>CM050212.1:300000-342500 GCA_027475355.1 Coilia nasus
AAGTGCTAAGCATTCTTCCTAACAATCGTATCTTAGAATAAGGTTTGTAGTCGGGAAGGCTTAAATCTCTTCTCCCAAAGGTACTCTTCCTAGGTGATTCCTCCCTGAGGATTTCTCCCTGAGTTGTGACTGCAACCCTGTACTGGTGTGGCCTAACTGTGCTCCCCGTGTGCCTCTGCCTGTCCACAGGCCATCTCCCAGCAGGACCTGGTGCACATGGCCATCCAGATCGCCTGCGGGATGAGCTACCTGGCGCGCAGAGAGGTCATCCACAAAGACCTGGCTGCCAGGAACTGTGTGTAAGTATTAGCAGGTGCCCCCCCCACCACCACCAGGAACTGTGTGTGAATATCAGCAGGCATTGGGTGCTAATAATCATGTAGAAGGTTAGTAAACCTCCCCTTCGACACCTTAAACGAACCACGGTCGCGAAGCTGACGTGCTGTGTACTTGTCTCCTCAGCATTGACGACAGCATGCAGGTGAAGATCACGGACAACGCGCTGGCCCGAGACCTGTTCCCCATGGACTACCACTGTCTGGGGGACAACGAGAACCGGCCCGTGCGCTGGATGGCCCTCGAGAGCCTGCTCAACAACGACTTCTCCAGCGCCAGCGACGTGGTGAGAACCGCCACGCTAGAGATAAAACACACATCTTAAACATACACAACATTCACAATGTGGTGACAGCGTCACGCTAGAGATGAAACACGCATCTTAAACATACACAACATTCACAATGTGGTGAGAGCGTCACGCTAAACATGAAACACACATCTTAAACATACACAACATTCACAATGTGGTGAGAGCGTCACGCTAGAGATGAAACACGCATCTTAAACATACACAACATTCACAATGTGGTGACAGCGTCACGCTAAACATGAAACACACATCTTAAACATACACAACATTCACAATGTGGTGACAGCGTCACGCTAAACATGAAACACACATCTTAAACATACACAACATTCACAATGTGGTGAGAGCGTCACGCTAGAGATGAAACACATCTTAAACATACACAACATTCACAATGTGGTGAGAGCGTCTCGCTAGAGATGAAACACACATCTTAAACATACACAACATTCACAATGTGGTGAGAGCGTCACGCTAGAGATGAAACACACATCTTAAACATACACAACATTCACAATGTGGTGAGAGCGTCACGCTAGAGATGAAACACACATCTTAAACATACACAACATTCACAATGTGGTGAGAGCGTCACGCTAAACATGAAACACACATCTTAAACATACACAACATTCACAATGTGGTGACAGCGTCACGCTAGAGATGAAACACGCATCTTAAACATACACAACATTCACAATGTGGTGAGAGCGTCACGCTAAACATGAAACACACATCTTAAACATACACAACATTCACAATGTGGTGAGAGCGTCACGCTAGAGATGAAACACGCATCTTAAACATACACAACATTCACAATGTGGTGACAGCGTCACGCTAAACATGAAACACACATCTTAAACATACACAACATTCACAATGTGGTGACAGCGTCACGCTAAACATGAAACACACATCTTAAACATACACAACATTCACAATGTGGTGAGAGCGTCACGCTAGAGATGAAACACATCTTAAACATACACAACATTCACAATGTGGTGAGAGCGTCACGCTAGAGATGAAACACACATCTTAAACATACACAACATTCACAATGTGGTGAGAGCGTCACGCTAGAGATGAAACACACATCTTAAACATACACAACATTCACAATGTGGTGAGAGCGTCTCGCTAGAGATGAAACGCACATCTTGAACATACACAACATTCACAATGTGGTGAGAGCGTCTCGCTAGAGATGAAACACACATCTTAAACATACACAACATTCACAATGTGGTGACAGCGTCTCGCTAGAGATGAAACACATCTTAAACATACACAACATTCACAATGTGGTGAGAGCGTCACGCTAGAGATGAAACACACATCTTAAACATACACAACATTCACAATGTGGTGAGAGCGTCACGCTAAACATGAAACACACATCTTAAACATACACAACATTCACAATGTGGTGAGAGCGTCTCGCTAGAGATGAAACACACATCTTAAACATACACAACATTCACAATGTGGTGAGAGCGTCACGCTAGAGATGAAACACGCATCTTAAACATACACAACATTCACAATGTGGTGAGAGCGTCACGCTAGAGATGAAACACGCATCTTAAACATACACAACATCCACAATGTGGTGAGAGCGTCTCGCTAGAGATGAAACACGCATCTTAAACATACACAACATTCACAATGTGGTGAGAGCGTCACGCTAAAGCAACATTACGTTTTGTTTTTGTTTTTTTTCCAACCTTAAAGTAATATTTTCAAAATCGTTTAAGTGGTTCATCAACTTATAACTGTGTGACAGACACTTCTGAATTCGCTTTGCCACCCTCCATAAACTATAACTGCACTAAGCAAGTTTACAGGACCGGAAACTCTGTAGTTGTCGCGGGTTATTTTTAGAACGTAACTCCCGCGAATAACGAGGGACCACTGTACACTGATTGTTAAAGCTCCAGTGAGCAAGAAGGTCAGACAGGTTCATGAGACTCTGCCACCGCGGGTGTCCAGCTAATCCATCTCGCCGCGGACGGGCAGAGCAATTGGCAGCCTCTGTGCCTGTAGGTAAACCCACCCCTCGTACTTCATTTCATTTTGTACAGAGGGTCTGGAATCTCTTGAGGGTCATTTAGTCGGCCCCAGCAAGACCGATCCAATCAGCGAACAGAGGGTGTGTTTGTTAGCCGTGACGTTGACCTTGTGTGCTACATCTGAATTGTAGTGCGTAGGTACTAGGTAGGCTAATTGCATACGTGATGACCAGGCGTTAGCGATTGTGTAAAGGCAGAGGCACTTGTTTTAAACTTCAGCAGAGTCCACACCTCCAGGAAGAAATCGTTTCTGATGGTCTCTGTTCCAGACCCTAAATACAAAATGAAATTGCTGGTTTACCAGACTAGGCTAATAATGCATCATTCAGCTGTTACTTCCATGAATATAGAGCTCAGAGCAATCCTGGAACTTCAGTGTTCACTAAATGGTCTGGAATGCAGCAGCATCTAGAGCAACGTTGAGGTTTCCTTGTCTCTGAACTGACTGATTATTTAAGGTCTATCATGTTTTTTGTCACGGCTCAAAGAGCCTGTCAGCGTAATGCGCCTGCTAAGCCCTACAGACTGCATGCTCAGTGTTACAGTGTAATCAGTGCTGATTGCCGACAGTGTGTGTATGGCCGGCAGGTCCAGGCTTGAGAGGGGGAGCGATGTGTTGTTGGCAGGCGCACATCGCTGTAACGCAGGCCTTGGCAGGGCCCCCGTGGGCTTTAGGATGTGTTCGTCCTCATGAGAGCACCTCTCAACAGCGCACCATTGTTCCGCTCAACAAAATGAAGACGTCTGTTGTCCACCACCCCCCAGACGGCACCACCACCCACCACACCCCCTCCACACCTCTCTCCAGATGTACAGACAAATGGAGGTGATGATAATCGACTGTCGAGCACAGTAGCGGAAGGACGCGAGGGGGGGTTGGCATTGAGCACAGGCGGGAAATAAAGCGATCGGTGGGGGTGGCGGCGTTGAGCACACACGGGGAAATTAAGGCTCACGGTATGATTCCCAAATCGGACATGGCTGCTCCAGGAGACCTCTGACCGAGCTCTGGGAATCCAGGCGGAAAAGATGCTTCACGCTGTCAGGAAAGACGCCCCCTCCCTATCCCTGTCCCTGCTCCTCCTCCTCCTCTTCCTCTCCTGCGGTGCTTTCTTAAGACCACACTGACCTCCTTTCGTCCATGCGGCGTAGGTGAGGTGCGGAACAATGGGGCCAGACAGCGGCCCGTGACAAGGAGGGGTGCCAGGGCAGGATGTTGGGCCCGGCCCGGCCCGGCCCGGCCTGGCCCGTCCCCCTGGGACCAGGATGCCTGCTGGCACAGCCTTCTGTTGCTAGGCAGCAAACGAGACGAGCTCCACGGTCCAAACACACGACTCCACTTCCCAGTATTCACAAATGCTGTCTCTCTCAAGCACACACTGACACACTCACACACACACACACACGTACACAACCTCAAGAGCTTGCATGCAAACCCCTGCGCCAGCATCAGATGGACTCAGATAAACCCCTTCACACACACACTTGCACACACACTCAGTCTAGATAATGCAGAATATTTACATTAGCTGCTACAAATGTTACTGTTCCATTATTTATTCAGTCACCATTTATTTACTTATGTTATTTAGTCTTGCTGAAGAATGTTTAGTCTTGCTGAAGAATGTGTATACCCAGAGAATACCCAGTGAGTTCTGGGTAATCAGCGGCATTTTCGCACCTATGGAAGTTCACGTGTAAATATCGCCACCCCCATACATTATGTGTCCATATATTATGTGTGTGCATTCATACATTATGTGTAAATCTGTAATCTACGTCTGCCCCACAGCAGGGAGAAACAGGAAGCAGAGACAGGAGTCCTGTGGCTCCTACTGTAAGGGGTGTAGTCTCTTCCTGAGCGCATAGACGCTTCCTGAGGATGTTACTGGTACTGTCACCGGGGCCAGTCTTCCCGTCACACACACCTGAGGAATGCTGCCGCTGTCTGGTCACCGTTGTGTCTGTGCCAGCATGCGTGCGAGTGTGTGTACACACACGCTTATTGTTTTAGTTGATATATATATATAATATATTATATAGGTGTCTGATGGCCTGCATATTTATATGGGTGTGTATGTGTGTGTGTCTGATGGCCTGCATATTTATATGCGTGTGTATGTGTGTGTGTATTACCCTGATGACCAAAACCAACACAGCTAGTTTGGAGGTATCACCCCATACATTCACACGTGCACACACACACACACACACAAATCCTTTTCCAGCAGTGAGGGACTCTGGTGTGACTTCCTATATTCCTCTTGAGGGCCCTCACAGGGCCTCTGCTTCCTCATAATCAGGGCCTCTGCTTCCTCATAATCAGGGCCGGCTTTCGCTTCGATCAGCACGGTTGCTCAATGCAGCAGTGCGAGTGGTGGCTGTGAGTGCAAGTGATGATGTCATATCCTGCGCCTCATAAGGACCATTAAAACAAACTGGCCCAAAGCTCTTCTTACACATCCAACTGGTGACACATTCACACATTGGATGACATAATGTAACTGAGACTTTTGCACAGTGTGAAAACAACACGAGTGCTCTAATCTCCGCTTCACAAACCTATCCCAACATGCTTTTATTACAGTGGCCCCCTGCTATATCCGGTTCACCTTTCGCGGGGGGTTGAGGAGCGAAGTACAGCAATAAGACGGGTAGTCACTGTACATGGTGCCCTAATGCAGGACACAGGTTTGAGGTTTCCATGCATGACGAGCTGTGTACTAGATTCAGGTATGTGAGTGGCAGGTATGTTTGGAGCTGAATGCATGATGTCTGGAGGTTTAGGCATGATGATGAAGATGATGATGAAGATGGGCTACAGCCCCTCAGCCCGTGCCCTCCATGTCTGGAGGTTTAGGCATGATGAAGAGCACCTAACCCTGTGCCTCATCTCTGGTGGTTTAGGCATGAAGATGATGGTGATGATGATGAAGATGGGCTACAGCCCGTGGCCTCCATGTCTGGAGGTTTAGGCATGATGATGATGATGGTGGTGGTGAACATAGGCTACAGCTCCTCAGCTCATGCCCTCCATCTCTGGGGGTAAAGGCATGATGATGAAGATGAGGAGGAGGAGGATGATGGTGGTGATGAACATAGGCTACAGCCCCTCAGCTCATGCCCTCCATCTCTGTGAATAAAGGCATGATGAAGATGAGGAGGAGGAGGAGGAGGATGATGGGCTGTATGTTGAGTGTAGCCAGTCTGGCTCCAGGATTGTTTTCATCTCTCAGTGTTTGACCTGTGAGCGTCTGCTGTCAGGTAGTGTGTGTGTGTGTGTGTGTGTGTGTGAGCGTCTCACCTTTGCTGTTGGTCAGGTAGTGTGTGTGTATGAGATCTCTCAGTCCCCTTGGGAGCTTGGGGCGTCCATTATGGATCTCCACCTCGCTCCCCTCTGTCAGTTTGTGTGTGTGTGTGTGTGTGTGTGTGTGTGTGTGTGTGTGTGTGTGTGTGTGTGTGTGTGAGAGAGAGAGAGAGAGAGAGAGACATGTGTACGAGGGTGATGCAGCTCTCTGTGGACCCCCATTAGCCTTCATTACAGAGCAGATCCACAAAAGAAAACATAAAACTTGAGTTTTCAAAACAGCAATTTGCCCCCCAAGGCCCGACTGAGTGAGCTGAGGTTGCGAGCATTGTGTCTAGAACTCCTAGTTCCCAGAGCTCTAACTGACACCGCATGGCCCTCATTGGTCCCTCGTGGGACCTCCAACCCCCCTACGCCACAACTGCAACCCCCCCACAACCCACACCTCCAACTCCAGGACCTCCACCCCACAAATACAACCCCCCACTCCACAACTTCAAACCCCCACAACCCACACCTCCAACTCCAGGACCTCCACCCCCCACCCCACAACTCCAACCATCCAACCCCTAAACCCCCCCACCCCACAACTACAGCCCTCTGCACACTCCAAGCCCCCCCCCCCCCACACACACACACCCCTGCACCCCACAACTCCAACCCTCTGCACATTCCACCCCCCACACCACAACTCCAACCCCTTCACCCTGCACACTTCTCCCCCCTCCCCTCCCGCTACACCCCCCAACCACCCCCCATCAAGGCAAGCGCTGAAAGCCGCAAGTCTGCAGGGAGCTGGGGGTTGAGGGAGAGCAGAAGGCAGAGGGGGCTGATTCTCATCACGCTGTTAAACATGTGCGAGGCCATAAGTGTGGCCACAGCTATATGGCGCTGCCCTGGCAGTGCTGTGGCTCAGTGATGGAGGACCAACAATCAGTGCTCTGCTCCGCTCCGCTCCTCTACTCTCATCTGTCAGACATTAGACGCTGTCCTGCTGAGAAGGGCCTACATTGTCTTTTTTCATAACGATGCCATCTGCAATCAGAATAAAAAGTTCCCACATTTTTCCTCATTTTCGGGACTACCTGGGGGTTGGGACTTTCAGGAAGTGTCGCAAGAAGCAGACACCAGCTGTCTGTTTGCACTAGAGACTTAGCTGAAGATCTGTATTGATGACACAGTTGCTTGCACTAGAGACTTAGCTGAAGATCTGTATTGATGACACATAGTTGCTTGCACTAGAGACTTAGCTGAAGATCTGTATTGATGACACATAGTTGCTTGCACTAGAGACTTAGCTGAAGATCTGTATTGATGACACATAGTTGCTTTGCTCTGTCCGTCCTACACTTCTCCTTTTTAATCCATCCTTCCACTTTCTCTCTCTCTCTCTCTCGCTTCCTCTCTACTTTCTCTCTCTCTCCCCTTCTCTCTCTCCCCTTCTCTCTCTTCCTATCTCTCTCCCTCCCTCTCTCTTTCTCTCTCTGTCTTCCTCTTTCTCTCTCTCTTCCTATCTCTCTCCCTCCCTCTCTCTCCCTCTCTCTTTCTCTCTCTGTCTGTCTTCCTCTCTCTCTCTCTCTCTCTCTCTCTCTCTCTCTCTCTTCCTCTCTCTCTCCCTCTCTCTCTCCCTCCCTCTCTCTCTTTCTCTCTCTGTCTGTCTTCCTCTCTCTCTCTCTTCCTATCTCTCTCCCTCCCTCTCTTTCTCTCTGTCTGTCTTCCTCTCTCTCTCTCTCTCTCTCTTTCTTCCTCTCTCTCTTCCTCTCTCTCTCCCTCCCTCTCTCCCTCTCTCTCTCCCTCTCTGTCCTCAGTGGGCGTTTGGCGTGAGTCTGTGGGAGCTGATGACGCTGGGGCAGACTCCGTACGTAGACATCGACCCCTTCGAGATGGCCGCCTACCTGAAGGACGGCTACCGAATAGCACAGCCAATCAACTGCCCCGACGAGCTGTGAGTTACACCCCATCTGCACACATGTGCTCACTCATTGACAGACGCTGCATTTATTTTTCGATAGTGTAACTCATTAATAGGCACTGCATTTATTTTACGACAGTGTAACTCATTAATAGACACTGCATTTATTTTACAACAGTGTAACTCATTGATAGGCACTGCATTTATTTTACAACAGTGTAACTCATTAATAGACACTGCATTTATATTTCGACAGTGTAACTCATTAATAGACACTGCATTTATATTTCGACAGTGTAACTCATTAATAGACACTGCATTTATATTTCGACAGTGTAACTCATTAATAGACACTGCATTTATATTTCGACAGTGTAACTCATTAATAGACACTGCATTTATATTTCGACAGTGTAACTCATTAATAGACACTGCATTTATTTTTCAATAGTGTAACTCATTAATAGACACTGCATTTATATTTCGACAGTGTAACTCATTAATAGACACTGCATTTATTTTACGACAGTGTAACTCATTAATAGACACTGCATTTATATTTCGACAGTGTAACTCATTAATAGACACTGCATTTATATTTCGACAGTGTAACTCATTAATAGACACTGCATTTATATTTCGACAGTGTAACTCATTAATAGACACTGCATTTATATTTCGACAGTGTAACTCATTAATAGACACTGCATTTATATTTCAATAGTGTAACTCATTAATAGACACTGCATTTATATTTCGACAGTGTAACTCATTAATAGACACTGCATTTCGTTTACAACAGTGTAACTCATTAATAGACACTGCATTTATTTTTCAATAGTGTAACTCATTAATAGACACTGCATTTATTTTTCAATAGTGTAACTCATTAATAGACACTGCATTTATTTTTCAATAGTGTAACTCATTAATAGACACTGCATTTATATTTCGACAGTGTAACTCATTAATAGACACTGCATTTATATTTCGACAGTGTAACTCATTAATAGACACTGCATTTATATTTCGACAGTGTAACTCATTAATAGACACTGCATTTATATTTCAATAGTGTAACTCATTAATAGACACTGCATTTATTTTTCAATAGTGTAACTCATTAATAGACACTGCATTTATATTTCGACAGTGTAACTCATTAATAGACACTGCATTTATATTTCAATAGTGTAACTCATTAATAGACACTGCATTTATTTTTCAATAGTGTAACTCATTAATAGACACTGCATTTATTTTACAACAGTGTAACTCATTAATAGACACTGCATTTATTTTTCGACAGTGTAACTCATTAATAGACACTGCATTTATATTTCGACAGTGTAACTCATTAATAGACACTGCATTTCGTTTACAACAGCTTAACTCATTAATAGACACTGCATTTATATTTCGACAGTGTAACTCATTAATAGACACTGCATTTATATTTCGACAGTGTAACTCATTAATAGACACTGCATTTATATTTCGACAGTGTAACTCATTAATAGACACTGCATTTATATTTCGACAGTGTAACTCATTAATAGACACTGCATTTCGTTTACAACAGTGTAACTCATTAATAGACACTGCATTTATATTTCGACAGTGTAACTCATTAATAGACACTGCATTTATATTTCGACAGTGTAACTCATTAATAGACACTGCATTTATATTTCGACAGTGTAACTCATTAATAGACACTGCATTTATATTTCGACAGTGTAACTCATTAATAGACACTGCATTTCGTTTACAATAGTGTAACTCATTAATAGACACTGCATTTCGTTTACAACAGCTTAACTCATTAATAGACACTGCATTTATATTTCGACAGTGTAACTCATTAATAGACACTGCATTTCGTTTACAACAGCTTAACTCATTGAGAAACGCTGTGTTTTTACTTCTCAGTAGTGTAACTCATTGAGAGTCACTGATTGTTCTGAGTTACACCGATAGGTCACTTTCCTGTGTGGGCCATGTATACAAATAGCTGTAACGTGGACGGCTGTTGAGCCGTGATTGACAGGCCATTCCATTTCTCTGACTGCCTGTCAATCAGAATAAGAAATGCTGGCTGAAGTATCACTTTCCCCTTCAAATGATTGGCAGCCCCTCATTACCGCGATCCAAAGGCTCTCTTATCTTCCCATCTAAACTGCATCCGCCACACATTCTCCAGAGGAAGCCCTTTGCCCCGGATGGGGGGGGGGGGGTGTGCAACACTTACATTACCCCCCACCCCACCCCTCTGCTCGCCACAGAAGGGAGTGCTGCCATTTACCACCATCAGCCTGTCAAATGACTCCTGGCTGTCCCTACGGTTACAGCAGAACCTTATCGACATCCTCCAAACCCACAGGAACTGGATCGCCTATTCCCAACTCATGCCAGAAATCACAACCCCCCTCACCCCTGCACCCCCCGCCCCCTGCACCCCCTGTCAGTCACATGAGCAGGAGCCAATCAGCTGCCTGATGAGCACGCTCTGGAACCACTCAGGAAGACCTAATCAGCAGCCCCGCTCCAGAGCCACCTTTCCTCTGCAGAAGAATAGGCGTTGAATGGGTTCCTTCTCTGCCTGTGGAAATGGGGAGCTTTTGCTCCGACAGGTCAAGGCAGGTAGTGGCGGATGGGAAAGTGGAGAGGGAGTTAGAGAGAAGTGAAAGAGCTTTTTTCCCGTCCTGTTTTATGCTTTTGCAGCGAGCCGAGTGCGCGCATAGATTACACAACTCATTGTGTCATCAGTCCAGCCCTTCAGCTTGCTCTCCATTAAGTATTTTTGGGTAGAGTTGAGACGTATGTCCTCAAGGAACCTTTGTCGTCAAGTTTTTGGTCACTGGTAATTTTGTCAGATTTATTTCACAGTGATCACTGTTGTCATAGGAGACAGCTGCAACCATTCTGAATGCCTGCGTAATAGTGATGCTTTGAGATTCATTAAAACTGTCAGTTGTTGTACTCTCTCTTGCCAGACTTCTTCACTGAGTGTTGTTAATAATATCATCACTTTGCTTTCTCTTTCTCTTCTCTTCTCTCCTCTCCTCAACTCTCCTCTCCTCTCCCCTCCTCTCCTCTCTTCTCCTCTCCTCAACTCTCCTCTCCTCTCCTCTCCTCTCCCCTCCTCTCCTCTCTTCTCCTCTCCTCTCCTCTCCTCTCTCCTCTCCCCTCCTCTCCTCTCTCCTCTCCCCTCCTATCCTCTCTTCTCTTCTCTTTGTGTACCTCACAGGTTTGCTGTGATGGCCTGTTGTTGGGCCCTGGACCCAGAGGAGAGACCCAAGTTCCAGCAGCTGGTGCAGTGCCTCACCGAGTTCCATGCAGCTCTGGGGGCCTACGTCTGAAATCCAGCCCCAGGCTTCTGCTCTGGGCCTGCCAGCACTAACAGAGGATTATAATGACAAAAAGAACAGAAACCAGTGCCTTATGGGAAAATAATGAGAAAGAAAAAAGACTTTCTGAGTATTTTTTTTTTTTTTATTATACGAAAGACAATACATTTCCAGAACATCGATCAAGTAACGTTATTGGCATTTCTTGGGTAATTCCCCCCCCCTCTTTCTAACCCCCAAGGAGCACAGACACAGTTATCACCTCTCTGGAGTAAAAGGATGTGCTTTTCTCTGACTGCCAAGGTCGGACTCATTCCTTTCATCACCATGGGAATGCATACGTGTTAATCTGGCGCAGTGAATCTGCCCTCCGGAGGGTAGCCAGACACAGGGCCCGCTCTCTGGAGGAACTGCCACTGATGTATCCCAGGCATCGCCCCGTGCCAGGAGCTGTCTGCCCCTCTTTCTCTGTGGGTGCCAGAGAGGACTCAGCTACAGCTTAAAGCAACAATGCCCAAGTCGTATCCTTCCAGAGAGGACGCATTGCAAACCAGAGAGGATGCATCGTAAACCAGAGAGGATGCATTGGAAACCAGAGAGGATGCATTGCACACTAGAAAGGATGCATTGCAAACCAGAGAGGAGGCATTGCACACTAGAAAGGATGCATTGCAAACCAGAGAGGATCCAATGTAAACCTTTGTGTGTTTTCTGGACATGGCAGCAAGAGGCATAAAATAGGATGCCAAAGCTGAAAGAAAGCAGCTGGTGTGTGTGTGTTTATGTTTGTGTGTTACTGTGTGTTACTGTGTGTGTGGCTGTGTGCGCGCGTGCATTCATGTATGTGTGTATATTACACAATCCTGACGGAGCTTTGGCCGTTCACCTGCCAGGCCCTGTGGGGGTACGCCAGGTCAGACCAAGGAGGTCGCCCTTCCTCACAAGATCCCTCCAGCCAATCCCTGCGCACAGACATTACTCTGTAGGGTCCAATCAGAAGCCCTCTTCTTCACAAGTCATCCCAACACAAATACATTCACAACAGAGTGAGTGGACCAGGCTGTACAATTCACCAGAAATATGCTGATACCCTGCGCTGGTTTCCAGCAGGAAGCCAGTGCAGCCAACGGACTGTGGTACGTCCTCCAAGGAAAGAGAATAATAAGTCCTGCTCCTGTTTGAAGTTTGACTGTTCTGTGTCAGAACTAAATGCACCATTTTAAATATAGGACGCAATAATGATGGGGTTACGGTCAGGAGAGCCCGATCACTGTGAAAATCATGGAGTGTTCTGAGCAGACACCAATTTCTAACTCTTGTCTTAGCATCTATAGGGTCTTCTTCATGTCACTTCATGATCACCGCATGTTGATTTTTTTGTTTGTTTTTTTGTAAGGTTATTGTGTAAACTGCTTCCTGATTTTCATACCCACCTACCAATTACAATGGAGCCATTGAATAAAACAGCCCTTCCATTGCATGGTTCATGTGCTTTTGTGATGCGGTGGGTTACTGTGGGGCCTGGCGATCGAAGGGGATTGGAGGGGTTGATGTATTCTGGTAATAAACGGACGATCTGGACCTTTGTCCCAAATTAGGGGGGAGGGGGATATGTTACATAAGAGCCGAGCACCCCCCCTCCCCTCCCCCAGTCAGTGTCCCTCTTTCTCCTCCCCCCAGTGACCTCGCTCACCTTGCTTAACTCTCTCACCTCGCTCAGCATTGAAAGGCTGAACGTGGCATATGTTCTGACTGTTAGTCTGATTAACCTGTTCATTCAATGAAAATAACTTGGCTCTGTTAAAACAACAACACAGCCACACAAAAGACGGATGTGATAACTGGGGTGGTCTCACAAAAACAGCAACACAGAGAACCAACACCAGCAAAATGGACATTTCCCCACTGCCTCTGATTACGCTCTGCCAGCCGTGTATCTGTTCCAGTGCAGCTCATCTCTGCAGCCCACTGCTCTGCTTGCACGTCCCTTGAACATGCACAGGAAAAACAAAAGCGTTCACAGTACTATAGTGTTGAGCTAATGTCCAAAGGATTTGAGCTATCATGCGCAGATTCAGAACCCTTTTTTATCCGTTAGAGGCCATCTGCATACCTTAATCAGATGCACCCAAAAGGGCATGTCACGCCGCTCTTCATCAACCTACACTGGCTCCCGGTGGCTGCCAGAATTCAATGTGAAGCTTTGACTCTAGCCTACAAAGTCACTTCAGGATCTGCCCCTACCTATCTCAACGTCATACTAAATGCTTACATCCCGTCCAGAGCGCTGCGATTCTCTAATACGAACCGCCTGGCTGTAACCCCCCCCACCCCACACACACACACACACACACTTCTGCTTTAAATATCGGTAGCGTCAGTAGGTGGGGTTGGCCGTTGGTGGAGTCAAGAACACTCCCCTGGCCGTGTTAATTTCCTCATCTGCCCTCTGAAGGACGAAAGGTCAGGCCCTGAAGCACACACTCCCCTCTTCTAGTCGCCCTCTAAGGACAGGAAGTGGGTGAAGGCCGCTTGTTTGGCAGAGTCTTGTGCTACAGTGGACTTCCTGTCTCAAACGTTTGAAGAGTGTTTATGTCATTAGGCACTTTAGATCAATCATACGCCATTGTCTGCTGGCATGTTGGCAAGGCGCTGGAATAGGGTCTGTGTTAGTGAGTGATGAGCCAACTCGTGTGTGTTTGTGTGTGTTTGAAGTGGGCTCCAGGAGATTTTTCCTTTGTATACTTTCACCTGACAGTAAGAGCGGCGTGGCACTTCTTTTAAAAAGGGAACTGTCTAAAATAAGCCTATTGATGTAAAAACACACCCTGTCACTGCGTGAGGATGACCCTGTTTGCAGTAGTGTTTAAAATGGTTGTTGGGGCCATGTCTATATAGTGCTTTCACACCCACAGCAGTGAAGCCAAAGTCCTATGCAACTTCAAGCCTCACATTCACCTTTTCACACATACACACACATATTCGTACACCAATGGCGGAAGGCTGCCATTCAAAGCAGCAACCTACACAGTTTGTGGCTCAAGGACACTTTGACCTTGTCAGGAGGAGCTGGAATCGAACCAGCTGGTTGACTCCTTCACCTCCTCAGCAAAGCGACCACCAACACAGTGTTAACCAAATATGGTATTCAGACCACTTCCCAAAGCAGTCCCACACACTTCTCGCTGCATCTCTTGTAAACTGATGAGTTATGATGCTTTCTCAGCAAAAGGACCTCTCAACTTCAAGAAAACTTGGTTGTTCCATTTAGATCCAGCTTAAAAGAGGCTTAAGAAGAGACAAAGGGCCAAGATGGGTAGTATTGTAATCATGTTTTTTTTTTTCCAGTGTTGACGAATAAGTCACAACCTCACCGGATGGATAGGTGCATGCCTGGGTTTGATAAGTCTGCTTCCTCTCTTATTGTGGTCTTGAAGGGAGAGCTTTTGGCTGTATACACACTTGCAGATCTGAGCTCCGATATTCGGTCCATCCATAGACACACATTTTCCTCTTGTCCCATACAGGAAGAGTGAAACTTAAACCGTTTCTGTTGCCCCCATTTGTGAATGAAGTCACAGAAAAATCTGCACATTTGTGTGATGGTGTAATGGAAAGTTATGGCAAATCTAATTTGTATGGAAACCATGAACGAGCATATTGAACAAGACCTGGATCTTAAATCTTTCCAGCGAGAAGCATTGTTGTATTGTTCTGAGAGAGTGCAGGCGTGCTCCCTGTCTCGCTCTGTGTGTGCTCACAATAACAAGCTGCCGTGTTGCTAACTGTACACAGACAAAAACATCGATATTATCAACAACAGTTTCAATTTTCTTAAATGTGCCTGTGATGGATGTGATGTTGAGCGGCACAGGAATGCATTTCCCCAATTATATAACAGTCCCTGTGCGGCTTTGTAAACACAGGTAACTGGTACAGGCAGACATCTTAAATCACACAGGTATCAGTAAAGTTGTCATCACGCCCTTTTGATAGCTTAATTAACTATTAGTCATCCTCCACCCAAACAATAACCTGTTTCAAAGATCACCTATCGCAACATGTTCGTGACTGAAAACACAGGTCATAAAACGTGACCAAATCACTTACCATTAACATTGCACACATTTCACATCACACAAGAACACATCTGTTTTATGAGTAAGTATACAATTACTCAGTGACAAAATAAGGACATTTTTGGTCTAAAAGGGCCTACAGCAGGGCTTTGGTTCCCTTTTGAGCGTGTCAAACGGTTTGTGTGATTGATGAGAGGACGATTGATATAATCACAAACATATTTTTGTGCTCTTATATCGTTATCACGCATGAGATTTCGCTTTTGCAGCAGAGGCCATAAAAGGCGCAGTCAGTCCGAGGGCCGCGTGCTGGAGCCACCCTTCGGCCGATTCGATGGTCGGATCGGCACTACTACGAAGAAACAAATGGTGCGTGGGAGTCGTCAAGAATTCTACTCATGGCCCAGAATTCCAGGTGGAATGGCCAGAATGCTGAGAGTTCTGACCACATATCAGGCAGTTCAGCATGTTGACCCTGCAAGGCCACGACAGAAAAACACGTCCACACACGCATGAGGAGAAGCATCTGCCGACACAAGCTTTTTTCGGAGAAGCTGCTGGCCTTGAATGCTCTCGCATCTTTTCTGTGCAATTCCTCAGAAACGTCCTTTGTCACGACATATCAGTAGTCACACCGTCTCTCGTTTTATTGACACACTATACTGTCTGCATTGCGGCGTACCTGTCTGTTTAAGTGTCTGCACAGCAGGGATGAAAATTCACATAGGCCACCAGCCAAATGCTGGTAAAATATGAAAGTGACTGGTATATTTTGGACACAAAATCAAAATTGACTGTTGAGTGGCTGGTAAAATTTACCATGTATTTGTCAATGGCTGGAGAAGATTCACATTCTGCAAAGTCAACTTCCACTCCTGGTGCACAAGCAACCATTTAAAATCAATTATGCCTTTGGTCTGGGCACTGTGTTTGGGCCTCCTCAGTAGCAAATACAAATAGGACGGATGTGTTCACTACATGAGGAAAAGGAATGCATGGTGGAAGAACTCTCAGATAAGGATTACTACTTATCTGGGTCTAAATGAGTATCAGCACATTGCAACACTAGGAATTGATATCAAACCTGCAGGATTTTCTTAACATCAGAAGGAATTTTAATTCTTGTGTAGAAGAAAAAAATCATAGTCTGATTTGGTTTTCTGGAACTGAGATGTATCTCAGCAGACACTAGCTTGGCTGTTTCCTGCCTAAAGAAGAGCTCCATTCTGTGTGTCAAGCTTCAATGAAAAAACAGGAGAGGCCACACTTTGCATAACTTCGGCTTTTGAAAAAGTGCGGCCTCTCCTGTTTTTTAATTTAATTTTAGATTTAGGCCAGCACTCTTTTAAAAATCTTTAATATTAGAAATCTTTAATATTAAAACTCTTTAATATTATACTTTGAGTGAAGCCTGCTCCTATCCTCGCTTTACAGTGTGTCAAGCTTCAGCCATGTTGCACCTGTGCCACTGGCATCCCGTGGCCCAGTGCAGTGGATTTACTGCAGTCATGAAGGGTTCCCGCTGTGCTGTGCTCTTTGACCCTAAAGCGCCCTTTTGGTGGATGGGGTGTGTCAGATGAAGTCATCAGATGTGCTCCCTCAACTGATATGACCCACAGAGGTTGAATAGATGTTGGGATTACATGACAGATTATTTTTGACAGATTAGTCAGTGTATAGTCAACAACAGTTGTGATGCAAGGCAAGTGAGTTCTGTGATTCATATAAATTCAGTGTTTAAAAAAGTGGGTTAATCAACTGAAGTCGTCAATGTTTCCAAATGCATTGTCATTACACACTGGTCTGATGTGAGTGATGACCAAGAGGAGACACACCCTGCCTTCAACTTTATGCACACACACCAGAGGCAACACCGGCTATTGTGCAAGGCAGGCACACCTGTATTCAAAGGATGGAAGGTTCCACACGACAATGGCCGCCTCTAGCCAGTGTTTGGTTGGAGCCTTGCATGATGTCCTGAACTTTGTGTGCCTGAGATATTGTGGCACCTTTCTGTACCGCCGCTTGTTTGATTTGGATATTTTCCAAAATTTATGTTTGCCTGTGCTGCCCTATAAAGGCAAAGTGCAGTAACTACGTGAACACTGAAACTGAGGAAAATGCCTTTAAAGTTGTCATAACATGTTGTTGGTATCATAGCGGTGATGCTTTGACGTCTTTGAAGATTTCGCTTAGTCACTAGAGTTAACAATACTCAATTAAATATTGAAACGGAATCCTATGGTCTCGTCTCTCAAAGGTGCTAACACACGTTAAAGGCTCAGGATAGAGAATGTTCTTTCTGATTATAACAGACATTTAAGTCTTCTACTATGCTCATATTTTGTGATAGCCATAAGGTATGAGATTCGGGGTATTTATTACGTATGACTTAAGCCATGTTTCTACTTTAAGAATATTGAGCTTGATCAGGGTTTAATCTTGAATCAATAGCAATATGCTATATTCCATATATACCATATTCAAATGGGGTTAGAGATCATGCGCTACAGTAAGCTTTGCATTTTACACTATTTATGCATTTTCAGATTGAATCGCCACGTTTAAAGGTACGGCTTAAATGTGACAGGTAGCAAAAAGTTAATGTGTAGCGTAGACTAAAGCATCCGTAGAGGTCATCATGCACTTGAAACACCACTGAAACCATCGCCAAGCTGGCTATTTGATAAATTTGCCTTGTCTCTCCAGCAGAGGCGCCCCGCAGTGAATTATAGTCCTTACTGTCTTTCTGGTCAGTAAAACTTCAAGAGAAGTGACAACTGCATTCTAAAAGACAGACCACACTGCAGATTTCTTGCCGTCATTCGGTAAAAGACAGTTTGCTCACCAAATTGTACACACACCTCATTACCAGCAATGTATTTTTGCCTCGAAGCAGCGACTTCCCGAGTGTCCAAAGAAAAGTGACAAGAGTGGAGAACGTGGGCTAAACCGCAGGTCCAATTACTCACAACAGCCATAGGAGTAGCCTGCAGTCGCCTGTATTTAACGGTTGAATCCCAATCTCGGGGGGCCAGGATATTATGACACCTATTTAAAGTTACTGTTTTCTGAAACGAGGGTATGACTTCTAGTGACGGTACATGAGTAACGCTATCTTGTCATAGGGGAATTCAAATAGATAGGTCAGGTGCGCCAAATATGGTCACCAAAACATTTGCGCATGGACATGTGGGCTGAGTCTTGTTACATCACTGCTGGCGATCAAATAAAAACCCCTCATGAAGTTCACCCGAGTAGAGAACCTGACTAAGATCATCCCCTACTGAAAAGACCCAGGAGGAGAACTTCAGCCAGCTCTAGACATGGAGATATACGCAAAAGACATAAAAAAGCCCAAAGCATCGATATTTTGCAACGTCAAGGTATGTCCTCTTAGTGTGGTAGCACTAAGCTTATAAATGTTAATATACTGTTAGAAATGCATAAATAACCAGGTTACAGTGTTTTACTAAAATTTCAGTGCGTTAATGAAAAATTGCACACCTGCATTCATAACCTTTGGCTCTCATTCGCTTTCCTGCTGCACCATAGTTTCCCCATAGGCTACATAAAGTAGCAAACTGTCTCTAAGAGATATGTGATTATTTGTGCTTACCGGTGCACCGGCGTCCAAAGCATCCAGTTTCTGTGCCTTATTACTTTGGTGGTCGACACGTGATTTTAATATAATGCTCAATTAAATTTCATATCATAGAATAAGACCGACTCTGACTGGATATTAGTACTATGATACAGTTTGCGGCGTTTAGACTGAATCCTGACATCGTCAGAATTCTGACATCTATAGGATCTGTCCCCTACATAGGACAACAGTAGTGACAACAGCTGCCAATGTGCTGGAAATACAGGTCTGTTAAAAGTGGATATGTGTGGCATGTAAGGCATATCATTTTAATTTATTTTGAATGAGGAGTATACAGGTCAGGTGAAACATCAGCATCTTTGATGTGTTTAATGTCCTTATTTTCTCACTGCAGTGATGACCAGCATGTGTTGTACAAGCATGGTCCTGTGTTTGGTTCATAGATCTGGGCTAAGCATGGGTTAGGGTTAAGTTTTAGCCAAGTTTGGTTCAAAAGTGTTGCGTTCTGTACTGGGCTGTGCTGTGCCTTGCCCTCTGTTATCAGTGGCAGTGCTGGGGATGGTATGTGAGCTTGGCGCTATGTGGGCTGCAGAGAGACACCGCTGACTGAGGCTTTGATAATGGATGGGGCTGCCTGGTAGTACTGGCAGGGCTGTGCACGAATACTCCCAGCTGTCTATTTTTTATTTTCTATTACATTCTTAAATACTGCCTTCCCTACTCCCTCCTGCCTCCCGGCAAATACACCAGATAAGCTGTCAATACATGCATGTGTAGTACATGTGTGCATAAGGCATGCCTGTATCTCCTTGAAATAAAGAGACGGATGATTTATTTGTGGTGATTTGCATAGTAATACTGCTGTCAGACGTTTTGATGTGCACAGCTCAAACTACCTCTGCATTAGAGCCAAGTAATGTTTCTAAGGCTCTGTCCAAAATATTCACACCGTTACTATATACTGCATTATGCAGTGTGAGTAACATGGGGTGGCTCAGTGTTAGTGCACCATCAAGTGAACAAGTGAGCATTTGGGATTTGCCCTGAGTCACCCCCAGGCTGTAGTGGGATGGAGGTGTGGCTCTGGGGGTGAGGTGGGGGGGCTGATTCTCTGAAGGGGCGGCTCTGGATCAAGCTCTAGTGAGGGCTGTGGTGTGGTTCTGGATCAGGTTCTGGATCGGGACTCTTGTGTGGGCCGATTCTGGATCAGGCTCTGGTGTGAGTTGATTCTGGTGTGGCTCTGGATCAGGCTCTGATGTGGGTTCTGGTGTAGGCTCTGGATTGGGTTCTGGTGTGGCTCTGGTGTGGCTCTGGATCAGGCTCTGGTGTGGCTCTGGTGTAGCTCTGGGTCAGGCTCTGGTGTGGCTCTGGTGTGGGCTCTGGTGTGGCTCTGGTTGGAGCCTAGAGGAGCCCGATCAGTTTATGGAGCTGCAGCGGGAGCCTAGAGGAGCCCGATCGGTTTATGGAGCTGCAGCAGGAGCCTAGAGGAGCCAGATCGGTTTATGGAGCTGCAGCGGGAGCCTAGAGGAGCCAGATCGGTTTATGGAGCTGCAGCGGGAGCCTAGAGGAGCCAGATCGGTTTATGGAGCTGCAGCAGGAGCCTAGAGGAGCCAGATCAGTTTATGGAGCTGCAGCAGGAGCCTAGAGGAGCCAGATCGGTTTATGGAGCTGCAGCGGGAGCCTAGAGGAGATGAAAGAAGCAGGTGCAGAATCCTCCAGGCTTTGCCTGACGGATAGTTTTCCTGCCTCCAAGACCAAGAAATACGAGCTTTGAAGAATAATTCTCATTAAAGCATATAGTTTCAGATAACAGCAAAACATGCTGATGCACGTATTTATGACAATGCAATCCTGGAAGATGAATGCTGAAAAGTTCTACCCAAGTGGAGGTCTTTCATGTGCTCATTTTAGGTCGGAGAGAAACTCATAAATCAGTGGAAGTCTCCTAATCTAATAGCGGGGTCTGGCTAAATATCCAAAGACAGACTAAGGAGACTGTCGTCTGTAGTTGACTCTGCATGTTTGCCTGCCCATTAGAGCATCACATTCAAGACATGACTAGGACTAGGAATGCGCTCCAACCATGTGTGAGAAATCAGCAACAATAGTCCTTCTTGTTGAGAAAGCTGCACTGGTCAGCCAGGCCCTTCCAAACAAACTAACAAGCAAACTAAAGCATTCAAACAGCTTAGTACTTGAAGAAAGACAGAGCGGGAGGGAGAGAGAGAGAGAGCGCACATGTGTGTGTGTGTGTGTGTCTGTGTGTTTATTTGAGAGAGACACAGAGGGAGCGAGAGAAGGAGAGTGTGTGCGCGGGTGTGTGTGTGTGTGTGTGTGTATGTGTTTGTTTACTTGAAAGAGAGGAAATGAGAGAGAGCACATTTGTGTGTCTTTGTGTGTGTCTGTGAATGTGTGTTAATTCGAGAGAAAGAGAGGCAGAGTGAGAGAAGGGCAGTTTCAGTTTTATGAATCATTGTGTAAATTTCTGGGCCATCATTCATGGTGTGACTGACAGCATATTTGCCCTATTATTCTCTGCTAACCACCATGACGATAGTGCGGCTGTAAATCGTCGCTGACGGGTGTTTTATCTGACGCGTCCAACAGGAGGCTGTGATGTTAAACTCACATAGCGCACGGACTGGCGCTCTATCGTTTCGCCCTCCTAATGGACAAAATCATCGCTAGGGGGCGCTAGGGGAGATAGGGAGGGGCTGTAGAGAGGAAGGCAACCAGTCCCTGTCCAAGAATCACAACACACACACACAGACACACACACACACACACACCCCTGAGTCGGCCTTTCTGGCAAATGTCTTTTTTTTAGCCAGAGGGCTGTGTGTATGCATGCATGCGTGTGTGTATGCGTGCGTGTGTGTGTATGTATGTGTGTGTGTGTGGAAAGCAATATCCATCCTGGGCCCCTTGTACATCCCCCTTGTGCACAGTCTGTTCTCTTTTCTTTTGGAGTGAATACACACACACACACACACACACACACACACATGCACTTAAATCCATTCCACTAGTAGGTGGTCTGTCCTTAACGCCTGTTGAAAGCAGCTGTCATGAGCGTAAAGGTGTGAATATGATGCATGTCCTGGGCATGTATGGGCAGGTCAGTGTGTGTGTGTGTGTGTGTGTGTGTGTGTGTGTGTGTGTGTGTGTGTGTGTATGTGTGTGTGTGTGACTGTGCGTGTATGGGCAGGTCAGTGTGTGTGTGTGTGTGTGTGTGTGTGTCTGTAAGTGACTGCATGTGAGTATGTGTGTGTGTGTGTTTGTATGACACTGGTTTGTGATTCATCGATTTGATGACAAACGATGTGTACGTACACCGTGTCCTAGTCTACGTAAAACATGACGTCCCAAGAAAGGCCCCAGCTACCTTGGTGTAAACATATTGCCCAACGGCCATAATACTCATTACACACCCAGCATTCAACTACAAACACTACAACACACACTTGTGCCACATGCAGTCATAAGTCATGAGGGATTAGGTGAACTAAACTGAAGCCCAGTCTTCTCAGGTGTTCCCTGTACCCGAGTGTGTTTGCATGGAGCTCTGGTACAACACAAAGCTCTTTATGTAGATGATTTAACACCTGGCCCGCGGCCAGCAGTGCTTCAGTGTGCAGGTTGGATCGGGGCACTGGCACTGCATGGGCTTAGATTTACCATGCCAGCTTTAGGACAAGTGTGTGTGTGTGTGTGTGTGTGTGTGTGTGTGTGTGTGTGTGTGTTTTACAGTGCCAGCTTCAGGACAAGTGTGTGTGTGTTTTACAGTGCCAGCCTTATGACAAGTGTGTGTGTGTTCTACAGTGCCAGCCTTATGACAAGTGTGTGTGTGTGTGTGTGTGTGTGTGTGTGTGTTCTACAGTGCCAGCCTTGTGCCAAGTGTGTGTGTGTGTGTGTGCAGCTTTAGGACAAGTGTGTGTGTGTTCTATACTGCCAACTTCAGGACAAGTGTGTGTGCATTCTACAGTGCCAGCTTTATGACAAGTGTGTGTGAGTTTTACAGTGCCGGCTTCAGGACAAGTGTGTGTGTGTGTGAGACAGAGTGTGTGTGTGTGTGTATGTGTTTTACAGTGCCAGCTTTAGGACAAGTGTGTGTGTGTGTGAGAGAGAGAGAGTGTGTGTGTGTTTTACAGTGCCAGCTTCAGGTGTGTGTGTGTGTGTGTGTGTGTGTGTGTGTGTGTGTGTGTGTGTGTGTGTGTGTGTGTGTGTGTGTGTGTGTGTGTGTGTGTGTGTGTGTGTGTTCTACAGTGCCAGCTTTAGGACAAGTGTGTTTGTGTTTTAAGGTGCCAGCTTTAGGACAGGTGTGGCCACTTGTCAGCCGAGCCTTTGAGATAAAGAGTGCGCCGGCCATGATATTTGCGAACGAGGTCAAATTGATGCCACGGCCCACAAAACGCGATGATGGTTTTAAGATAGCTCTCTGTATAGGGGCGTCTCACAGTGCTGGCTGTGATTCACTGTTGTCATCTTTTTCTCTCTTTCTTGTCAAACTTTGAGGGTGAACCTTTTTCGAGTTGACTTATTGGTGTGTTTGTGCGACATCAACCCTAAAGGCTCCCCCAGATTTGTCTTTGTAGAGACTGTACACCCACAGCACCTCGTTTTAGGAGGCTGACTGAAGAGCAAGAAAAAATGTAGTCAATGCAAACGTGAGCCTTTCGTGTCTCTGTGTTCAGTGCTGTTGAGGTCTGCGTATCTCAGCCATCGTGTGGAGATGTGGATGCTGGTAAGGCGTTGACTGAGTGCATGTGCTCACTGTATACTGCTGCTGATCATTGTGTCTCGCTGCAGGAGTGAAGTCAGGTACAGTACTGTGCTTTAAAGTCTGCTGTAGATGCCGACTGTTTTGTCCACCGTCAACTCTGGGGACCTTCTCCCGTTGCTGGAAGGCCTTTGAACACCTTTGCTTGTTTATTTCTGGGAAGGGAGTCATATTTTAAGCTTGCTTGCTCAGGAATACCCCTCCACTGTCCAACCCCACGGAGTCACGGAACAAAAAAGTGACAGGAAGTGTGGAGGTCCGTACTTCCTGTGATTCTGCCGTCTCTGCTGGACACTGGAAGCAGACAATGGCCGCCAGGGGACGGCGGGACGAGACGCGGACGCTTGTGGACATTCCAGCTGTGACGCATCCCGGTATTCCGCAGACCCTGGTGGAAAACTACCTGACATGCTCTCCACAATGCAGCCTCTCCCAGAGAGAGAGAGAGAGAGACAGAGAGAGAGAGAGAACACATTCATTTTCAGAGTGTCTTGGTGTGGAAACATGCCCCCTGGACTCTGGACTTTCTCAGCCCCCCTCCCCAGAGTAAGAGGCAGGACATGATTAAGTATGTTACTGCTTGTCGGCAGGCACTCATTCAGCAGATCCACATTCCCTGCAGTGACTGCGTACAGATGTATTCCCCACTAATATATTTGCAAAGCTGTTGCAGACTTAGTAGCCATTATGGTCACGCATAAATGAAAACCTTTTTAAGATGTTCCCTAGGTGGGGTTGGATTAATAACTTTTTGCTGCCCTCATCAAACGCAGAGGCGTAAAGCAGTACACACACTTTTATGCACAGATTCAACTAAAGATTGCATTACATCGCATTACATGGCATTACATTACATCGCATTACATTGCAGTACATCGCATTACATTGCATTCCATTGTATTACATTACATTGCAAAGACTGCCCTCCCAGCTGACACATTTCTGTAACTCAAAGAACCTGAATTATTTTTCCGAGTGCCCCACTAGCACCTTTACTCTGGCATGCTAGGGCATATTGCAGCGACAGACAGAAAAGGAGAAAATAAAACCACTAGCACATATTTCACAGATCCTAAAGATCTTTGGCAGAACTTGTGAACATTGCACATAGAGTAGAGTAGAGTAGAGTAGAGTAGAGTAGAGTAGAGTAGAGTAGAGTAGAGTAGAGTGACTTTATTGATCCCCAAGGAAATGAAGGTGTCCAGCAGCATACACATAATACACACTGCAAAAACAGATCAAACATATTGCACACATCTGCATTCATGCAACATTCACTGAACTGAGGGGAGAGAAAAAAAAGGTAATGATAATAAGAAATCCATGAGGTAGAGAAGTGTCGTGATAAGGTGCTTCGTGGTAGTTCAAGTAGATAGATTACATTGTCCCAGTAAAATTGTCCAGTGTTAATAGAAGAGTCCTTTAGTGCAGTAGTTACCAGGGTAGTGCAGTGTATTGTTGTCCATAGTAGTGGTCCATAGCCCAGTTAACCAGAGAGGGTATGTGTCGGAGGCTGCCCACGGCTGTGTGCTTGCCCTGTGTCAGAGGCGTGACGCACTGAGGCATCACAGGGGCTGCCCACGGCTGTGTGCTTGCCCTGTGTCAGAAGCGTGACGCACTGAGGCATCACAGGGGCTGCCCACGGCTGTGTGCTTGCCCTGTGTCAGAAGCGTGACGCACTGAGGCATCACAGGGGCTGCCCACGGCTGTGTGCTTGCCCTGTGTCAGAAGCGTGACGCACTGAGGGATGACCCCAAACCGTGTGGCCGTAAGCGGGGTGACACAAATCCTGATTGATGACGCGGCTGACAGCCATCTTTAAGGAGCGCAGGTAGGAGGAGATTACGCCTGTGTGTGAGTGTACAGCGTCCAGCTTATGTAAGTGCCCACATTTCATGTTTAACGCACAGCTGTGACTCTCTCAGTGGTGTTTTGGCCGTGTGTGTGTGTGTGTGTGTGTGTGTGTGTGCATGTGTGTGTGTGTGTGCGTGTGTGTGTGCGTGTGCGTGTGCGTGTGTGTGTGTGCGTGTGCGTGTGCGTGCGTGCATGTGTGTGTGTGTGTGTGTGTATGTGTGTGTGAATAAGCACGCCGGTGTTTGAGGGTCTCCTTAAACGTGTGAAGTTATGCAGAGTGCAACCCTTGTCTCGCAGCGGGCGTGTCATCTCAGGACCCTGTGTGAGTTATGAGCTGTCAGGGAAGACGAAGAGCCCCTTAAAAGCTGCCCACGCCCGCCAGCAAGCCCAGAGGCAGTGCTCAAACACACACACACGTTTACACACATTTACACACTCGCTCAAACACACACGTGTGTACACACTCGATATGCTGCTCACGGCTCTTGAAAATTTCCAGACCTGATTCTCACAAAGTGTACCAACACACACACACACACACACACACTCACACACTAAAAATTCCACAATTTTGGCCACCTGTGAAAGTTCAGAAAGAGTTGAAGATGTGTGCTTTATGCTTGAGAGAGAGGGGGGAAGGGGGTGAGTGAGAGACAGAAGTTTTTGCTAATGTGGGGCTGAATTTAAGGTTGATGTCAGCGCTCAGTGCTGAGTAGGACTGCAGAGGTGGGAAACCCCGAATTCAGAAGTGGTATAGTAGTCTGCCGATATTTTGGCTTTACCTGTGCAATTAACCAGAGGTGACACACAGTAACTAATTAGCTCGCCTTTCTAGCTAAACATTTGTAGGCATTGGAGTCGGCTGCTCTATTAAATAGCAGCAAACAGGTACTGTACGTGCTGCAGACTTTTACTGGAAGCCAGTTTAGCCAGCTAGGCTAGGCCTGTAATTGAGAGAAACACACAGGGAGAGTAGTGAAAGATAGAGTGAAAGATGGCATTCAAGTGATCTAACAAAGATGCTCATTTAGGCTTACCATTGTGTATTTATTTATGTAATTATGTATTTATTTATTGTTTGTTTGTGGGGAGAAAGACGTCTTGAGATGTACCATCTCATTTTCGAGGGGGTCCCCAGTAAGACGGACAATGCAAAAGACAGTACAAAAGATGCATCACAATAAAACATAGACTTACATAAACGTACAAGCTACATGTAAACCACCAAAGCCAAATTGCCTGTGCTGAAAACACATTTTTGGTATTAATGGCAATCTCACTGCAAAGAGCAACAAACAGAGAAGACAAGCGAAGATGATTTGTCAGTGACGGCGGAAAGGCATGTATTGTGCGTCCTAATAAAGCAGAACGCTGGGCTGTAAAGGGGGCATTAGCTGTTCCACAGGGGGACACAGAGCTTAGAGCTTAGGCCTGCGCCTGCTTTTCTCCTGGCAGCCTGCGCTCCACACAAGGGCCACATTTACCCCCCGTGTTTGCCTACCAAATCCCACTCAAAGCTCCACACAAGGGCCACATTTACCCCCAGTGTTTGCCCACCAAACCCCACTCAAAGCTCCACACAAGGGCCACATTTACCCCCAGTGTTTGCCTACCAAACCTCACTCAAAGCTCCACACAAGGGCCACATTTACCCCCAGTGTTTGCCTACCAAACCCCACTCAAAGCTCCACACAAGGGCCACATTTACCCCCAGTGTTTGCCTACCAAATCCCACTCAAAGCTCCACACAAGGGCCACATTTACCCCCAGTGTTTGCCTACCAAATCCCACTCAAAGCTCCACACAAGGGCCACATTTACCCCCAGTGTTTGCCCACCAAACCCCACTCAAAGCTCCACACAAGGGCCACATTTACCCCCCGTGTTTGCCCACCAAACCCCACTCAAAGCTCCACACAAGGGCCACATTTACCCCCAGTGTTTGCCCACCAAACCCCACTCAAAGCTCCACACAAGGGCCACATTTACCCCCCGTGTTTGCCCACCAAACCCCACTCAAAGCTCCACACAAGGGCCACATTTACCCCCAGTGTTTGCCCACCAAACCCCACTCAAAGCTCCACACAAGGGCCACATTTACCCCCAGTGTTTGTCTACCAAACCCCACTCAAAGCTCCACACAAGGGCCACATTTACCCCCAGTGTTTGCCCACCAAACCCCACTCAAAGCTCCACACAAGGGCCACATTTACCCCCAGTGTTTGCCTACCAAACCCCACTCAAAGCTCCACACAAGGGCCACATTTACCCCCAGTGTTTGCCCACCAAACCCCACTCAAAGCTCCACACAAGGGCCACATTTACCCCCAGTGTTTGCCCACCAAACCCCACTCAAAGCTCCACACAAGGGCCACATTTACCCCCAGTGTTTGCCCACCAAACCCCACTCAAAGCTCCACACAAGGGCCACATTTACCCCCAGTGTTTGTCTACCAAACCCCACTCAAAGCTCCACACAAGGGCCACATTTACCCCCAGTGTTTGCCCACCAAACCCCACTCAAAGCTCCACACAAGGGCCACATTTACCCCCAGTGTTTGCCTACCAAACCCCACTCAAAGCTCCACACAAGGGCCACATTTACCCCCAGTGTTTGCCCACCAAACCCCACTCAAAGCTCCACACAAGGGCCACATTTACCCCCAGTGTTTGCCCACCAAACCCCACTCAAAGCTCCACACAAGGGCCACATTTACCCCCAGTGTTTGCCCACCAAACCCCACTCAAAGCTCCACACAAGGGCCACATTTACCCCCAGTGTTTGCCCACCAAACCCCACTCAAAGCTCCACACAAGGGCCACATTTACCCCCAGTGTTTGCCCACCAAACCCCACTCAAAGCTCCACACAAGGGCCACATTTACCCCCAGTGTTTGCCTACCAAATCCCACTCAAAGCTCCACACAAGGGCCACATTTACCCCCAGTGTTTGCCTACCAAACCCCACTCAAAGCTCCACATGTCCCATCAGTCCTCCCGCACCGATCCCCACCCCCTGCGCCTCCCCCCGCGCCCCACTGCGCCCCACCGCGCCAATCCCCACCCCCAGGGCCTCCCCCTACGCCTCTCCCCCCGCCCCACCACGCCTCCCCCCGCCCAACCCCACCCCCTACGCCTCTCCCCGCGCCCCACCGCGCCTCCCCCCCCACCGATCCCCACCCCCTGCGCCTCTCCCCGCGCCTCCCCCCGCCTCCCCCCGCCCAACCCCACCCCCTACGCCTCTCCCCGCGCCCCACTGCGCCTCCCCCCCCACCGATCCCCACCCCCTGCGCCTCCCCCCGCGCCCCACCGTGCCCCCCCGCGCCCCACCGCGCCGATCCCCACCCCCAGGGCCTCCCCCTGCGCCTCTCCCCGCGCCCCACCGTGCCTCCCCCCGCCCAACCCCACCCCCTACGCCTCTCCCCGCGCCCCACCACGCCTCCCCCCGCCCAACCCCACCCCCTACGCCTCTCCCCGCGCCCCACCACGCCTCCCCCCGCCCAACCCCACCCCCTACGCCTCTCCCCGCGCCCCATCGCGCCTCCCCCCCCCCACCGATCCCCACCCCCTGCGCGGTCGGGGTGGGGGAGCTGGACCTCTGCTGTATCACCAGTGTGGGGATTCAAGACTGAAAAGGACGTCCACACTAGAGTGACTGATCGTACTCTGAAAGGAAAGTGACACAAGTGACAGAGGAGGAGTAACTAAAGATGGCCTCATGCTGGGCACACATCCCCTAATTACTCTGGCTCAGGATCTCGGCTCTTGCGCCACAGACAGCAGACACATGGCTGTTGCCACTGCTGCTCCCCGCTGATGTTGTTATTTCTGCCCGAGGTGCTTGGATTGCCCTGCATGTGCTGCACTGGGCTGGTCAGAGGAGAGCATTCCTTCCGGTAGCTTCTGGGAAGAGAAGCTGTCAGTATCTTCACCACGGCTCTAAGCCAGGTCAGTATCACTGGCTCTGAGTTCAGAAAACAGCTTTCGCACCGCTTATTGAAAACAGAGCCACTACCGGCCTGAGCATCTAGAATCCTCTGTAGCCACTGCCAGCCTGAGCATCCCTTCTAGAGTCTTCTAGACTCTTTAATAGCCTTCTGGAGTCTTCTAGAACCACTACCAGCCTGAACATCTAGAATCCTCCGTTACCAGCCTGAGCATCCCTTCTAGAGTCTCTTCTATAGCAGTCTGAGCATCCCTTCTAGAGTCTTCTAGAGCAGTCTGAATATTCCTTCTAGAGTCTCTTCTATAGCAGTCTGAACATCCCTTCTAGTCTTCTAGAACCACTACCAGCCTGAACATCTAGAATCCTCCGTTACCAGCCTGAGCATCCCTTCTAGAGTCTTCTAGAGCAGCCTGAACATCCCTTCTAGAGTCTTCTAGACTCTTTAATAGCCTTCTGGAGTCTTCTAGAACCACTACCAACCTGAACATCTAGAATCCTTTGTTACCAGCCTGAGCATCCCTTCTAGAGTCTTCTATAGCAGTCTGAGCATTCCTTCTAGAGCCTTCTATAGCAGTCTGAGCATTCCTTCCAGAGTCTTCTAGAACTGCTACCAGCCTGAGCATCTACAGTTTCTTCTATAGCCTTCTGGAGTCTTCTATAGCAGCTAGAATGCTCTATAGCAGCTACCAGCCTGAGCATCTCTTCTAGAGTCTCTTCTATAGCAGTCTGCCACACAAAATGTTAATGCTGTCCTCAACGAGCCACCTGTCAATGCTGGGCCTTTACAATCATGCTGACATTACTGGTCAGCTAGTGTTTTTCACCATAACAACTTGGTATCTGAACTGAAGAAGCCTCTTGGATGAATGGTGAAACTTCCTCAAGCTCCAAAAAGAAGTCCAGTTGCTTACAACATAGCTCCTTTGACTACCATGACCTGGATGAATGAGAATCTACACAGACAATGCGGTATCTCCCACAACTGTTCTTGGCCTCAGACGTGCATACTTGTGGATGTCAGAGGTTTTCCCGGAGGCAAGGCGTGATGCTGATGTTGATTTCAGCACAGAGGTAGCGGTGATAGACTGTCTGATGGGAAATATCAGGTTTGGCGCGCACACATCAGTGGGGGGTGGGGTGGGGGGTACACATCAATGATCATATTCGCCAGCTGCAACTCCCTCATCTCCATGGCTGGGCCTCTATGATGCAAGGACTGCAGATATGCCATGGAGGTCTAACTGATTATCTGCCTGAAGAATTTGTATCAGCGAGATTTACAGAGTCAGGGTTGTGCAGGCTGACTTTTGCCTTTCTGCAAGAAAGAGAATATTTTGTACACCAGGGTCCTCCTGTTGTGTTGTACCATGGCTGGGATCAGAATAAATAAAAGGGGATGTTTTTAGGCTGAGCAGTACCACAAACATCATCTCTTTAAAGGTCATGTATCCTCAGTGTTACACACTCTACAGTTCTCTTTTGGTCTCTCTCTCTCTCTCTCTCTCTCTGTTCTTCTCCCTCTCAAACTTAAAAAAAATACACTTTCAGCAGATTAAAGCCTTGTGGTTTGGGGTTTTGTTATATGTGTTGCAATGTTGTAATACTCTCTGAGAGTGTATAAGGAGCTGCACTAAGGCTTTGGTTAAGGGTTTGATTAGAGGTTTGGTTAAGGGCTGATTAGAGGTTTGATTAAGGGTTTGTTAAGGGTTGGTTAGAAGTTTGGTTAAGGGTTTGGTTAAGGATTTAATGATTCTCTGTCTCTCTGCAGCTGTTTGTGCTGTGCATTAGAGGTTTGGTTAAGGGTGTAATGAGAATATAAGGAATTTTGTTAAGGGTGGGTTAGGGGTTAAATGATTCTCTGTCTCTCTCTGCACCTGATTGTACTGTGCATTAAGAGTTTGGTGAAGGCTTTGATTAGAAGTTTGGTTAAGGTTTTGATTAAGGGTTTGGTTAACAAGTATAACAAGCTGCGATAAGAGTTTGGTGGAGGGTATAATGATTGTGTCTGTGTGCAGCTGTTTGTGCTGTGTGTTAAGGGTTTGGTTAAGGGTTTGGTTAACGAGTATAACGAGCTGCATTAAGGGTTTGGTTAACGAGTATAATGAGCTGCATTAAGGGTTTGGTTAAGGGTTTGGTTAACGAGTATAACAAGCTGTGTTAAGGGTTTGGTGAAGGGTTTGGTTAACGAGTATAACAAGCTGTGTTAAGGGTTTGGTGAAGGGAGTAATGATTGCCTGTGTCTCTGCAGCTGTTTGTGCTGTGTGCTAAGGGTTTGGTTAACAGGTATAATGAGTTGTGTTAAGGGTTTGGTTAACAGGTATAACGAGTTGTTAAGGGTTTGCTTAACAGGTAAGGGCGCTAAGGGTTTGGTTAACAGGTATAACGAGTTGTGTTAAGGGTTTGGTTAACAGGTATAATGAGTTGCGTTAAGGGTTTGGTGAAGGGAGTAATGATTGCCCGTCTCTGTGTCTGCAGCTGTTTGTGCTGTGCGCTAAGGGTTTGGTTAACGAGTATAACGAGTTGCGTTAAGGGTTTGGTTAACAGGTATAACGAGTTGCGTTAAGGGTTTGGTTAACGAGTATAACGAGTTGTGTTAAGGGTTTGGTTAACAGGTATAATGAGTTGCGTTAAGGGTTTGGTTAACAGGTATAACGAGTTGTGTTAAGGGTTTGGTTAACAGGTATAACGAGTTGCGTTAAGGGTTTGGTGAAGGGAGTAATGGTTGCCCGTCTCTGTGTCTGCAGCTGTTTGTGCTGTGCCATGGCCTGCTCCAGCTCACCCAGCTGCTGTACTCGTCCTACTTCAAGAGCACCATCACCACCATCGAGCGTCGCTATGGCCTGACCAGCTACTCTTCAGGAACCATCTCCTCCCTGCACGAGGTTAGCCACACACACACACACACACACACACACACACACACACACATCATCTCCTCCCTGCACGAGGTTAGCCACACACACACACACACACACACACACATCATCTCCTCCCTGCATGAGGCTAGCCACACACACACACACACACACACACACACACACACACACACATCATCTCCTCCCTGCATGAGGCTAGCCACACACACACACACACACACACACACATCATCTCCTCCCTGCATGAGGTTAGCCACACACACACACACACACACACTATCACCACCATCGAGCTCTGCTACGGACTCACCAGCTACTCCTCCTGCACCATGTCATCTCTGCACGAGGTTAGCAACACACACACACACGCACACACACACACCATCTCCTCTCTGCACGAGGTCAGACACACACACACACGTACACACACCATCTCCTCTCTGCATGAGGTCAGACACACACACACACGTACACACACCATCTCCTCCCTGCATGAGGTTAGCCACACACACACACACACACACACACACGAGGTGAGCAGCCTGCACACAGCCATTCTCACCAGAGACCATAAGTACACACACACACCACTGACCTTAGCTACAGTGATCACTATAGCAGTGTTTTTTCACTAATCGTTTTAAAATGTTCCACTTCAGTGGAGGGTGGAGTTCACACGCAACTATAGCGACACAAACCCGATTTGATGTACAGTAACAACACTGTGGCCAACAGGAAGTTTAAACCATTAGGCACAGCTGCAGCTCAGAAATGCTCCCCTCACATCCATGCTGTCCCCTAAAACAGGAGCTTTTTTAGGACCACACTACAGCCTTCCTCAGTCTCCCTTCTCAGTCTCCACTATGGCCTTTACTCACGTTTACCACCCCGTGTTTTAGGGATGATCCTTTCGCTCCTCCCTGCTTGATTTGTCCTCAACCTGAGCGGCCTGTATCTGCCGGGCTGATTGGTGAGCAGTGATAGGGGTGTAGCTGACTGGGCTTGAAGTTACGATAACATACGATAGACTTGCCTTGGACAGACCTCTGGCTGTTGGTGTTGATTCATGCTATACAAAGGCTTTAAAGATAGCATCAATTTGTGGCCCAACTCCCTCTCTCTCTCTCTCTCTCTCTCTCTCTCTCTCTCTCTCTCGCTATCTTTCAGGCTTACTCGTTCTCCAGTCTTTGACTGAACTGTAATAGAAGATCTCCAAAGCATAGTGCCCATATCAGGGGCACGGGCAAAGATAGTTATCTTGTGGGCACCATGTTTTGGTATTCAAAATTAGACGTCTGTCTGTAATATTTCCCTCATCTCTCCACCAACCCCTTCTATCCCTCCCTCCCTCCCTCCCTCCCTCTCTTTCTCACTTTCTCTCCCTCTCAGGTGAGCAACACAGTGCTGATTGTGTTTGTTAGTTACCTGGGCAACAGGGTGCACCGCCCACGCTTCATCGGATTGGGCAGTCTTCTGATGTCCGTCAGCGCACTGATTCTAGCGCTACCTCACTTCCTGTCCCAGCCTTATCAGTACGACACAGTGCTGCATGGTAAGTACGCCTTAGCTCTGCTCCAGTCAAACACCACAGCACCAGTTACAGTCTTACGTCTGCTCCAGTCAAACACCACAGCACCAGTTACAGTCTTACGTCTGCTCCAGTCAAACACCACACACACAGCACCAGTTACAGTCTTACGTCTGCTCCAGTCAAACACCACACACACAGCACCAGTTACAGTCTTACGTCTGCTCCAGTTAAACACCACAGCACCAGTTACAGTCTTACGTCTGCTCCAGTCAAACACCACAGCACCAGTTACAGTCTTACGTCTGCTCCAGTCAAACACCACACACACAGCACCAGTTACAGTCTTACGTCTGCTCCAGTCAAACACCACACACACAGCACCAGTTACAGTCTTACGTCTGCTCCAGTCAAACACCACAGCACCAGTTACAGTCTTACGTCTGCTCCAGTCAAACACCACAGCACCAGTTACAGTCTTACGTCTGCTCCAGTCAAACACCACAGCACCAGTTACAGTCTTACGTCTGCTCCAGTCAAACACCACAGCACCAGTTACAGTCTTACGTCTGCTCCAGTCAAACACCACACACACAGCACCAGTTACAGTCTTACGTCTGCTCCAGTTAAACACCACACACACAGCACCAGTTACAGCACCAGCTCTGTAACAACAGAGCCATTCTTACCCTCAGGTCTTATTTTTGCTGATGTCACCCTCCTGCCCATGCCCGTGTCCTGTTCCCCGTGTCCTGTTCCCCGTGTCCCGTGTCCTGTGTCCCACGTGTCCTGTTCCCCGTGTCCTGTTCCCCGTGTCCTGTTCCCCGTGTCCTGTTCCCCGTGTCCTGTTCCCCGTGTCCCGTGTCCTGTGTCCCACGTGTCCTGTGTCCTGTTCCCCGTGTCCTGTTCCCCGTGTCCCGTGTCCTGTGTCCCACGTGTCCTGTGTCCTGTTCCCCGTGTCCTGTTCCCCGTGTCCTGTGTCCCTTGTCCCGTGTCCTGTTTCTTGTGTCCTGCGTCCTGCGTCCTGTATCCTGTGTCAGCCTCTTGCCCATGCCTGTGTCCTGTATTCTGTGTCCTGTACCCCGTGTCCTGTGTCCTGCATCCTGTGTCCTGTGTCATGATGACTGTAGAGAGTGTCTGCCAGCCTTCAACACTACATGTTTGAAATAGTTGCACATTCACACTACTGCTAGTTATGATGGCTAACTTGTGAAATAAAAACATTAGATTCATGCAGTAATGTGCACATTTTAGGCTTTAGTGTTTTGCACAGATTCTTCTTAGCACCAAATCACATCCTGTGTAGCTGTGCTGTTCTCCCACATGTTGTCTTTTAGTGCAGGAACACCCAGTAGGTGTTTACTGATCACAATCAGCGTAGACACAACACTCGTTACACAGCGTTAGGGTTGGACAGCCTCTGTCTCCTGTGTGTATTATGTATGTATGTGTGTGTGTAATCTGTGTGTAATGTGTTTGAGTGCAGTGTTAGTCTTGGACAGTCTCTGTCTCTTGTGTGTATTATGCGTGTGTGTGTGTGTTTGTGTTTGTGTTATCTGTGTGTAATCTGTTAGAGCACATTGTTAGTGTTGGACGCTCTGTCTCTTGTGTGTGTTATGTGTATTATGGTATTATGTGTGTGTGTGTGTGTGCATGTGTGTTATCTGTGTTTGAGTGCAGTGTTAGTGTTGGTCAGTCCATCTCTTGTGTGTGATATGTGTATTGTGTGTGTGTGTGTGTGTGTGTGTGTGTGTGTGTGTGTGTGTGTGTGTGTGTGTGTGTGTGTGTGTGTGTGTGTGATCTGTGTTTGAGTGCAATGTTGGTGTTGGCCAGTCCATCTCTTGTGTGTGTTATGTGTTTTGTTTGTGTGTGTGTGTGTGTGTGTGTGTGTGTGTGTGTGTGTGTGTGTGGGTGTGGCCAGTGCATCTCTTGTGTGTGTTGTGTGTTTCCAAAGTAAAGCCCTGTACAGTCATGTAATCCAGGTGAGGGACACTGGAGTTGTTATTGGGTCTTTGTGTGTTTTTCCCCAAGGGCAGGGATTACTGTACAATGGTCGAAATGAGGCTGATTGAAAAGCTTGTCATGGCTGTCAATCAAAGCAGCTTTCTAGCAGAACCACAATGCAGGGATTTAGTTAAGACCACGTGTAGATTGAGGATTTTAATTACAACGTTTTCCTGGATATGAAAATATATGGTGAAGTTTTATTAAATGCCAGAATTAAAACTACATAAATCAGCCTCTTCAAACAGACTTGCCAATAATGTTTGGAGACTGGATTTGGCAAGACTACGGAGTGTTTTAACCAGCCCACAACTTTAAGATTTCATTTTAAAATAACAAGACAGACTGAAGTTGTAAACAATATAAATGAAGTACCCTCAGATTTGGTTTGCTTTAGACCTTCATAACAACCTGCAGTCAATTTCAACGTCTACCTCTCTCCCTCCCCCTCCCTCCCTACCACGGGCGGGATCGCACTGGTTCTGTCTGTGGACGTCAGGTCCGTATTGAAAACTTAGAAAAAGGAAAACAATTCTGCCAGCTCTGGTATTGAACTGTTGACTCTGCACTGAGGCGTGTTATGCAGTGAAGTGGAGTGGGCTGGAGTCTATTACTGTGTGTGTGTGTGTGTGTGTGTGTGTGTGTTCACTGGAGGATGATGTTATAAAAGAGAGAGCTGTTGAAGGGTGTTGGTGTGTGTTTTCTCGTAAAGCGGAGGGAACAGGGTGGAAGTACTGTATCGGTGTGTGTCCTGGTATGTGTGAATGTGTTTATGTGTGGAGGTCTGTGAAATGTGGGAATGTGTGTGAAGTGTATATGGAATGAATATAAATGAATGTGTGTGAACAAATGTATTTGTATGGATATGGGACATGTGTGTTGTTATGTGCATGCATGTGTGTGTGTCTGTGCGTGTGCCAATGTGTGTATGTGTGCCAAAGAGTTCCTGTAATAGTGTGTGTGTGTGTGTGTGTGTGTGTGTGTGTGTGTGTGTGTGTGTGTGTGTTTCAGCCTGCCTGCAGGTGCTGTGTGTCTGAGCCTGTGCATGAATCAGTTGGGAAACGTTAATCTGCTGCACTCCAGGAAAGCCAAACGGATTAGCCTTAGGATTAGCCTTATCGGATTAGCCTTATCTCTTACTGCGCTGTTCCAGTACAGCGAACCCCCCAGCCCCCTCGCCCCCCAAAAGATCTCCCTTCCTCTTCCTGCCCTGGCTGGGTCCCAGGGCCCTGTGTGTGTGTATGTGTGTGTCTGTATGTGTGTATGTGTCTGTATGTATGTGTGTCTGTATGTGTGTGTGTGTGTGTGTCTGTATGTATGTATGTGTGTCTGTATGTGTGTGTGTGTGTCTGTATGTATGTATGTGTGTCTGTATGTGTGTGTGTGTGTGTGTGTGTCTTGCTGTCTGGAGTCGGGAAGACAGGGCAGGCTGCGTAGTGAGGCCCCATTGAGCTTTATGGGGACGTCTGTATGTCTGTGCTCCATATACTGCAGTGGGTCTGCTGGCTGGAGATGGGTGGCTGAGGCAGGGCAGGGTGCGTAGTGAGGCCCCATTGAGCTTTATGGGGACGTCTGTATGTCTGTGCTCCATATACTGCAGTGGGTCTGCTGGCTGGAGATGGGGGCTGAGGCAGGGCAGGGTCTAATGAGTGGAAACAGACGGCAGAGGCAGCACAGGGTGTAATTGGGTTTTATGAGGTCCGTGTCTAATCAGGGTTTATGAGGACCGTACCTCTAGATTAACCCCATGTCTGCCATCCTCTTCTCCTCTCTCCTCACTGAACTGTCTCTCTCTTCCTCTCTCTCTTTCCCCCTCTCTTTCTCTCCCCCTCTCTCCCTCTGTCTTTCTCTCTCTCCCCCTCTCTCTCCCTCTCTCTCTCTCTTTCTCCCTCTCTCTTTCTCTCTCTCTCCCCCTCTCTTTCTCTCTCCCTCTCTCTTTCTCTCTCTCTCCCTCTCTTTCTTTCACTTGTCCTTAATCTGTACATTCTTACTTATCTCTCTATCTGTCATCTCTTCTACTCTACTACTCTACTCTACTCTACTCTACTCTCTTACTATCTCTCTGTCTCCCTCTCTTTCCCTCTCTTTCTATCTCTCTATCTCTCTACCTCTCTCTCTCTCTCTGCAGCGGAGCGGCGGGATCTGTGTGTGCCCCGCTTTAACTCCTCGAGTGCCAGTGAGGCGTGCGGGAAGGACGACGCCAAGCGGCTGGTGGACACCAGCAGCCTGTGGTTGCTCATGGCGACGGCCCAGCTGCTGTTTGGCATCGGCTCCGTGCCCATCCAGCCCTTCGGGATCTCCTACATCGACGACTTCGCCGGCGCGGGCAACTCGCCCCTCTACATCGGTGAGTGACGCATGCGCAGCACGGCACAACAGCAACATTTGCATGCTGAGGTCACGGGGTGAAGTGTAACAACACTCGAGTGAACTTTAATTGCACAGTATGTATTCACAGTCTTACTGTCGACGTTGCATAGATGCATAGTGCGTAATTGCCTTACTCTGTGCTCCGTTAGGCTGTGGCTTCTAAATAGCACATATTAACCCTAACCCTAAATAGCACATATTAACCCTAACCCTAAATAGCACATATTAATAGCACATATTAACCCTAACCCTAAATAGCACATATTAATAGCACATATTAACCCTAACCCTAAATAGCACATATTAACCCTAACCCTAAATAGCACATATTAACCCTAACCCTAAATAGCACATATTGACAAACAATGCTGAGGTTTCTGAGAACATGAAGAGACAAATAAAACATTACTAAGTTTTCATAAGAGAGGAAACAACAGTCGTTTTAACCCCCAGAAAGGAAAGGATAGCCGATGATAAAAATAATAGAATAAGGTAAAAGTATAAGGTAGTCTTTAAAAGTAGTCATTGGGTAGTGTAGTCTGTGTAGTGTAGTCTGTGTAGTGTAGTATGTGTAGTGTAATATGTGTGGTGTGGTCTGTGTAGTGTAGTCTGTGTAGTGTAGCCTGTATAGTGTAGTCTGTATAGTGTAGTCTGTGTAGTGTAGTGTAGTGTAGTGTAGTCTGTATAGTGTAGTCTATGTAGTGTAGTGTAGTGTAGTCTGTATAGTGTAGTCTATGTAGTGTAGTCTGACTGAATTTAATGTGAAACAGCAAGTGTTGGATGTTGTTTTATATGCCCGAGATTATCCAACACATCAGTGGGCTAGTTTGGTGTCTGAGTAAAGAGGACTATTCTGTGAAGTAGGCTAGTTTGTGTGGTTTCTGAGTAAAGAGGACCATTCTGTAAGGTGGACTAATTTGGTTTCTGAGTAAAGTGTACTGCTCTGTAAGGTGGGCAAGTTTGGTTTCTGAGTGAAGTTGACTATTCTGTGAAGTGGACTAGTTGGGTTTCTGGGTAAAGAGGACTATTCTGTAAAGTGGGCATTTGAGTTTATAAGTAAAGTGGACTATTTTGTGAAGTGGGCTTGTTGGGTTTCTGGGTAAAGAGGGCTATTCTGTAAAGTGGGCATTTGAGTTTATACGTAAAGTGGACTATTTTGTGAAGTGGGCTAGTTGGGTTTCTGGGTAAAGTGGACTCTTCTGTGAAGTGCTGGCACGTGTCTGGAGACGTTCAGAATGAGGCTCCTACTGCTGCCATTTCTTAGCATCAGCTGCCAGCACTGCACATGTGCCGCTTCTACACCGGGACAAACAACTCTCAAAGCTCAAAGCTTTGTTTCGGAACAAGCAACAAAGAGTGTTTTGGTGTTCGCCTACATTGTGTGGTTGAGCAGTAAGAACTGGCAGGCAGTGAGTAATACCAGCAGGGACTTTGAAGCTTCACTGTAACACTAGTAGACTGGTCCTACTACACCATGCTGGTGCAAAGACTGTATGTACCCACAGCAGGGGTAGCAGGGGAGTGAGTGTGTGTGTATGTGTGTTTGTGTGTGTGTGTGTGTGTGTGTGTATATGTGCGGGTGTGTGTGTGTATGTGTATGGAGGGGTAGGGATGTAAACACAGTTCTAAGGACACACCATTGGCTGCCTTTGAGGTTGTTTGTAATATTGTTATTTATAACAAGGAGGCCTGAAATTCTATTCTTTCATAGGCCCAACATTTCTAGCTGCGACCCTCTACGCATGCCACTGTAGTATGTATGTGTGTGTGTGTGTATGTGTGTGTGTGTGTGTGTGTGGGGGGGGGGGGGGGTGGCACTGTAGGTTGCAACAGATACAAGAGTACACAAAACATGCGGTTAGGGGAATGTCAGGTACTTGTCTCTCAACCATGACGGCGTGACAAGCCCTTGATTACCCCCATGCAGCCCCCACTGTGAGTTTGACGTGAGCATGACAGGGTCTCTCGTAAACTCCACTCAGCCGGTGGCCTGAGGGGGGAATGTTTATCTTGGGTTATCTCCTGGGCAGGTGAAGACCTGCGCATCGCTCAAGGGGCCCCATTACAGGAAGTCCTTTGGTTCCGGCCCGTGCTGTGTATCAGCCCTTTGGTTCCGGCCCGTGGGCTGTGTATCAGGCCTTTGGTTCCGGCCCGTGAGCTCATGGCCTGTTTGCGCAGAGCGCTTCTCAGCGCTGACCCGCTCGGACCAGACAGTTCTGGGCGATGTTGACTTTGGTCTGGTCCCATCTGTGTCCTAATCTTATTTATTCAGGGATAAAAACGTTAAAGTGAACCCAGATGCACTTCACAAACAATAAGTGTAGAAATGCTGTGTGAATCCTCTGCTATGCTGTGATAGTGTTAAGGATCCTGCATAAATGTATAAATAAAACACATACTGTCATGGCGCGTAAGGACGTGTAAATGTAATGAGAAATGTCGGTCTTTACAAATCTTGAACCGCAAATGGCTTTACTCAAGTGTGTTTTTGTTTGCTTGTGCTTGTGTTTGTGTTTACAGCCATCCTCTTCGCTGTGTCGGTGTTTGGGCCTGCCATCGGATACCTCCTGGGCTCTGTCATGCTGAAAGTCTATGTGGACATTGACCGGGTCAGCCAAGGTATTACATTACATTACATTACATTGATATGAAATGTGCATCTCCATGCATGGAATGTCCATCACTCAGGATATTTTTCTGGGCAATTCTTCTTCTGAACTGTACTTTTGGCACACTGCCTTTTTATGCACAGGTTTTTGTATAGAGTACCATCCCTCTCTGTTTGTCTAAGTGTTAAATCATCATTACAGCTGTAATAATATTTATTGCAATCGCTACGCGCGCAAGTAGTGATTGATTATTTAGAATGCCAACTCTCTCTGATGTCTGTCACATTTATATGATATCAGTAGTAAGAACCAGGACAAAAGAAGTCTCAACAGTGGCACTAATTACAAAAATATCACATATGAAAACAGAACACTAATCTCTCTCTTCCTCTTCCTCCTCCTCCTCCTCCTCCTCCTCCTTCTTTCTCTTCTCCACCCATCTGGCCTTGTCCGCCCCCCTTCCCCCGGAGCAGGAAGGCAGGAGCTGACCCCGACGGACCCTCGCTGGGTGGGGGCGTGGTGGTTGGGGCTGCTGGTGGCCTCCGCTGGCCTGGCCCTCGCCTCCATCCCCTACTTCTTCTTCCCCCGCAGTATGCCTCGCGAGAGCGTAAGTCTTCTGTAGCCCGCAGTATGCCTTGCGAGAGCGTAAGTCTTCTGTAGCCCGCAGTATGCCTCGCGAGAGCGTAAGTCTTCTGTAGCCCGCAGTATGCCTCGCGAGAGCGTAAGTCTTCTTCCCCCGCAGTATGCCTCGCGAGAGCGTAAGTCTTCTGTAGCCCGCAGTATGCCTCGCGAGAGCGTAAGTCTTCTGTAGCCCGCAGTATGCCTCGCGAGAATGAAGTGTTATTTAAGTTAAGTGTTAACGTGCAGTATGCCTCGTGATGGTGTAAGTGTTAGTTCGCAGCATTTTTAACTTTCCTTAATCTTCTTTAGACCGCAGCATGAGAGTAAGTGTTAAGTGTTAGTTTGCAGCATGCATTGGGAGAGAGAGTAAGCGTTAAGTGTTAGTTTGCAGCATGCATTGGGAGAGAGAGTAAGCGTTAAGTGTTAGTTTGCAGCATGCATTGGGAGAGAGAGTAAGCGTTAAGTGTTGGTTTGCAGCATGCGTCGGGAGAGCATAGGTGTTGTTTAGGCTGCAGTATGCCTCACAAGAGTGTAAGATTCCGACGCTGACTGCGTTGGAAGTTGTTTTAAGGTCATTGGTTGCGTCTGCAGTGAGTGTGAGCGTATGTGCTCTGTGTCCCAAATCCATCCTTAGTTCCCCTCAGTAGAAATGCCTGCTTCATTTCTACAGCAGTCTGGAGTATACTTCGGGGAGAGAGTGGCTGTGGACTTTGGCACAGGATGTCTTCTGTAAAAGACAGACCACTGTTTTATATCATTGTCCACTTTGCCAGATTTATGAAAACGTACTTATAAGGTAAAGGTCCAGGAACAGCCTTTTGGGATATAACTCTTTATTTTCCTGACCCAAAAAATCACACAAGGCACAGTTTAACAAGACTCACAGTTTGACATCTGACATTCCTTCAAAACATTTACTTCACCCATGACGGGC
>CM050212.1:347500-370000 GCA_027475355.1 Coilia nasus
CCTAAAACCTTTGCACATTGCTGTATATATACCACTATACACCTTACATATACCACTATACACACCTTACATATGACTACATATACCACTGTACACACCAGTATGCCAGTGTTCCATGCATCACACCTACTGCGGGAGGAATAAACGACACGTCCTGTTTCACACTCTTCTTCCAGTCCATTTCGCCCACTGTGAGAGAAAATGTGTGTATAGCATTCCTGGGAAAAGGGTTCGGAATGTTGCCAGTGTTCCTTGCCCCCCACCCCCCTAATTTGGCATGGGTTTGAGCTCGTTTGAGCTACCTTTGAACTGGGCCAAAATCTGTTTTATACTGTTTGTGTAATGTGTCACTGACTCGAGCTGGTGTCCTTTTCCAGATTTAGGAGGAGTTTCAATCATGTTTTACTTGTTTATTGTGTGGATCTGAATTATTTACAGCCTGTTTTCACTCCCAGCTCCTGCTAGTTCAGAGGCATTTATCCTGCTGGCCTTTCTACGCAGTTTGCACGTATTTTATCCTTTATGCTTTTACACATTGTTCTTTGCCTTCATTTTTGTTAAGCACATTGAACTGCCTTTGAAATGCACGTATGAATGCGTGTATGAATGCGTGTATGAAATGCGCTGTGCAAATAAACTTGCCTTGCATTCTTTTCCTCCATGTTTTGACTGTTCTTTATTTGTTTGTCCTCAGGCGCGGTGAACCTGCCGTCGATGGCTTTAATGTGTGTTTGTCATACATGTCTGTTTATGTGTTTGTGTATTTGTTTATCCTCAGGCGCGGTGAACCTGCCGTCGGTGGCGGTGGGGATGCTGCTGGGCGGCGTGATCATGAAGAGGGCGGGGCTATCGCTGCGTGTGATCCCGCGCTTCTCCGTGGCCATGCTGCTCATCTCCGTGCTGCTCTGCGTCCCCCTCTTCTTCATGGGTTGCTCCACACAGGCCGTAGCAGGAGTGTACCCCAGACCTGCAGCCAGCGGGTAACAGCACACACACACACACACACACACACTCTTCTTCATGGGTTGCTCCACACAGACCATAGCAGGAGTGTACCCCAGACCTGCAGCCAGCGGGTAACAGCACACACACACACACACACACACACACACACACACACACACACACTCTTCTTCATGGGGTGCTCCACACAGACCGTAGCAGGAGTGTACCCCAGACCTGCAGCCAGTGGGTAAGAGCACACACACACATACACACACACACACACACACACACACACTCTTCTTCATGGGGTGCCCCACACAGACCGTAGCCGGCGTGTACCCCAGACCTGCAGCCAGTGGTTAGGAGCACACAGGCTTGTACAGTGCGCTGGGCCTGTGCTGTGTGTGTGTGTGTCTGTATGTCTCAGTTGGGCCTGTACAGTATGTGTTTTTGTGTGTGTGCTGGGCATGTGCAGTGTGTGTGTGTGGTGGTCCTGTGTGAGTAGTGTCCTGCACACATGCACAGCCCCCTCTACCCGCCACAGTGTGACGTGTGGCTGAGGGGGTAGACAACGTGTATACCACCCTGACTGGCACTGGCAGACACTGTGTGTACCACCCTGACTGGCACTGGCAGATCCCTTCCCAGCATTAGCACACACAGGACACATTCACAGCCATTAACGCCCCCCCCCTCCCCCCCGGTGGCCAGCCCGGCTGTTTAGAGATGGACAGACGCCGCCACTCATCTTGGGTGACGTTGTTTACCGGGAAGGGTGGTCTGAGACGCCACGCGAGTTTACATTGCTGAGAGAAATATGAGCCTGGAGACGCCACTCACCCACCCTGGGCCTCCCTGGGCCTCCAGCAGAGAGGCCTGTGACACTAAGCCTCCTCAGCTGTCCTTTAAACACAGCAGACGCTCGGTAGGCTGAGTAGAGTGGGTTGGAAACTTACATATGGAAAGCCAGCCACATTCACACCAAGTATGGAGATGAAATGGACTAACGGACACATGCCATTACACTTACACTTCAGCAACCATTTGCAGCAACCATAATGTAATTGGAATAGTATACTAGTATTTTGGGAACATTTGGGATGTTGTCTGGTGTTGTTGTATCACACTCCACTTCAGTCTTTGTGTTACTCCACTCCACTCCAGTCTTTGTTACTCCACTCCAGTCTTTGTGTTACTCCACTCCACTCCAGTCTTTGTTACTCCACTCCAGTCTTTGTGTTACTCCACTCCACTCCAGTCTTTGTGTTATCTTTGGTCTGCAGAAGAACCCATCTCCCAAGGCCATGTCCCTCTACTTTATGCACTACAGTAAATTTTAGCAGAAAGGGGGGGAGAGAGAGGAAAGAGACAGGGGGAGAGAGAGAGATACACATAGAGAAGGAGAGGGAGAGAGAGAGAGGGGGAGAGAGAGTGTGAGAGTGTGGAAGAAAGAAAGAAAGAGAGAGAGGAAAAGAGAGGAAGAGGGAGAGAGAAAGAGTGAGAGGGAATGAGGGAGAGAGAGAGAAAGAAAGTGGAAAAAAGAAAGAGAGAGAGAGAGGCGGAGAAAGAGACAGAGACATAGAGAGAGAAAGAGAAGTGCTGGAAGTTACTGTAACCAGGGCCTTGTGGTGTCAGCCAGCTGTTGACAGAGAGTGCAGGACGGGTCGGTCCTCTGAGACCCCCCAGGCTTTGCTCCGACAGGCCCCAGACCGGACCACCGCTGAGCCTGACGCCTGCCCCTTAACGGTGCCGCTGTCCTGGCTGGAGCCGTGTGAGAGCTCGGGCGCGCTGACAAGCAGTCGGGTGTCTGCACAGAGCAGACCAGAGATGGAGGGGACCAGGGGAAACCACTAGCCATTTTTTTACTGGCCGAGGAAGAAGATCTCTTAACGGCCTCTGGCCTCTGGCTGTGAAGGCTGAGGTGCAACCACATGCAAGGGTTCAACTTTGTTTGTAACAGCCCAGAGGACGAGAGTGGCGAGTCGTGGCCAATGATTTGAGGAGTGTTTGGCTGGACATGAGGCTGTGCTTTGGACATTGGCCCCCGAGTGTGTTTTCACTAAAATGGTGCCAGATCAAACGTTCCACATCAGCCACACTTAGATTCAGCTGTTTTTCTTTGTTGTTTCCGCTCGTCTCAAACACTACCCTGAGGCCAGCAATACTCAGGTTGCCACTCTTGTGAAATCACGTTAAGGTCATTGCCACACTGTTCTCTTCAGTCCTGTCACGCCCTGTACTACTTCATTTCACCTTTCAACAGTGCAAACGTCACCCTCTAGCACATTAAACCCTACACAGCTATTGCCAACCAATATGTACATTTCTTGGTGTAAACTTGTGCTCTATGCTAGCCTGCGCTATGTTAGCTTGTGCTCTATGTTAGCCTGTGTTATTTGTGCTCTATGTTAGCCTGTGTTATTTGTGCTCTATGTTAGCCTGTGTTATTTGTGCTCTATGTTAGCCTGTGTTATTTGTGCGCTATGTTAGCCTGTGTTATTTCTGCAAACGCATGCTGTTGTGAACATGGTGCAATAAATCAGCATACCAAAAAAGAAGGAAAGTGTGGTTTTTTTTTTTTTTTACGTTTAACGCTTTGGTTGTTGGTTCACACCCAAACAAAACATCTTTATCTAAGAAGTAGTGTGCACTCGTTGTTCTTAACTATGTTATTTTTCCCATCCAGGCCTGTGTCCACGTGCTATTCGGACTGCTCGTGCACCTCCAGCACCTTTAACCCTGTGTGTGGATCCAACGGCGTGGAGTACGTCTCCCCCTGCCATGCCGGCTGCAGCAACTACACCAAAGACCCCAGTAACTCATACAGAGTCCAGGTAAGATGGAATACACACAGCAATAAATACCCATACTAAACATCCCAACAAATACCTATACTAAACACAACCACAAATGCCCATACTAAACACAGCTACAAATACCCATACCAAAAAAAAACAAATACCCATACTACTGTACTCTGTACACTGTATACTGTATATCAACAATCAAATCAGACATACACAGTTGGGTATTTCAATCAGTGCTTAAATGACTTGTTTGGTGGGGGGCTGTTTTGGGGCTGTGATTTGAGATGGCTGTTATTGTTTTTGTGCTTATTGTTGTTGTGGTTAAAGCTGAGGAAACACAAAGAAACGTTATACAGAAGAATTATGTGACAGAAGAATAAGCATCTGTAATGTGGTTTGGTGACGAATCCTACCCTGTCCAGAACAATGCAAACTATGAGCAATTTGAACCCTAAATGCCCCCCCGCCCCACCCCCGGATGGATTTCCCTCACTCCCCCCACCCCCCCAGCACTGGATGAGGTGTCTGTAAGCTCTGCTGATGCCCCTTGTGGCTGACAGGGGTGGAGCAGGGGAGGGCACAGCTCAGAAATTAAGTGACTGCCAGAACACATCCACTGCTACGCTAGCATCCAGAACACATCCACTGCTACGCTAGCATCCAGAACACATCCATTGCTACACTAGCAGCCAGGACACATCCACTGCTACGCTAGCATCCAGAACACATCCACTGCTACGCTAGCATCCAGAACACATCCACTGCTACGCTAGCATCCAGAGCACATCCATTGCTACACTAGCAGCCAGGACACATCCACTGCTACGCTAGCATCCAGAACACATCCACTGCTACGCTAGCATCCAGAACACATCCATTGCTACACTAGCAGCCAGGACACATCCACTGCTACGCTAGCATCCAGAACACATCCACTGCTACGCTAGCATCCAGAACACATCCACTGCTACGCTAGCATCCAGAGCACATCCATTGCTACACTAGCAGCCAGGACACATCCACTGCTACGCTAGCATCCAGGACACATCCATTGCTACACTAGCATCCAGGACACATCCACTGCTATGCTAGCAGGAGGGACACATCCACTGCTACGCTAGCATCCAGGACACATCCATTGCTACACTAGCATCCAGGACACATCCACTGCTATGCTAGCAGGAGGGACACATCCACTGCTACGCTAGCATCCAGGACACATCCATTGCTACACTAGCATCCAGAGCACATCCATTGCTACACTAGCATCCAGGACACATCCACTGCTATGCTAGCAGGAGGGACACATCCACTGCTACGCTAGCATCCAGGACACATCCATTGCTACACTAGCATCCAGGACACATCCACTGCTATGCTAGCAGGAGGGACACATCCACTGCTACGCTAGCATCCAGGACACATCCATTGCTACACTAGCATCCAGGACACATCCACTGCTATGCTAGCAGGAGGGACACATCCACTGCTATGCTAGCAGGAGGGACACATCCACTGCTATGATATCAGCCAGAATACATTAATGTTGCAACCTGTCCTGGTTTTACCTGATTGTCCCAGTTTTTAATGGTCTGTCCCGTGGCAAAAAAAAAATTCTCCCTGGACACTGAAACAAAAAGGTTGATTGGGTTGCCAAAATGTCCCGGTTTTTCTCAGATATACAGTAGGTCACAACCCTAGGACACATCCACTGCTACGCTAGCAGCAAGGACACATCCACTGCTACGCTAGTGGCGAAGCTCTCACTCAGCTCTCACTCAGCTCAGCTCATCAACCCAACTCTCAAACTCAAGGGAGGGTCAGCAGAGATACAGAGATAGAGAGACAGCGTGAAAGAAAGACAGACAGAGAGAGAGGAGAGGAGGATGAAGAGCGAGTGGTTAAAAGCACAAAGGGTGAGACTTTTGCTTTCGGTCACAGAACACACTTGGCATGCGATCAATGGCCCGGCCCGATTGATCCCGTAATTAGCTGCAGCCGTTAGCGGAAACGGGCCTAAGTGGCACGCAGGCACTTAAAGGTTCTGGAGTCCAGGAGAAATCTCCTTACGCGGGCGGGGCATCCCCCAGAACTCCCATCCCCGGGTGCACTAATAGTGTATCACACGTATCGACAGGACGCATAATACAGTGATGCCGTTGTGATGAGAAATGGACTCGGCTGGTGGGGCTGCACTGGGCTGGGCTGCAGCTCTGTGATAGGGGGTGGGGGGTGATTTGGGGGTGGGGGGACACCGCTCCTGGCGTTTTATGGAAGCAGCCCTGCCTTCGCCGTCCACCCTGAAGCAGATTGTTATCTGTAATTTGCTGCGCCGTTAAGAAGTAGTTAGGAGAATGTGTCGACATGTGGGTTTATTTATGTGTCCGGGGAACAGCGTACATATTGCCAATCTGCTGACTGGGCGCTCATCTACTCAGCCCTGTTTGCATAGTCGCTTATTCTGCTTTGTAGGCAGTTATGCAGTTATATCGATATACTGAATGGTCATTATGCCAGTAACAGTATATCAGACCAATCCATTAAATTGGGCTTGAATGCGTCTATAAAGTGTGTACTGTAAATATCAGAACTACTGTTGTTGGTGCATATATATATATATATATATTCAATGTGCTGTGGAAGTAGAAATAGTGGAATCACACTGTTTGGCTTTTAATCATTCTTAATACACCTCCATCTACCTAATGTGTTAGTAGACTCTGTAACACCACTGTAGTATGTGTGTATGTACATAAGCCTACACTGACTGTGTGTGTTTGTTCATATAGGCCTACACCAAGCGTGTGTGTGTGTGTGTGTGTGTGTGTTTGTTTGTTCATATATGCCTACACCAATTGTGTGTGTGTGTGTGTGTGTTCCTATAGGCCTACACTAACTGCAGCTGTATCGGTGGGGGCTCTGCTCGTCAAGGTTCCTGTGGCAACGGCTGCACCCACTTCCTGTATCCTGTCATGTTCCTCATCTCCCTAGCAGCCCTGGTTGCCAGCCTCACACACAACCCCATCTACATGATGGTGCTCAGGTAAGCAAACACAACCCCATCCACACGATAGTCAGCCTCACACACAACTCCATCTACATGATGGTGCTCAGGTGAGCAACATTCAGCCTCGCACACAACCCCATCTACAGTACATGATGGTGCTCAGGTAGGCCACCCCATGCATATGATGGAACTCAGATGATTAACCCCATCCACACAAGTCAGCCGCACACACACAATTCCATCCACATGATGGTGCTCAGGTCCTCAGGTAGGCAACCCCATCTACATAATGGTGTCAGGTGAGCAAGAGTCTGCTTGCCTCACCTGCCAGTTCTGTTAAAAGCCTCCCATTGCCAGTGCTATAGGAAGCAACGTGAATGGCATGAATCACAGCTACATGTTTTATAATGTGCATTTTATAGCCTGTTAGGTGCTACTCTCAAAGGATGGCTCAAGCTTAGTAAGGTGGACGTGAACTCTTTATAAGTACTATAATAGTAAGTCTAGTTTATAACAGTAATAATAGTCATTTTAAGAGGTGTCTAGTAATGGCTGGTACCTTTCTGATAGTTCACACTGCACTCACTCCACTACTTATCATTTGATCAGTCGCTGGACTAAAAGCAAAAACAGGACTGTCACTGTGCATACCTGCATGTCTCTTAGCAGACAGATGAACACTAGCACTAACAAAAGAGTGTGTGGCAGAGATTGTACCTGCTGAAAGGACCAGTGATCTTTGAAATCCAAAACATGGGTTATCAGCCAACAGAAACAGAAGAAAAGCATCAAGAAGACCATAGGTTCAAACCACTCAGTAGAATACTTATGATAATGAAATGTGATTGTAAAAACATGACTTTTAATGAGCAGAGCAGAAAGTAGACAGGTGCAACCCTGTTAAATTATCTCTTTCTCTCTCTCTTTCTCTCTGTCTCTCTCTCTGTCTCTCTCTCTTTCTCTCTCTTTCTCTCCCTATGTAGGACAGTACCACAGGAGGAAAAGTCCTTCGCCATTGGTGTGCAGTTTCTACTCATGCGGGTGTTGGGTAAGTTCTGTAAACGCATCACTGCAGGTTACACTTGATATGGGCATTTTTCAGTTCTGGGCCTTAGGAAGCTCAGTTTGATTCTATCACTCAGAAGGGGTTTAAATGAGAGTCCTTGGAATAGCAGACGTGGACAAATGACACAGAAAGCCATGGATATGAGTCACTTTGAACAAGATGCTTTTACTTTTTTCTGTTGATACCTGAAGGAATGAATGAATGGTTAATCTTGGGTACACAATGTATTTAGCGAAAGGCCAGTGGAAGGGCCGTGTAGAATGCTATTGGCATCACATTATACACACACCACTGATTGTTTGCTGCAAAGCTCTAGTGACCCCTAGTGGTGATAAATATACCTGTGGTGAGTGCCAGTGTCCAGTTTGGCTACGCCAGCACAATCTTCTTTACTGTCTTAATACGAACAGCTAGTGCATTAATCATTTGATAATGGAAAAGCAATTTCTGTACAGTTAAGATATTGGCAGACATTTTATGTTTTGCATTTTATTAGCAATTAGTATGTATATGTTTACATCAAAGTTCATTATCAGACAAATATGTGCACACAGATTTTGGATGCTGTTTGTCAAGGAACAGTAATAAATGTTAGTTAATTCAGCGCCTTCTATTATACTGATGAAAGCATTTTAAATATTGAACTACTTCCCATTTGTCTGTCTGGCTCTCCTCCATGTGTTCGTCCAGCCTGGCTGCCTGCCCCAGCGCTCTTTGGCATGACCATCGACTCCACCTGCATCTGGTCCAGACAGGTCTGTGGCAAGAAGCTGGGCTGCGGTTACTATGACAACAACCTCCTTAGGAACAGGTGGGCCAAAACATTATGCCATTACATGACCTGAATAACGTTGGCGTGTGCCACTGATGTAACAACTGAATTCTGCAAAATGGTTTAATCTTGACAACTAGTAATAGTAGTTCTGATGAGAGTTCATTCTAATAATGCTGTCACTGGCACACATCTTTATTTTTTAAGAAAGGCATATCATTTCATGACATGCTAAAAATGAAACCTTACTTGCTGACTAATGCATGAACAGATGGCAGGACATGATTCAGTTTTAATTGAACTATCCCTTTTAGTAAATGGGTATGTAGTGGCTGTTCAATGACTATAGTGCAGAGCTAGTTTTAATGGCCAAGTCATCACATCGTATTTTCAGCTTCATTTTCAGCTTTCATTTTCAGCTTAATGTGCACCACGTAAGCACAGCATTTATGGGCAAGAGTAAGTATGATGGTGACCTTAAGGCCCTCACTAACAATGATGGGCTTTCCTACCTGGTTTACAGATACCTGGGCCTTCAGGTGGGCTATAAGATGATGGGCATCACCTTGCTGGCTATTGTGGGCTGGAAGATGCAACGCACCAGGGAGTACAACCTGCAGAAATGTCCCGAGGGCCCGTTGTGAAGCCGCAGAAGAGTCCCGAGGGCCCGCTGTGACACTGCAGTGTCCCTCTCTCGGCCCTTGTCTTTCTGGGGCATACTCCCCCACTGGTCTCCTGGGGTGCTAAGTGGGGGACCACAGATACTGTAAAACACTCAGAGACACAGAGGCTCCTCCCACAGCACAACACATCCTCAGCACAGCACGTCCTCCTCCTGTTACCCCATTGGCTCCTGCTGCAGGGAGGTGGGCCTCCTGTTACCCCATTGGCTCCTGCTGCAGGGGGGGGTGAGCCTCCTGTTACCCTATTGGTTCCTGCTCCAGGGGGCGGGGCTACAGCACATTGGTGTGTCTCACTGTTTGGATGTGTAGTTTTGTGTGTATCTTCTTCACAGTGGAGTTCTGATGTTCAACAGTTGTGTGTCACGTGTGTTTTAAATATCACTGCTTGATCTGCTCCCTACCTTAATCCCCTTAACCCCCCACCTTTACTGGTGCTGGACCCAATAGCATCCAGCACCTACTGAAAAGATCTTAAGCCATTTCTCCCTCAAGGAACAGAAGACACGGGAGAGACAGCGGAAATATACATGTGCCATTAGGAAGCTGCAGGTGTTCCTAGCATCAACATCTCTTTCAGATCGGCCATTCCTAAGCTGGACTGTAATGGTCTGTCATCTTCCGCCCATGATGAAAGCTCTTCACACCTCATCTATTTAAACTGCCAGCCAGCTGCCAGGCGGCCATGTACCTCAGTTCAGCTGGGATTGGGTGTGTTGCACTGCATGGTGATGTTTGGGCATTGTTTGTGTGTGTGTGTGTGTGAGTACAGGTCATTTAAAGACACAGTGGGTTTCCCTTTGGGTCAGCTCACGTGAGGAGCTAGAGTGGCTGTGTCTCTGGCGAGGTGAGATTTCCAGTAGAAACAGCCTTATATTTAAGGTGTGTGTGTGTGTGTGTCGGTGTGTGTGGGTGTGTGTGTCGGTGTGTGTTTTGTTATGTTACCTGTAAATCACAAGGCAAAGGCACTCTGGGAGCAGATGTGACTGAATATTTGTGAAAATATATTTTTATAAGCACAAGTTTTTTTATAATCATTATATTCAACTCACTCACAATACCTTTAATACAGCAAAGTCACTGCTACTAAACTGTAACTTTTGTACTGAAATGAAAAAAAATGTACTCATTAAATAAATTATTTTATTGTTAACCTGATTTGAATTTCTCCCTGCCCTGCCATATTTAGTTAAGTGATGTCTCTTTACTGTATTGTACTGTATGATGGTAAGTGAGATGCTGGATTCTCGGCATCTGCCTGGACTCAAGTAGGTTCAGTGGTGGCAGTGAGTTTCCGATGATGAAGAAAGATACCCTACCTTCAAATCTGCTTCAAAGACCTGAGCTTCACGTGCCATCACACATGTTCATGACGTGCAGTCAGAGACTGAGTGATACCACCACCTCAACCTTACCTGTCATGTTCACCTTCTTTGATGAACAGCAAAACACCTCCAAGTTGGGAGTTTATCATCACTTAGGCTAAGTGGGAGTTCCAATATAATTTGATTCAGATCCATCATGAGTCCATCGCCCCTTCCCCTTGATATGATATGATAGTGCCCGCCATATGACTGTTGTTTATAACTCCTGGGGATGGGCTGCTTTTCTTTCTCTCTTCTGCATGACGTCATGCGTGGTGCTGGGAGAGGGCGACAGCCAAGCCAGACAATCGTGGGGAGACTGTGTGAGAGAGAGAGAGAGAGAGAGAGAGAGAGAGAGAGATGCGCAGGCGCAGCCACAATCGAAACTGACAGGCAACATAGTGCAGTATTCCCTCCGACCGTTCAGCTGGTTCAAGCCTCGCTTTCTCCCTCGCGCATCCCGACGAAAGACGCCCAGAACCAGTGGGAGCACGCGGTCACACCTCGACGCTGTTAAAAACATGAACACAAAACATATCACCGTGGGGAATGACTTTGGGAACCCTTTACGAAAATTTAAACTCGTCTTTCTTGGAGAGCAAAGCGGTGAGTTTGGTTTATAATTCCTATGTTGGTTTGGGATGTCGTTGATAAGTTCATTAGTTAGTTACCGTTATGGTTCCGCATACACCTGTCGAGATGGGAGATGCGGATGTTGTATTGGAGTTGCACCTGACCCAAAAAGGCGAACCGTCAAAGCTACAGTTATGAATAGCGTAAAGTACTGTTGAATTCCAGCGATTTACACACTGCTGTTTGTTTCATGGATTTACCTACGCTGCAATAACACATAACTCTCCGTGTCTTAAGAGCACGTACAGTAGTTTGTTTGTGTACACAGGACCTTGTCAGGAACGATAGGGTTATAAGTGTAACATTTAGCAAGGATATGCAATAAGTTACAGCAGATAAGTTCATGAGGGAATGACCTGTTTAGTATATGCTGTTGGATCACGTTAATCGTTTATGCCAGGTTTTACTGTTTCTCAGGACTAAATAGCAGATTTCTTTTATTTACAATGCAGGCACATATTGATTTTCTGTAATCCAATTTTTGGTGCAGACCAGTCCTCTAGAAAAATAGCAAAATGTCAGTTAGCTCATGCAGCACATGTAGATTAGGGAAAAAAAATCCGTAAAGCGAACTGTCTGGTAAGATTGTGTCCATTTTATGGATGTTTCAGTTGGCCTTGGAAGACGGAGAGGATTAATAAATAAATAAATGTGTTCTGGTGCGCCGAGACACACCCAGGTTGCCAGTGTCGGAGCGAGCGAGAACTTGTGTAGCTGTAGCCCAGTTCTAAGGCTTGATTCAGGGATATGATATTGAGTTGCTGGTGTATTGCCGATCATTGGCATGGAGACTTGTATAAATACGGTATTGTGCGTATGAATTGATATTTATATTACAGTAGTACAATTTCAGAACACATACAGTCTATAGGAGTTCGAAACATCTCAGCAAATAAAATTGAATGGGAAAAAAACCAAACCACTGCAGGGTGACGTGTGGTATGGAAGCTGTTCCAGCTATTCTTAGAGGGAGCTGATAGCGGAGTTGAAAATATGCCTTGGCAATATTCGTCCTTAGGCCTTCTGGGAATCAGCCCCCTCGGCCCCGAAGAGTTGTCGATAGAGATGTCATGAATTTGGCTGTCATTCATTCTGGAGGTGGTTTGTGTGTTCTCCATTCATCCGAAATTGACTGTCAAAAGAGCATACACTGCTGATTCACCCCCTACACACACACACACACACACACAATCTCTCTCTCTCTCTCTCTCTCTCTCTTTCTCCCTCTCCCTCTCTCCCTCTCTCTCTCTCTCTCTCTCTCTCTCTCTCTCTCTGTCTATCTCTCTCTCTCTCTCTCTCTCTCTGTGTGTGTGTGTGTGTGTGTGTGTAATACTCTAGGGGATCATCTAGAGCATTAGTCAGATATAATAATTTAAATGATCTGTCTCAGTGTTATCATGTATTCCTGAACAGAAATCTGCTGCTGACTTTGTTGTACAAAGAGGCTGTAATATGTGCTTGCATATATAGACACCTAACTGTCAGTCTGACATCATGGGAGATGTAGTTTTTTATCTTCATGTACTTGAATGATTTGTAACAAACAGATACTGTGATATCAGCATCAAGCAACACTACAGCTTTTGAAGTGCGGCTGTGTAAGCAAAACAACAGATTCATTACAGGAAACACCGGAAGTGCAATCAGGAAACGAATGAACTACACACAGAGAAAGTATTGCAGAAAGAGGGAGAAAAAGAGGGAGGAAAAACAAAGAGGGGGGAGAGAGGGAGTCCTCTCGGTGTATTGGGTAGGTTAAATGGGGGGTGGCACAGCAGACCCCCCTCAGTGAGTGTTGCTAATGAAGCGTACAAGTGTCAGTCTCCGTGCTGTCGGGTCAGACTGCAGAATCTCAGGGCCTTGACAGTATCTTCTCGTGGCGCATGATTGGTCTTCTGCTCAAGGCCGAGGCTAGGGGTTGGTTGGTGGGTTGGCAGAGAATCTGTCGGTCACAGAGGCCAGTGCTGTGAATGGCTCCCAGTGGCAGCCAGGGGAGCACTGAGCTGGTCTCTCCCCAGGAGGAGCAGTTAGAGACTGGATGCTGATTGACAGGCCACTCTGCCCTGCAAAGGCAAAGTGCAGTAACTACGTGCACATAGAAACTGAGAAACGTACCTTTAAAGTTGTCAGTACTACCATGTCAAACATGTTGTAGGTACAATAGTGTTCATGCTTTGATGTAGTTTCTTAATAGAAAGAAGCAAGATATTTAGTCACAAGATAAAGGAGGTGTTATAAAGTAAATTTTCAGTCTAAACTAAATTTGATAGATTAAGCAGTTACTGCTTTTTGGCTTAGTAGGGCAGCACTGTGCTTTGATAGTTTTTCTCCTTCCTGGCTGGAGCCATCTTGCAACAAGTTGCTTTGCTGTCTTCTGTTCTCTTGTTCCCTGGTGTTTGGGCCCTCCACCATCGCCCTTGGACATGGGGCAGCACACCTTTCAAATATTTCCCATGATGCTCAGCACTGCTCTAAGTGTGTTTTTGTTGGTGGTTATTGCGGCCATTAGGGATTCTCCACTTGAGGGGAGTATTGATTTCTTTGGGCTCCAGTCAAATATCATGCCTCCTCCCTCCATCTTGTTTATTCGTTTATCCCTCTTGTTTTTGTTTTATGCTGTTAAGGGAACGAGGAAGCATAATTTCCCCCTCACAGGTAATAAGGAGCCGTGTAATCAGATATTTCTGCTTCTTGTGGCCTTCGCGAAGAGGAGACAAAATGGGGTTAAACGCTAATGAACTGTCCGCTTCCAGCAGAGCAAGCCCAGTGTGCCAACTATGCACCCTCATCACTAATATATCATCAGGGATTTACTGGGGCACTTGAGCCATGCGGAGCGCTGTATAGTTTTAGATGGGAAGGATATTATCTTGCAATGTGCAATAGAGGCTGTGTAGGTAGTACGTAGTGTTTCTGATGCTGGACCAGATACATGCCCAATCTCGTATGTGTTGGGAAACAAATGCTAAACAGCAAAAAATTAAATCCATCACTGTAGTCTTAAGTGCAAATATAGGTGAGTGGTTTGAAGTGGCCTCTCTTAAACAGCTCCTGCAGGGGTCATCTGTAATTTGCTTGTGACATTATAGGACAAATACTGGTTATGGATGCCTATAGTACCTTTTTTCCTCTGCCATCTCTGTTTCTGTCTGTCTGTCTCTCTCTCGCTCTCTCCCTCGCTTTCTCTCTCTCTCTTTCTTTGTCTCTCCATGCCCGTCTCTCTCGCTCTCTTCCTCGCTTTCTCCCTCTCTCTTTCTTTGTCTCTCCACGGCTGTCTCTCTCTATCTCTCTCTCTTTCTCTCTCTGCAAACTGTCATGCCAGACTGATAGCACTCATGCTTTGAGCTGTACTCCTGTCCGTACCTCTAATGTGCATCCATCATGCCTCTGCCATGGCCGCGTAATTATATATTTCCTCCCAGACGTGCAGTGTTTGATAGCACAGGCCCTCTGTGCAGCTATGTCAGCGCTTAGTGTAATTGCCCCTCACTTTTCCAATGCATGATAATTATCAGAAGACGCCGGTCAGGATGAAAACATGTGTAGCATGCACTCTCTGACCCTGCAAAGCATACATAGTCACAGGCCGGTAGGGACGCCTTACAGGGCAACTGGGTGATTTGTGTAGAAGGGCACTGTGTGTGTTTGTGTATGTGGGTTTGTGTATGTGTGTGAGGGAGTGTGACTGTGTAAGTGTGTGTTTCTGTGTGTATGGTACTTGTATCTGCGTGTATGTCTGTGTTTTCACTAGGTTTAAACCCTTCATAGCTCGCTGTCCCTGCTCACCCAGACTGCTTTTGGACATGAGGTTGGAGACATGAGGCATAGGGCCATGAGGTGGGAGATATGAGGTAGAACACAGGAGGTAGGAGGCATTATAGGAGACATAAAGTAGGAGGTAGGAGACATGAGGTAGGAAACATGATGTAGGAGACAGGAAGTAGGAGGTAGGAGATATGGGGTAGAACACAGGAGGTAGGAGGCATGAGGTAGGGGGCATGAGGTAGGAGATATGAGGTAGGACACAGGAAGTAGGAGGTAGGAGATATGGGGTAGAACACAGGAGGTAGGAGGCATGAGGTAGGACACAGGAAGTAGGAGGCAGGAGGTAGGACGCATGAGGCAGGACGCATGAGGTAGGAGACATGAGGTAGGAGGCTCCTAGGAAGAGCAGCTGTCCAGGGTGCTGAACCTCCTCCCCACCACACCGAGTGACTCTCTGCCTAAATGAGCCCCACTGGAGAGAGGGGGTCCTGGGCTTCAGTCCAGCCAGTCTGGGACAATCAGTGGTAACACCGCTGTCACTCACACATGATACATGTATTTCATTTCGTGCACTAGTCTCCCCACATGCTGTGTGCTCCTTCTGACAGTCATGTAGTTTCAGTGGCCATGATGGGCTTGGTGTTCACTAAGAGCTGGTTTGATTGGATGGTTTTGGGGAAGGGAGATAGCAACCTCATCTGTGGTCCACTGGGGCGGCAAGTGTGTGTGTGTGTGTGTGTGTGTGTGTGTGTGTGTGTGTGGTGATGGTGGGACTGCTGGCAGTCTCGTCTCCTGCTTGGTGTGGGGCCAGCATCATTTATTAATGTGGACGGCTGACTGCAAGTCTGACAGGAGCAGGTGTGTGTGTGTGTGTGTGTGTGTGTGTGTGTGTGTGTGTGATGACGGGATGGCTGGCTGCATGTCTGACAGGAGCAGGTGTGTGTGTGTGTGTGTGTGTGTGTGTGTGTGTGTGTGTGTGTGTGTGTGTGTGTGTGTGTGTGTGTGTGATGACGGGATGGCTGGCTGCATGTCTGTCAGGAGCAGGGTGCGTGTGGGTGTGGGTGTGTGTCTGTGTTATGGCCTGACGGCTGGCTGCAAGTCTGACAGGAGCAGGGGACTAAGGGGAAGAGGGAGGGAGAGAAGAGAGGAGGAGAGGGAGAAGGAAGGGGAAGGGAGGAATAGAAGAGAAAAGAGGCAGGGAAGGACGGAGTGAAAGGGAGGAGAAGAAAACGGGGTGGAAGAGAGGAGAGAGGGAGGGAGTAGAAGAGAGGAAGAGAAGAGAAGGGAGTGGATAAGAGGAGGGAGGGAGAAAAGGAAGGAGAGGCAGAAAGGAAGAGAAGCAAGGAGGGAGAGGAGGAGAGGAGGAGAGAGACGGAGAGAGGGGAGGAAAGAGGACAGTGTGTTCCAGACAGCTGAGCGGTAAGGCCCCGCCCCTGTGGAGACTGAGTCACTGTCAGAGGGAGTCCTCTGGAGGAGGCTTTGGGCTTGTTTGAGTCACTGTCAGAGGGAGTCCTCTGGATGAGGCCTTGGGCTTGTTTGAGTCACTGTCAGAGGGAGTCCTCTGGAGGAGGCCTTGGGCTTGTTTGAGTCAGAGGGAGTCCTCTGGAGGCCTTGAGCTTGTTTGAGTCAGAGGGAGTCCTCTGGAGGCCTTGGGCTTGTTTGAGTCACTGTCAGAGGGAGTCCTCTGGAGGAGGCCTTGAGCTTGTTTGAGTCAGAGGGAGTCCTCTGGAGGCCTTGGGCTTGTTTGAGTCAGGGGGAGTCCTCTGGAGGCCTTGGGCTTGTTTGAGTCAGGGGGAGTCCTCTGGAGGCCTTGGGCTTGTTTGAGTCACTGTCAGAGGGAGTCCTCTACATGAGGCCTTGGGCTTGTTTGAGTCAGGGGGAGTCCTCTACATGAGGCCTTGGGCTTGTTTGAGTCACTGTCAGGGGGAGTCCTCTGCATCATGAGGCCTTGGGCTTGTTTGAGTCACTGTCAGGGGGAGTCCTCTGCATGAAGCCTTGGGCTTGTTTGAGTCAGGGGGAGTCCTCTGGAGGAGGCCTTGGGCTTGTTTGAGTCACTGTCAGAGGGAGTCCTCTGGACGTAGGTACCCAACCATGAGACAGAGAGAGTGAGAGAGAGACAGAAAATAACAGAAAGAGTGAGCTAGAGAGATAGACAGACAGAGTGAGAGAGAGAGACAGACAGGCAGAGAGAGTGAGGGAGAGAGACAGATGGAGAGAGAGAGAGAAAGAGACAGACAGAGAGTGAGGGAGAGAGAATAACAGTGAGAGAGAGAGACAGACAGGCAGAGAGAGTGAGGGAGAGAGACAGATGGAGAGAGAAAGAGACAGAGAGTGAGGGAGAGAGAAAATAACAGACAGAGTGAGCTAGAGGGATAGAGAGACAGACAGAGAGTGAGGGAGAGAGAATAACAGAGTGAGCTAGAGAGATAGATAAACAGACAGACAGGGAGAGTGAGGGAGAGAGAGACAGCGTGAGCAAGAGAGAGACAGACAGAGTGAGTGAGGGAGAGAGAATAACAGAGTGAGATAGACAGACAGAGAGTGAGGGAGAGAGAATAACAGAGTGGGCTAGAGAGATAGACAGACAGACAGAGAGAGTGAGGGAGAGAGAGACAGACAGACAGAGTGAGTGAGGGAGAGAGAGACAGCGTGAGCGAGAGACAGACAGAGTGAGTGAGGGAGAGAGAGACAGCGTGAGCGAGAGACAGACAGACAGAGTGAGTGAGGGAGAGAGACAGCGTGAGCGAGAGACAGACAGACAGAGTGAGTGAGGGAGAGAGAGACAGCGTGAGCGAGAGACAGACAGACAGGGAGAGTGAGGGAGAGAGAGAGACAGAGGAAGACAGAGAGAGACTGAGATGATGAGCGAGGAATAAAAAGAGAGGATTGCAGCACTTTGGGGGAATGTTAAGTGAGTCGTCAGCCTCCGCCCCTCCACCCACGATACACATGGCTGCCTCTCTCTGGCTCTGTGTGTGTGATACCCATGACTGATGACTGTCTCTTCGGCCGCCCTTACCTTCTTCTTCTCCTCTCTTTCTGTGTGTGTGTGTGTGTGTGTGTGTGTGTGTGTGTGTGTGTGTGTGTGTGTGTGAGATACACATGACTGACTCTTTGGCCACCCTTTCTACTTTCTTCTCTCTTTCTCTCTGGCTGTGTGTGTGTGTGTGTGTGTGTGTGTGTGTGTGTGTGTGTGTGTGTGTGTGTGTGTGTGTGTGTGTGTGTGTGTGTGTGTGTCACTTCCCCTTTCTCCTGCCAAAGCCGGCACCGTTTTTGAGCTTGCCAGTGTGTGTGAGGCCCATGCGTATTAGAAAAAGCTCCTTGGCGGTGTGTGTGTGAGGCCCATGCATATTAGGAAAAGCTCCTTGGCGGTGTGTGTGTGAGGCCCATGCATATTAGGAAAAGCGCTCCTTGGCAAGTTTGGGAGAGGCGCTCACTGAATGGCGGAGAGAAGGGAGCCATTGTGGAAGTGCTCCGGATTGGATAGCAGGGAGGACTGTGAGATTTGCTCACAGTCGAACCAGATAGACTGCCGAAATACAAGAAACAGCTTTGAGAACTGAGCGATGTGCTATTAGTGCCAAGTGGAGTTGCGGTGTCCAAGAACACAGCCATTTTAAGCTCATCCCTGATGGTACTGAGACATCCAGCCCACTGTCAGCTTCTCTCCCATTAACAGATGGGGCCTTAGACGGGATGTGGGCCTCTAGAAACGTGTACATTTTAGCTCCGCTCCCAGTAGCAGATGGACACTTAGACTGTCGGCCATTAGAAATACAAATACAGGACATGTATGTGTATAAATATAATGACACTTTTTTTTGCCGTTTTTTGCTGAATCACTCCTTGAGTGACGCCTGGCTGTAGGCTGCACAGGAAGTAGTCTAATGCGTCAATCAGTGTGTCTCCTGGCAACAGCAGCGTTCTTGGCGAATCAAACGTGGCATCTGTAAGCTCATTCTGAAGGCTGCCAGCTCACAGCAAGCTGAGAAGCTTGTAGATATTCTGATCTGTGTACGTATGTGTGTATGCATGCATGTGTGTGAGTTAGGGCTGCTCAATTAATCGAAATCTAATCGTGATAACGATTTCCGGGCCAAACAATCTCAAAACGAATAAAATCGAGGGAAACAATGTTTTTGTCCTAATTATTTTCCACTGTTTGTGCTGTACATTAGATGTATACATTAGACATTTCTACTGTTTGTACATTAGACATCAAAGGAGACTTACTAATGTTTATGAAGAAAGGTATTAGGGAAAATCCGAAGGTACAAGAATGTTTTTTCGAAATGTTTTTGAATACATTTTCAATAAATGAAGCATGTTACTGAGGAAAACAAAATAATCGTTTGAATAATTGTGATTTCAGTTTTGGCCCAAATAATCGTGATTCAGATTTTTTCCATAATCGTATATGAGTATGTCTGTGTGTGTGTGCATACGAGTGTGCGCATATGTCTGTGTTTGTGTGAGTGTGAGTGTGTGCTTGGCTGAGTATGTGTGTGTTTGTATGTGCTTTTGCATGCTGGCTCTCTGTGAAGTGCACTCTGTATGTTTATGATAGTCATCAGGGGATTCACTACTTCCCTATGGAGGGTTAGAATGCCTGCACTTGAACTGTTATCCCTGTTTGACTAACCATGCAAACCATTCCAAGCAGCGGAGGAAAGGGGGGGGGGAGAGAGAGGCGGTGAGGGAATGTGTCCAGTAGTTGTCGGTATGTAATCCTAACCAGCTTCTGGAGGGATTTCCTGTCCGGCGTGGCAGTAGCTGTTTTCGGCGTGCAGTCAGTCATTAACACTGAAGCATAAACGGAGACACTGGCTTTGCTAAATTAGGGGATCCATCCTGCTTTGGTGCTGGAAGGCAGGCAAACTGTCTCACTTACACTTGACTACACTTAGGTCTTCTTTAGCAGTCACTGGTTGATTGCAGTGAAAGGCCAGCCTAATGCTAATGCTAATGCTTCACGGTGTGTTGTGCGTGCATCACAGTCACAGCCAGACAGCAGCCTGCTGCAGCTCAGTTTGACATTCCAGTCAGAACAGACGGCTCCTTCTCTCTGAGACCCACAGTCATGTCCCTCCCTCTCTCCCTCTCTATCTATCCCTCTCTCTCTGTCTCTCTCTTTCTGTCTCTGTCTCTCTCTCTCTCTCCCCCCTCTCTCTCTCTCCCCCTCCCTCTCTCTCTATCTCTCCCTCTCTCTATCTCTCTCTCTCTGTCCCTCTCTCTCTGTCTCTCTCTCTGTCCCTCTCTCTCTCTCCCTCCATCTCCCTCCCTCTCTCACTCTTTCTTTTTCCCTCCCTCTCTCCCTCTTCCTCTGTCTCTCACTCTCTCTCCATCTCTCCCTCTCTCTCCCTCTCTCTCTCTCTCTCTCCCTCATGCTCTCTCTCTCTCTCTCACGCTCTCCCTTTCTTTTACTCTCCCTCCCTTTCTCTTTCTCCCTCTATCTCCCTCTCTCTGTCCCTCTTTTTCTCTCCCTCTGTCTCTCTCTCTCGCTGTCTCTCTCTTTCTCCCCCTCCCTCACTCTCTCTCTTTTTCCTCTCTGTCTCTCTGTCTGTCTTTCAGGACAGACGGGCCCAAAGCTCTCTGGACAGCTCTGTGAAAAGTGGTGGCTTGTCTGCTCCTTACACACACACACACACACACACACACACACACACACACACACACACACACACACACACACACACAGTGCGCACACACACACACACACACACACACACACACACACACACACACACACACACACACACACACACACACACACTTTCCCTTTCTCTGTCTTCCTCCTCCAGTCGCCTGTTCCCAAGTGTGATGTCACCCTTTCGGAAGAAAAACCTTTCGCCATGTTGTGCCTCTCCACTTCTAGTTTTCTCCTCTCTCTCTTTCTCTCTCTCTTTCTCTCTCTCTTTCTCTGTTTCTCTCTCCCTGCCTCTCTACCCCTCTGCCTCTCTCTGCCTCTCCCTCTCGCTATCTCTCTCTCTCACTCACCACTCTCCCCTGCTGTTGAGCTGGAGTACAGTGTTTAATTATGGATCATTCTTTACTGATGGCTTAGCCTCCCTAATGCTACCTCTTCCTCCTCGCTCCTGCCTGCTCTCCTAACCCCCGCCTCCACCCACCCACCCGCACCCCCACCTCACCTCACTCTGCATGGGTTCGCCTCTGAACATCCTTCTGTGTGTGTGTGTGTGTGTGTGTGTGTGTGTTTTCTCTTTCACTGTTTCCCTTTAGCTCACTGTCTCTCTATCTCTCTCTATCTCTCTTTCTTCCTTTGTCAGACACATACACACACGCACACACACGCACACACACACACACACAGGCGCACTTGCTGTCTGCTTTGTCTTGTAGTGTTTTCTCTGCATCCTTCTTGCATTTTAATGAGTTTCACAAGCAACTTTGTTTTGTCTGATCTTCCTGGCCTAGTGCACCTCTGAATAAAATGGCCTCATAACACACACACACACACACACACACACACACACACATTCTCTCTCTGTCTCACACACTTCTCTTCCTCTCTTTTTCACTCTCTCTCTTCCTCTCTCTTTCTGTCTCTCTTTCTCTCTCTTCCACTCTCTCTCTTCTCTCTCTCTCTCTCTCTCTCTCTCTCTCTCTCTCTCTCACACCCTGTCTTATTGCTGTTTCGGTGTCTGCTGAAAATCAACACTGCTTTATTAGGAACCCTATGCTGCTCTGGTCTATTCAGATGATGTATAATTCAGTTGCTGTATAATTCAGATGTTGTATAATGCGATATAAACCCCAGTCATGAGTGATGAGTCATCTCGTTGCCACGGCAAACCCAATCAGCCCCAACCCTGTGTCACCCGTCACCACATGAGGCGTCTTGATGTGGAACTGCAATGAAATGGAGCAGTTTAAAAGCATGTCAGGCGGTTTGTATAGCCACGCTTGACTGACAGCAGGATGGTGTGTGTTATGTCTATATAATGTTTGTGTTAAGGTATAATGTGTAATCATTTTGTGCACGGTGAGGCAAGTTGTAGTTTTTGGAGCTGCCTGCTGTGACATGCTTGGAAGCCTGCATACTTCACCAATGCTGACAGTTTGTGATTATTCTTGAAATGTGATTTCTTGGCAGCAATTCATCAGCATAGTGAAATTTAGCAGGAGCAGATAGCAAACACAAATTTGTAACAGGAAAGAGGCTATTGGAAGCATTCCGGAAACTTCCATTCCGTGCTGTAATAAAATGAGTCAGAATGGCCTGCTGTGGTCCACAACCATCTAGTTATTCCCTTCCTCGCCCTTATACTCTCTATATACCCTTATCTCCTCCTCTCCACCTCTTCCTCCTCCTCTTCCTCCTCCCTTATACCTCTCTCTCTATATACCCTTATCTCCTCCTCTACACCTCTTCCTCCTCCTCTTCCTCCTCCCCCTTATACCTCTCTCCCTTCTCTTCCTCCTCCTCTTCCTCCTCTCCCA
>CM050212.1:377500-400000 GCA_027475355.1 Coilia nasus
TCTCCTCTCCTCCCCATCTCCACTCCTCTCCTCCCATCTCCACTCCTCTCCTCCCCAGCCCAGCACCTCTCCTCTCCTCCCCATCTCCACTCCTCTCGTCTCCTCCCCATCTCCACTCCTCTCCTCTCCTCCCCATCTCTCCACCTCTCCTCCCCATCTCCACTCCTCTCCTCCCCATCTCCTCTCCTCTCCTCCCCATCTCCACTCCTCTACTCCCCATCTCCACTCCTCTCCTCCCCATCTCCACTCCTCTCCTCTCCTCCCCATCTCTCCACCTCTCCTCCCCATCTCTCCACCTCTCCTCCCCATCTCCACTCCTCTCCTCCCCATCTCCACTCCTCTCCTCCCCATCTCCTCTCCTCTCCTCCCCATCTCCACTCCTCTCCTCCCCATCTCCACTCCTCTCCTCCCCATCTCCACTCCTCTCCTCTCCTCCCCATCTCCACTCCTCTCCTCTCCTCCCCATCTCCACTCCTCTCCTCTCCTCCCCATCTCTCCACCTCTCCTCCCCATCTCCACTCCTCTCCTCCCCATCTCTCCACCTCTCCTCCCCATCTCCACTCCTCTCCTCCCCATCTCCTCTCCTCTCCTCCCCATCTCCACTCCTCTCCTCCCATCTCCACTCCTCTCCTCCCCATCTCCACTCCTCTCCTCCCCATCTCCACTCCTCTCCTCTACTCCCCATCTCCACTCCTCTACTCCCCATCTCCACTCCTCTCCTCCCCAGCCCTGCACCTCTCCTCCCCAGTCGAGGTGTCTTGCCCTGCTGATGGATAGCGGGAAACAGGGCTCAGGCAACTTGGATCTGCTATTGATTGACTCCACTACCTTGTAATGGAGAGTAATTGATCATGAGATAGAACCCCCCCTCCGCCCCCATCACACACACACACACACATACACACACACACACACACACACTAAACAACTACCAAAACACCACCACCCTCGTTCTCTTTCTCTATCTCTATTTCTCCATTGGCTCTTTTCTCATCCCCCTCCCAACCCCAGAGATCGCACCTGGGGCCCTGTCACTCCTAGCTTGCGGACCTAAACTAGAAATCGAAAGGGTCTTTGACATTATGGTCGAAGTCTAATCTCATCTAATCAATTAACTAAATTGTAAAATTTAATTCTATTTATGTGTGCATTGTCTCTGAGCCAGAGGATGTTGCCTAGGCCCCAGGGTTGCTAGGGAGACAGGGCTTCTTCTGTGACGCCCACTGCTGTCTGTGTACTTCCTGGTTTAGTGTTCAGCATGTGCAGCACTGATCTTAACAGTGTTTATCGTGTGCAGCATGTGATGATGTGGAGGCGTTCTGTAAAATCTTAAGTGTTTATTGTGTGCAGCGTGTGATGATGTGGAGGGGTTTGGTGAAATATTTACAGTGTTTATCGTGTGCAGCATGTGATGATGTGGAGGCGTTCTGTAAAATCTTAACAGTGTTTATTGTGTGCAGCGTGTGATGATGTGGAGGGGTTTGGTGAAATATTTACAGGCTGGCGAAAGGGTGTCACAGGGATATTTTTGAGGCTTTTCTAAATAACCTCCCCCTGTATTACCCGACCGGGAGCGTACGGGATACGAGATAGGTGTGGACTCCCCTCAGTATTACTAGACTAGGGTCGCACAGGACACGGGATGGGTGCAGACACCCTCAAGAGGATACGGATTGGGTGCAGACACCTTCAAGAGGATACGGGATGGGTGCAGACTGCCCTCAGTATTACTGGACCAGGAGGATAAGGGATGGGTGCAGACACCCTCAGTATTACTGGACCAGGAGGATACGGGATGGTTGCAGACACCCTCAAGAGGATACGGGATGGGTGCAGACACCCTCAGGAGGATACGGGATGGGTGCAGACACCCCTCCATATTACTGGACCAGGAGGATACGGCATACAAGATGGGACAGCTGGGCTGTGAGGAGGCCGGGGGAAAATAGGTTGGCGCGTGTGCTCGTATCCCTAGCAATGGGGACTGTAAACTCTGTAAAACTGCAACAACAGTGACAGCACAGTTCATCTCCTTTTCTCCCTGAAGCGCAGGTTCACAAAAAATCCTTCTGTGCACTCCTTTTTTTCCTTCTTTTTTTCTCCTCTTTCTCTTCTCTCTCTCCCCCACGCTGCCAGTGCAGCTGTGGCAGCCCTCCCAGCAGGCCCCAGGAGCAGGAGCAGGAGCGGGCCACGCAGCCTGAATACCAAGCAACCTGAATACCAAGCAGCCTGACCGGGTGTGGCGGCAGCAGCATTGCATTGCTTCCATGCACAGCATTGCATCTTAGACGCCCCTTTGCAATGCTCTGTGCAGGGGAACCTGGCCTTCAACCTGGCCCCGGTGTGACGACCGCATCATTCTGTGCACCACATCACATCACAGGCGCCGCATTGCATCACAGGCGTGGCATTGCATCATAGGTGCAGCATCACATCTCAGGCATCACATCGCGTCTTAGGCGCCGCTCTGCAACGCTCTGTGAGGGGAACCTGGCCTTCATCTTGTCCAGGGCGTGACAGGCGCATTGCTCTGTGCATCGCATCGCGTCTTAGGTGCCGCATCACATTGTTCTGCACGCCGCATCGCGTCTTAGGTGCCGCATCACATTGTTCTGCACGCCGCATCGCGTCTTAGGTGCCGCATCACATTGCTCACATTGCTCTGTGCACCACATTGCATCTGTGCACCTCATCGCATCTCAAGCTGCATCGCATTGCTCTGCGCACCGCATCGCATCTGTGCACCTCATCGCATCTCAAGCTGCATCGCATTGCTCTGCGCACCGCATCGCATCTGCGCATCTCATCGCATCTCAAGCTGCATCGCATTGCTCCGTGCACCGCATCGCATCTTAGACACCACATTGCATTGCTCTGTGCACTGCATCGCATCTGTGCAGGGGAGGCGGCCTTCATCCAGCCAGGCTGCCTTGTGGCCCTTCCTGCATGCTCGCCTCCCTTACTCCCTACACACATTACAGCAGAGTGCTGACAGCAGCAGGAAGAAGATGGCAGCAAAGGAAGACACAACACAGGCAGAGAGAGATATAGTAGGGCTGGGAGAGAAATAGAGAAAGAGGAAAAGAGAGAAGCAATTTTCGAGAAGCTAGCCAGGGTCATGTCGGCGGTCAGCCAGGTAGCTGACGTGGGGGGTGGGTGTTTGAGCAGTGGGGGTGGGTGTTCGAGCAGCTCCCAACACGTGTTTGTGAAGCCTCAGCAAGTCGTCATGCCAACACTCTTAATCTGGAGGTCATGTCGGACAAGGGGACAGGGCCACTGGACCAGTGCCTCGCAGTCACACGCAGGGGACAGAGTAGAAATGCCTGAGAAGTGGACTCTGGACTATGCTAATGGACTCTGGACTATGCTAGTGGACTCTGGGTTATGCTAGTGGACTCTGAGCTTTGCTAGTGGACTCTGGACTATGCTAGTGGACCCTAGGCTATGCTAGTGGACTATGGACTATGCTAGTGGACTCTGGACTATGCTAGTGGACCCTGGGCTATGCTAGTGGACTATGGACTATGCTAGTGGACTATGGACTATGCTAGTGGACTCTGGGCTATGCTAATGGACTCTGGACTATGCTAGTGGACTCTGGGCTATGCTAGTGGGCTATGGACTATGCTAGTGGACTCTGGACTATGCTAGTGGACCCTTGGCTATGCTAGTGGGCTATGGACTGTGCTAGTGGGTTATGGGCTATGCTAGTGGACACTGGACTATGCTAGTAGAGCCTGGACCATGCTAGTGGACTCTAAACTATGCTAGTGGAGCCTGGACTATGCTAGTGGGCTCTGGGCCCTCTCCCAAAGCTCCCTCCCTCTCCCCTCCACTCCCTCTCCCTCTCCCAAAGCTCCCTGCCCCTCTCTCTCTCCTCACAGTCATACACAGTCTACTGGGTAGAAAAGGCTGAAAAGTGGGCTGTGGGCTGTGGGCTTTGCTAGTGGTGTTTGTCTGTGACACTGTAGTCCACTGGCAAGCCATCATCCAACAAAGCCCTCTCCCTCCCACCTGTCATTGTCTCTTTCTTTCTCTCTCTCTCTCTCTCTCTCTCTCAACCCCCCTCTCTCTCTGTCAGTCTGAAGGAAACACTATATTTAGAGCAGTTATGCTGCACTTCTGTGTATCTTCTCAGATTCAGTCTTGGCAGATGAAGAGTATATCAGACTTCAGACATCTTTTTTTTTGGTTATCTTTTTTGGTAGAAGATTGGTATGGTAGGGGATTGGTATGGTAGGGGATTGGTACGGTAGGGGATTGGTACGGTAGGAGATTAGTATGGTAGGGGATTGGTATGGTAGGTATGGTAGGTGATTGGTATAGTAGGTGATTGGCATGGTAGAGGATTGGTATGGTAGGGGATTGGTATGGTAGGTATGGTAGGAGATTGGTATGGTAGGGTATTGGTATGGTAGGAGATTGGTATGGTTGGTATGGTAGGGGATTGGTATGGGGATTGGTATGGTAAGGGATTGGTAGGGGATTGGTATGGTAGGGGATTGGTACGGTATTGGTATGATAGGTGATTGGTATGGTAGGGGATTGGTATGGTAGTGGATTGGTACAGTAGGTGATTGGTATGGTAGGGGATTGGTACGGTAGGTGATTGGTATGGTAGGGGATTGGTATGGTAGGGGATTGGTACGGTAGGTGATTGGTATGGTAGGGGATTGGTATGGTAGGGGATTGGTATGGTAGGGGATTGGTATGGTAGGGGATTGGTATGGGGATTGGTACAGGAGGGGATTGGTATGGTAGGGGATTGGTACGGTAGGTGATTGGTATGGTAGTGGATTGGTACGGTAGGTGATTGGTATGGTAGTGGATTGGTATGGTAAGAGATTGGTATGGTTGGTATGGTAGGGGATTGGTATGGCAGTGGATTGGTATGGCAGTGGATTGGTACGGTATTGGTATGGTAGGTGATTGGTATGGTAGGGGATTGTATGGGGATTGGTACGGTAGGTATGGTAGGGGATTGGTATGGTAGGGGATTGGTATGGGGATTGGTATGGTAGGATATTGGTACGGGAGGGAAAAAATGACTGGCTGTGACGTAAATGACAGTGGTGTATTTCATCTCCCCATGAAGCCAGAATCTGAATATTAGTGTTAAAGTAACATTTAGGAGGCAATCTCCTCCCGCACCCCCCGCGTTTTATCCTCCTCATTGGTAATCATGGATGCAGCTGAGTGTTCCTGCACCTCAAAGGGGGAAGTTGTGGCTTATGCTGTCTGAGGAAAAAAAGCAGGCAGCTTTTCTTGTTAGTATTTGTCTGTGTCTGTGTCTGTGTGCAGGCTTGTATGTGTGTAAATGAGTGTGTATGCTTGTATGTGTGTACTGGAGTGTGTGTTGCGTGTGTGTGTGTGTGTATGGATGTGTGTGTGTGTCTGCGTGCGTGTGTGTGTGTGCATGTTTGTGTGTGTGTGTGTGTATTTGTGTGTGTACCTACGTGTGTTTGTGAAGGTGTGTACGTAATGTGTGACTTTGGGTCGACCCCCCCCCTCGGGCTGGTGTGTTAAGATGAATGGCTATATTCATAATGGGCTGCTTCTGTGAAGATGGCTGCCCAGCTGCCCAGGGGGGAAACACAGAGAGATTGGCCTTTTAGTCTCACTGAGGTGCCGCTGATCCGCTGAATTCATTACTCCGTCAGAATGTTCTCTCCTCCGAGGCTCAGTCCTCTTTTCCTCTCCTCGTCTCCTCCTCTCCTCAGTCCTCTCCTCTCCTCCTCTCCTCCTTTCCTCCTCTCCTAAGCCCTCTCCTCCTCTCTTCAGTCCTCTCCTCTCTTCCTCTCCTCTTCTCCTTAGCCCTCTCCTCTCCTCCTCAGTCCTCTCCTCTCCTTCTCGGTCCTCTCCTCCGAGCCTTAGTCCCCTCCTCTTCTCCGGTTCTGGTACCAAACCTGATGAGGATTAGACCTGGCATTAGACCAGGTGATGAGGATTAGGCCTGACATTAGACCTGATGTGGGTGGGGTTACAACAGGCTTCTCACAGGATGACACTGCTCTGTGTAATGACATGCAAAGCTGTTAAGACCTGCGCGGTGAGATGTTCTGTGTACTGTACAGTTGCTCTGCTAAAACCTACAGTGTTTTAAGGCAATGTAATTATATTTCATCATGCTGAAGAAATTGCCTAGGTCACGCCGCATTTAGCCAGGGTGTGTTTGCGATGGATTAACCCGGACGAAAGATAATAGTGCCCTCATGCTCCATACAAGGAGCTATTATCGTCTTGGTTGACAAAAAACAAAGGGCTTTGGGAAAAGAAGATATTTTATTCTGAACACACCTGGGGACACAGGTCTTCCAGATCCGATCAGATGGAAACAAGACTGGATTGGTCTTGTATGTTCAAACTGTTCACATACACATTCTCACACCCCACCCCCACACCACCCAAACACACACAGACATCCCCTTTTCACACACACACACAGACACAGACACACACGCACACAGACACACACACACACACGCACGCACGCACGCACACACACATAGACACACATATACACACTGACACACACACACACATGCACACACACACACACACACACACACCCCACCCAGCGGTGGTCATTAGAGAGATGGGCCACTGCTAATACTGAGGCATGACACTGGTGGCCCTGCAGCCCACTGATATTGACGGCCCCTGACACCAATTACAGGCGGGTAATTACCCGATAGAGTCGTTATGCCACACGGCACATGGCCCCTACATCGCCCCCGACTCCACGCCACAACCTGGCCACAGCTCGCTCGTACACCCCCGAGTCACCTCTGCAACCTGGCCACAGCTGGCTCATACACCCCCAACTCAGCACCACAACCCGGCCACAGTTCGCTCATACACCCCCGACTCCACGCCACAACCCGGCCACAGCTCGCTCGTACACCACACTCTGCCAGTGATGGGCGTCCGGCTAAACTCATCAAACGGGGATAATTCAGCTCCACAGACATGCCTGAGTGCTGTTATGGGCTGCAGTGATTGTGTCTGTAATGAAGCTGTCTGCATTGATCATAGGTTTATTGTCATCTTGCTAAGTGACGGCTGTTATAACAGTGTACTAATGTGTTTATTACAATTTATTGTGAGCTCTAAAATTGCTGGCTTCTGTCGTACAAATCTGTATCGTCATATGACCCAACACCTGTTTTCAACGTGGAGTACTTGTAGTCTGTTGAGTCATTGCAGTAAAAGAATTTAAAGTTAAAAATTCGGATCATGAACATTTAGTGGCTTGAATGTGAAATGAAATGGCTACTCCCCTGACGGAGCAGCATGAGAAATGTGCATGTTGTGGAAGACAGAGGGGATACATGAAGGAGGAGTTGGTTAGAGTTTTGGATTCTTGTCCTGTCAGCTAAAAAATGGAATAGTAATACTTGACAAAGGAAGACGAAAGAAGATGAACAGCACTCTCTTGCTCTCTTTCTCGCTCCCTCTGTCTCTTACTCCCTCTTTCTCCCTGTCACTCTTTCGTTCTCTGGGGAGTAGGGGAAAGGTTTGTCTCTTGCCAGCGCAGTCTTCAGAAAGCATTTCATGTAATGAGGATCCTGTCCAGGCCCTGTCCTGTAGTTTCATCCTCATAAGGATGCTGTCGGGGGAGACGTTGTGGTCCTGGGGAGGATGCGTAGAGGAAGGGTACGCTGAAGTGTGTGAGGGAAGGAAGGAGGGCAAAATTACTGTTTACACATGAACATAACACACAAACACACACACACACACACACACACACACAATGACTTCTACTGTGTGTCCTTGGCCACACACACGCGTGCATACACGTGCATACACACACACACACACACACACACACACAATGACTCCTTCTGTGTGTTGTGGCACACACACACGCACACACACACATACACGCACACACAATGACTCCTTCTGTGTGTCCTGGGACGGCCTGTACACTTTCCCCGTAATGTTTTGGCTGAAACTCACAGAGGAGACGGCATGTTAATTGCCGGTGTGACGGTTGGCCCAAAACTCTTGAATTTTTCACAAGATCAATAAACGTGCTCCGCTCCAAGCAGCCCTGCACCTCCTAGTGCCTTCTCAGATTTATGGCTCTTAAAAATTAAAGGACTCAGTTTGGCTTAATCAAACTGGCAAGGGCCAGTTTATCCTGATGGCTGCCACCCCATCACACACACACACACACCTCCCAGCCCACCCTCCCAACACTCACATTGAGTCTTATAGCAAGTAGAGGGGGGAATCACAGACTAAGTTACGATACAGTACTGCCATGGAATGTTCCCTGTGATAATAACTCTGTGATGCTACAGGAACACTTAGTATAACACAATTTTCTGTGGGTTTCTTTATTGCACTCTCCTTCGTTTTGTAAGCGTCAGCAGAGAAGCCGTGCACAAGCGATGACTATTCAGACTGATGACTAGTTGTTCAGACTGGTGACTAGTTGTTCAGATTGGTGACTAGCTATTCAGACTGGTGACTAGCTATTCAGATTAATGACTAGTTATTCAGATTGATGACTAGTTATTCAGACTTATGACTAGTTATTCAGAGTGGTGAGTAGTTGTTCAGACTGATGAGTAGTTATTCAGATTGGTGAGTAGCTATTCAGATTGTGGACTAGTTATTCCGACTGATGGTTGAATCTGTTTAGAGGGCTTGCATGTAGCAGTAGAAAACATTGATATCTGGTGCCAAAGTGTCAGTATCATGTCACAAACGTTCAATGATGCCATACCTTCATTTTCAGTATTTTGTAAAAATCAATTCCAGATATGGGTGACAGCGTAGTCTAAGATAGAAACACCATAGACAGACGAATTGACAAACTGCAGATCATATTGGGTCATTCCGTGTCAAATTGAACGATGGCCGACAGTCACCCTCTCCAAAAAATCTGAAAAAAATCACAGCTGTTTGTACATCCAACCTATGTATAAATCTTAAATATTAAGTCTGTATCACTAATAGCTCCAAAACTACAGCCCTTTGAAATTTCAGGTCATTTTGGGAATTCTGGTGAACAAGCCTTTTGCTCAACTTCTGACATTGCTGGCTCTTTTAGTATTCCACACACATTAGTGTAACTATGTGAAAAGAAATGCATTTTCCTGTAGAATTCAAAAATCAAATCAGATCAGATTAGGGCTGCACGATTATGGAAAAAATTATAATCACGATTATTTGGATCAAAATTGAAATCACGATTATTAATCACGATTATTCATCAACAAATAAACAACTGAATTTTATTGCACTTTTTTCAAAAAAAAACAAACAACTTTTTAGTGCAGAATGTAATTTACATTGTTTGTAATTTACAATGTTACCAAGAACATACTATATAAGGCATAAACAAAATAAAATTGAAACTAAATACTTTTTGAGCATGAAGGCAATAGGTGGGCCTACAGATTTTTGGCCAGAAACACCAGCCTGTCAACATGTTCAGGCTTCAGGGATGCCCGAAGGCAGGTCACTATATTGCCCCCTGTGCTAAACATCCGTTCGGATGGGGAACTTGTTGCTGGGATGCAGAGGTTTTTTTTTTGCCAGCTTTGACACCCTTGGATACAATTTCTGGTGTTCTTTCCACCAGTTCAATGGGTCATCTTCACTGTCAAGGCTGGCACACTGAAGGTAAGCCTGAAGCTCAGAGGCCACAGTCTGCTGCTGCTGGTGAAGAGAGGATGATGTGGTTGCCCCAGTGTCTTTGAAGAAGCTCCCCAAAGTCTTCCGTGTCTTAGGTGCACTTGGTGCATCGTCTGTAGTACCTCCACATGGATCAGTTGGGCCCATCTCCTTCAAGAGTAAAGGATGTTTCAGATAGGAAAAAGAGAAATTCAGTATTATGCAACATATTCAACATCTATATTCAGGTTACAGCATTTCAATCTTTTAGCAAATTGTAGTGCATTTAATTAACATTATGTAATGTATTGTACATTCTGTATCTATAGCCACAATTTTACTAACCGTGCTTGCAGACGCAACCATCTCAGAGATGAGCCTGGCCTGGATTGGTGCAATCCTGTCCTCATTCACGTATCTCAGCTTAAAGCGAGGGTCAACAGCAGATGCCAAGTCTAGCAGTTCTTGTGTCTCAGGATCCTGGTATTTCTCCTCCAAGTAGGTAAGGATTTTGGTTTTGATGGTATTGGTGAGGGTTGAAGCATCGTCACTTGTTTTGAGGATGGATGTGCTGAACAGGTGGAGTACTGGCTTCACAAAGGAGATACTGACATACTTCTCACTGGACAGTGCATCGGTGAATTCAACCAGAGGCTGGAGAGCTTGGTTCATGGATTCCAGGATTTCAGTGTCCTGCCATGTTGGGATGAGGGTTCTTGCTTTTCGGTCTGAAGATAGGACTTGAGAAATGGCTCTGTGCCGCTCCAGGACTCTTGCTATCATTGCCTGCCTTGATCCCCACCTTGTGGGGCATTCTGTCTTCAGCCCATGTTCTGGCAGCTTCAGCTCCTTTTGAGCCTGTGCTAGCTCCCTTTTGCGCCTCCAACTGTAATAATAATAATAATAATAAAACTTTACTTGTATAGCACAGTTCATACATGCAATATGCAACTCAAAGTGCTTTACAGTTTGGCAGGGTTGTTGCAAGACAACATTTCTTGCGGTTCAGTGATGTCAGAGCAGATAAATACAGAAGCAGACTGACTCTTGCATGAACACAGGTAGGCAGTCCTTGTAGGCCCTAGTCAGCAATCTTTGTAGTCCAGTGGCGCTAGAGCTATGCAACGCCCTGTTAATGTGGGCTCTTATGTGAACATAGGTCGGCAGTCTTTGCAGGCCAGTGGCACTAGACGAGGAAAGTTCATTTAGGCGCAGTCGGTTGTTAGTGTCCCCAGGGAGCAACAGGGGTGAGGAAAAACTCCCTGTTTGTTTGATTTGCGTGAATTCAGGAAGAAACCTCAGGAATCAGTGAGTAAAACTCCCTGTTTTTCTAGGAAGAAACCTCAGGCAGAACCACGTCTCCCAGGGTAGCCCATCTGCCGGGGCTGGTAACGGGAAGTCTGTGACTGAGTAGTTAGGTGTAGGCTTGGTTGAATAGGTAAGTCTTTAGTTGTCGCTTGAAGATGTCGATGGATTCTGCTTCTCTGATGTGCTGTGGTAGGGCATTCCATCTCTTTGGGGCGTAGTATGAAAAGGCCGATTCCCCGATCCTTTTGGATGGTGCGTCTGGGATCCTCAGGAGACCGGCATCAGCGGATCTAAGGGCTCGTGCAGGGGTATAAGAGGATAATGCGTCAGCAATATAGCATGGGGCAAGGCCATTTACAGCTTTAAATACCAGTAGTAGTACTTTGAAGTCAATTCTATAGGATACAGGTAGCCAGTGTAGTTCAGCCAGTACAGGAGTAATATGTTCCATCTTTCTTGTTTTTGTTAGTAATCTTGCAGCCGAGTTTTGAATAAGCTGTAGTTTTTCAATTGATTTTTTTGGGAGGCCTGTAAACAAGGCATTGCAGTAGTCTAATCTACTTGTAATAAATGCGTGAACAAGTTTTTCAGCGTCTGGCTTGGTCAAGAAGGGGCGAACTTTTGCTATATTTCTTAGATGGAAGTATGCTGCTTTAGTCACTTTGTTGATGTGTGGTTTAAGGCTTAGGTCAGAGTCAAGGATGACACCTAGGCTAGTTACCTGTTCTCTGACATATTGGTTTAGGTTGACTAGACTGGGGAGGAGAGCTTCCCGTTTGTCTTTAGGGCCGATAAGTAGTAGTTCAGTTTTGTTTTCGTTTAACTTTAGAAAGTTATTGCTCATCCAATGCGTGACAGCTGACAAACAGGAGGTTAAAGACTGTAGAGCTGTGGTTTTGTTTGGCTCAACTGAGATATAAAGTTGTGTATCATCGGCATAACTATGAAAGTCTATATTATGTTTTTTGATAATGTTGCCCAGCGGTAGCATGTATAATGAGAAAAGCAGGGGGCCAAGGCAGCTGCCTTGAGCAACACCGAAGGGTACGTCGTGATTTTTAGATATATGATCTCCTAAACTAATATAGAATTGTCTTCCGGTGATGTATGACTCAAGCCATTTTAGTACATGGCCTGAGAGGCCCACCCAAGGTGGCATTACCAACTGTAGGAGAAACTGCTGACAAGTTTCTTGCAGACCCCCACCGCACGTTCAATTTTTTGATGTTTCATTGCATTCTCTGTAAAAGAACACAAGAGTCATGTTGAGTCATCCCATAATAAAATATTATGAACATATTAATGTTATATTATGCTGTAGTAATTTTTACTACTACAAATATATGGCAAAAATAAACACAAGAACATATAGAGTGTAAATGTGAGTGTGCTTCATTTAAGGCACACTGAGATGAGACAAATAATCAATAACTTGATTCATCAAAGAGCACCCTGCACCAAACAGTAATAACCAGGGCAGGTAAGAGGTATGGTACACAAAGTCAATGATGAATTTAATTGTTTGCAATAGCTTTTTTGAAATTAATTGCAAATTGCAATTAAAATGAATTGTTTGCATACGTTTCATATGCTTTGATATTTCCCTCCTCTGGTGTTATTCTTCAGTTAGGGGAATTTTGTGATTTAAAAAAAAAAAAAAAACATACTACTCACCAATTGCCAAATGGAGCCTATGGCCAAAGCACTGAAGTCTTCTCCATTCATTGAGAGCTGCTGCCTTGACGACATTGGCCCCATTGTCTGTTGTGATGCAGACGAGCCTCTCCTCTTGCAGGTCCCAAGACGCCAGTGCCTCTGCCAAGCCTTGCGCTATAGCTTCTCCCGTGTGGTCCTCTGGGAAAAATGACGTCTGCAAGCAGCGATTTTTAATTTCAAAATCTTCGTCAATGTAATGAATTGTCAGGACAGGTACGGCTCCATGGTTCTGCTCGACCACAGGTCAGTCGTGGGAGCATAGAACGGAAGAGCTGATATTTCTTTCTGTATTTGTTCCCGACGCTGCTTGTACAGCGCAGGTAATGCCACCTTGGAGAAGTAATTTCTGGACGGGATCTCGTATTTTTTGTCCAGCGCTTTGATCATTTGTTTAAATGCATCGTTGCCAACGGTATTTATTGGAGCCATGGCTTTGGCTAAATAAATTGCGATTGTGTTCGTTATTTCCGCGTGTCTTTGTGATGCTGGTGAATATGGTGTTGCACGGTGCATGGTGGCACTTATGGTTGTCTGGGCGGTGGGACGGGGCGTTTGTGGAACTTTGCTCTTCATACACTCGTTGTATTTGTCCACATGGTGTTTCTTTAAATGATTATAGAGGTTTGTGGTGTTACCTTGCGGTGCCGACACAACTCTTCCACAGTCTTTGCATATCACGTGCTTCTGTTCGACATCGCTTGTCCTGAACCCAAAATAGCTCCACACCACAGAAATTGATCCCCGTCGAGGTAAGAGCTCCTCCTCACCTTCTGACGCTGCTTCAGTTTGGCTCTCAGTCCGTTCAGTCATCCTCACCACCACTACCTTCACTGACTGCTACTACTACTACCATACCTCATCCCGCTCTCACTACTTAAACTTGGACTGCTCTTGCTTGTGGATTAGGCGGCGTAACGAATAGGCCTATGTACGTTCGCCCCTAGTGGCTTGGTGGGCTACTGGTTAAAATGCTTAGATGTTGGATTAATGCAACAAAGCCCGCATAAAAAATAAATGAAATAAACAAATAAATCGTGATTTTAGTTTTTTATAATCGTCACGGCCAAAATCAATTTAAAGATCATAAACAGTAACAATATGCTATGCAAACATCAAGAATGTGAAAACTAAGATCTCATATTTTTCAATGTTTAAATTTAAGATGTGCAGAATATTTTGTGATCATGAGTGTGAATGTCTGTGTTTTGCGTTTCATTACTTTAAAAAATATGAGATCTTAGTTTTCACATTCTTGATGTTTGCATAGCATATTGTTACTGTTTATGATCTTTAAATTGATAGCATTCCTGTTTATGGTCCTTTTGTGTTTGTATTATAATGCCATTTTTTCAGTTTTGCCTTGCTTTTTGTGTGCTGTACAACAAAACCCTGCTCAGAAATGACCTTGACAGTGCAATTGGTTTAATTGTAACACAAAGTTTGTTTGGCAGCTTTTCCTGTAAATGACATGCTACCCTATCATTGACTTCCATTGTATTAAAAGAGCACAACATGTGGTGGAAAGAGATACTGCTGATCAATCCAATTACTGACATTTTTTTCTCAAACATCATATCTCAATAAAGAGGCTCAGCAACAAATCCAAATTTTGGACAAATGATCCTCACCTACAGGATGATTGTGGAAAAATGTTTAAAAAATCCTGTGAACTGTCCACATGGTGAAATGACAAGATGAAAACAGCCTTTTTGAAAATCAAGCCTAACTTCAAGAAAATACACTGACCATATGAAAACAATATCAACAAAGGTTAATGCATAGGCATGACATTATAATCCGTATATGACTGGGAAAAATAATCTGATAAATTTGTGTGCCATACTTTTTGAACGAGAAGCCCTCAAAAGTGGTGGTGTCATTTCACGTATTGAATCTATAGCCATTTTCACAGCTTTGGAGAGGAAGAATTACACAAGGTACATCTCATCTGATTTGATTTTTGAATTCTACAGGAAAATGCATTTCTTTTCACATAGTTACACTAATGTGTGTGGAATACTAAAAGAGCCAGCAATGTCGGAAGTTGAGCAAAAGGCTTGTTCACCAGAATTCCCAAAATGACCTGAAATTTCAAATGGCTGTAGTTTTGGAGCTATTAGTGATACAGACTTAATATTTAAGATTTATACATAGGTTGGATGTACAAACAGCTGTGATTTTTTTCAGATTTTTTGGAGAGGGTGACTGTCGGCCATCGTTCGATTTGACACGGAATGACCCTAGGGTTGAAGTTAGGCTTGATTTTCAAAAAGGCTGTTTTCATCTTGTCATTTCACCATGTGGACAGTTCACAGGATTTTTTAAACATTTTTCCATAATCATCCTGTATGTGAGGATCATTTGTCCAAAATTTGGATTTGTTGCTGAGTGTCTTTATTGAGATATGATGTTTGGGAAAAAATGTCAGTAATTCCATGGAGTTGGATTGATCGGCAGTACCTCTTTCCACCACATGTTGTGCTCTTTTAATACAATGGAAGTCAATGATAGGGTAGCATGTCATTTACAGGAAAAGCTGCCAAACAAACTTTGTGTTACAATTAAACCAATTGCACTGTCAAGGTCATTTTTGAGCAGGGTTTATTGTACAGCACACAAAAAGCAAGGCAAAACTGAAAAAATGGCATTATAATACAAACACAAAAGGACCATAACTATCAATTTTTAAGATCATAAACAGTAACAATATGCTATGCAAACATCAAGAATGTGAAAACTAAGATTAAATTTAAGATATGCATAATATTTTGTGATCATGAGTGTGAATGTCTGTGTCTTGTGTTTCATTACTTTAAAAATATGAGATCTTAATGTGTGTGTGTGTGTGTTTAATGAAGCACACTGGTAGTTGGTTGGGTGTGTTCCCATTACCCTGCAAACATACATTAGAAACAGTGCTTGCCTGTGTGTGTGTGTGTGTGTGTGTGTGTGTGTGTGTGTGTGTGTGTGTGTGTGTGTGTGTGTGTGTGAATAAGTAAGCACACTGGTAGTTGGTTGGGTGTGTTCCCATTACCCTGCAAACATACATTAGAAATAGTGCTTGCCTGTGTATGTGTGTGTGTGTGTGTTTAATGAAGTGCACTGGTAGTTGGTTGGGTGTGTTCCCATTCCCCTGCAAACATACATTAGAAACAGTGCCTGCTTGCTTGCTTTTACAGTGTTGTGTGTTCGCATGTGTGTGTATGTGTGTGTATGTGTGTGTGCATTTGTTTGTGTGTGTGTGTTTTCTGGATGCACCTGTGTTACCAGAATGCCCCATGACAAGACAGAGGAGCTCACACACTGCTGTTCCTCACACATAATAGTGTTTATTTGACTCTGTGTTCCCGTCAGCTTGCTGTGCCAGCCCTCAACACACACACACACACACACACACACACACACACACACACACACACACACACACACACACACACACACTTACACCCACACACACACACACATGCTTACACCCACACACACACATACACACACACACACAGACACACACACACACACACACACATGCTTACACCCACACACAAACACACACACATGCACACACACATGCACTCACACACAAACACACACACATACACACACATGCTTAGACACACGCACAAACACACACAGCCCTCCCTTTCCTCCTCCTGTGTTTTTGTATGTTTGTATTTGATAATGGGCACGGAGGCAGGCATTTACTCCCCCACTGTAGCGAGCGAATTGTACTCCTGACAAGGCCGTTGCAGCACTGAAAGGAGAGAAGCAGGGAGCTGGGACTGAAAGACTGAAGGACTGAAAGACTGAAGGACTGAAGGACTGAAAGACTGAAGGACTGAAAGACTGAAGGACTGAAGGACTGAAGGACTGAAAGACTGAAGGACTGAAGGACTGAAAGACTGAAAGACTGAAGGACTGAAAGACTGAAGGACTGAAGGACTGAAGGACTGAAAGACTGAAAGACTGAAAGACTGAAGGACTGAAAGACTGAAGGACTGAAGGACTGAAAGACTGAAGGACTGAAGGACTGAAGGACTATAAGACTGAAGGACTGAAAGACTGAAAGACTGAAAGACTGAAGGACTGAAGGACTGAAGGACTGAAAGACTGAAAGACTGAAGGACTGAAGGACTGAAAGACTGAAGGACTGAAGGACTGAAGGACTGAAGGACTGAAAGACTGAAGGACTGAAGGACTGAAGGACTGAAAGACTGAAAGACTGAAAGACTGAAAGACTGAAGGACTGAAGGACTGAAAGACTGAAGGACTGAAGGACTGAAAGACTGAAAGACTGAAAGACTGAAAGACTGAAGGACTGAAGGACTGAAAGACTGAAAGACTGAAGGACTGAAAGACTGAAAGACTGAAGGACTGAAGGACTGAAGGACTGAAAGACTGAAAGACTGAAGGACTGAAAGACTGAAAGACTGAAAGACTGAAGGACTGAAAGACTGAAAGACTGAAGGACTGAAGGACTGAAGGACTGAAAGACTGGACTGAAGGACTGAAGGACTGAAGGACTGAAAGACTGAAGGACTGAAAGACTGAAAGACTGAAAGACTGAAGGACTGAAAGACTGAAGGACTGAAGGACTGAAGGACTGAAAGACTGAAAGACTGAAAGACTGAAAGACTGAAGGACTGAAGGACTGAAGGACTGAAAGACTGAAAGACTGAAGGACTGAAGGACTGAAGGACTGAAGGACTGAAGGACTGAAAGACTGAAAGACTGAAGGACTGAAGGACTGAAGCACTGAAGCACTGAAAGAGGGAGGATGCTGTTCTCGGAGGACGAGAGGAGAAAAACGAGAAGGGAGGGGGTATTGAATGAGAGGTTGGATGGGTCGCTGTGGCTGTGAGTCGTCCCCTAGTGTGTTTAATGATGGTGGTGCAGTGTGTTCAGAGGACAAATCATCTGTGCCTGAGCAGGCCTGTGTGGACCTGGTTTGGTCACGCATCCATTAGGGATGAGAGTGACAGGACTCTTTAGGCTAGATGGCCCCTCTTTAGGTTTGCTGCAGTTGTGTGGAGTCTAACCTAAGTCAGAGACAGACAGGACCCCTGCAGTGTGGAGGACCCCTGCCGCTGTGCGGGAGTTTTTCTGTGAATTTGATGTGATTTCCCTCTACTCCCTCTGTTTGAGCATGCTGGTTTAGACTAGCAGTCATTCTATAGCTGCAATCTTCACATCAGAGCAAAGCATGCTGGGTACACTAGCAGTCATTCTATAGCTGCAATCTCCACATCAGAGCAAAGCATGCTGGGTACACTAGCAGTCATTCTATAGCTGCAATCTCCACATCAGAGCAAAGCATGCTGGGTACACTAGCAGTCATTCTATAGCTGCAATCTTCACATCAGAGCAAAGCATGCTGGGTACACTAGCAGTCATTCTATAGCTGCAATCTTCACATCAGAGCAAAGCATGCTGGGTACACTAGCAGTCATTCTATAGCTGCAATCTCCACATCAGAGCAAAGCATGCTGGGTACACTAGCAGTCATTCTATTGCTGCAATCTTCACATCAGAGCAAAGCATGCTGGGTACACTAGCAGTCATTCTATAGCTGCAATCTCCACAGCGAAGCAATGACTGTTTGATCATGCTGGGTTAGAGTAGCAGTCATTGTATGGGTGCAGGGGGGAAGTGGTGAACACCTGTGTTTGTGTCTCATTCTACATTCAGATTGGGCCGTGGGGCGAGAGCAGAGGCGGAAAGGGGGGTGGGGGTGGGGGTGGGGGTGGGGATGGGGGTGTCGGATGGGGCGTCATGCCAACAACCGAGCGGTAGATCTGCCACTCACTAACGCTGCCGATTGCTGAGAGTTAATTAAGCAAACTGTAGCAGCATCCTAAGCCCCAGAGACAGACAGATGGATGGAAGGAGAGAGGGGAAGAGAGAGAGAGAGAGCGAGAGAGAGAGAGAAAGAGAGCATGTTTTTGTTCCTATTCCCTGTTGCTCTTTTGTCTCGTCTCCGTGTCTTTGCTACCGGCGCAGAGAGCTGCATCTCGTCATGCAGGCCTGTCTGCTGTCACGGATGCCTGCCTTGTAAACACGGTCAGATGGTAAAGTCTCTCTCGTGCCTCTCGATGCTGCGCTCCGTAGAGAGAGCTCCCTGCACGCTCCCGCCTGTGTGCCGGGAAATTGGGAGCACTGGGAATTTGTTCTGTGGAGCTTCGGATTCATGTTGCTCTCCAGGGAGAAAGAGGAGGAGGAGGAGGAGGAGGAGGAAGAGGGAGAGTGAATGACAGGAACGACATGAAGCGACCACATTCATCTTAGCATTCAGCTAGCTTGTTTCTCCTACTTTGTCAGACGTCAAGCAGACAGTGTAGGAACAAATCCTTTAATAACACATGCATCCCTCATGACCCAGTGCAGAAGGCCTATTGGTGAAGGCTTATTAGCGAAGGCCTAGTGATGAAGGCCTAGTGATGAAGGCCTATTGGTCTGCTGCCAGGGCTCTCACACACACAAAGCGGTGGCAACACATCACCCCCACACTCAAGCAGCTTCACTGGCTCCCAGTGAAGTCTCGCATCACCTATAAAATCCTACTACTCACATACAAATCACTCCATAATCTTGCACCCCAGTACCTCTCTGATCTTCTCCACCCCTATTCTCAATCTAGGTCCCTTAGGTCCTCTGGCAAGGACCAACTTGTCATCCCCCGGTCCAGGCTACGGGCTTTTGGGGATAGAGCCTTCTGTGTTGCTGCCCCCACTCTCTGGAACAGTCTACCTCTCCACATCCACCAAGCCCCCACTCTGGCTACTTTCAAAAAGCACCTCAAGTCCCACCTTTTACTGAGGCCTATGGTCTTTAACCCTTCCTCCTCCCCTCTCCCCTTTTCCTTAGCCCCATCTATCTTTTGTAAAGCGACCTTGGGTTCCATGAAAGGCGCTATATAAAACTAAGTTATTATTATTATTATTACTATTGGTGAAGGTCCTATTGGTAAAGGCCCTATCAGTGAAGGCCCTATCAGTGAAGGCCCTATCAGTGAAGACCCTATCTGTGAAGGCCTATTGGTGAAGGCCTATTGGTGAAGGCCAAGTAGGGAAGGTCCTATTGGTGAAGGTCCTATTGATGAACGCCCTATTGGTGAAGGCCCTATCTGTGAAGGCCTATTGGTGAAGGCCTAGTAGGGAAGGCCCTATCGGTGAAGGCCCTATCAGTAAAGGCCCTATCGGTGAAGGCCCTATCGGTGAAGGCCATATCAGTGAAGGCCCTATTGGTGAAGGCCCTATTGGTAAAGGCCCTATCAGTGAAGGCCCTATCAGTGAAGGCTCTATCTGTGAAGGCCTATTGGTGAAGGCCGAGTAGGGAAGGTCCTATTGGTGAAGGTCCTATTGATAAAGGCCTATTGGTGAAGGTCCTATTGGTGAAGGCCCTATTGATAAAGGGTGGGGAAGGTTGTATTGTAAGCAGTGCATCAGGCTGCAGACTGGTGCTGATGGCACTGCCGAGCGGCGTTTGGTCGCGCTCCAGGCCTGAATGAGTCTGAAGTGGCAGACATCCCTCTCAGCCTGGAGCAGCCCCTTGTGTCGCCTCTTCTCCTCCCCGCTCTCCCCTGGTGGAGTTCCGCACTCCATTAATTAGGCCTGGGACTCACACAGAGGCTGATTCCTGCCCGAGCCCATCTGGCAGGTGACATTTTCCACACACGGACCCCCTCCTCTTCTCTCCTCTCCTCTTCTCCTCTCCTCCTCTCCTCCCCTCCTCCCCTCCTCCCCTCCTCCCATGGCAACACAACAAGCCCCTGCTGCTGCTGCCATCTCCCTTTTTCTTTCTCTCCTTCTCTCTCTCTCTGTCTCTCTCTCTCCCTCTGTCTCTCTCTCTCCCTCTGTCCCTCTGTCTCTCTCTCTCTCTCTCCCTCTGTCTCTCTCTCTCCCTCTGTCTCTCTCTCTCCCTCTGTCTCTCTCTCTCCCTCTCTCTCTCTCCCTCTGTCTCCCTCTGTCTCTCTCTCTCCCTCTGTATCTCTCTCTCCCTCTGTCTCTCTCTGTCTCTCTCTCTCCCTCTGTCTCTCTCTCTCCCTCTGTCTCTCTCTCTCCCTCTCTCTCTCTGTCTCTCTCTGTCTCTCTCTCTCCCTGTCTCTCTCTCTCCCTCTGTCTCTCTCTCTCCCTCTGTCTTTCTCTCTCCCTCTGTCTCTCTGTCTCTCTCTGTCTCTCTCTCTCCCTCTGTCTCTCTCTCTCCCTCTGTCTCTCTGTCTCTCTGTCTCTCTCTGTCTCTCTCTCTCCCTCTCTCTCTCTCTCTCTCTCCCTCTGTCTCTCTCTCTCCCTCTGTCTCTCTCTCTCCCTCTGTCTCTCTCTCTCTCTCTGTCTCTCTCTCTCCCTCTGTCTCTCTCTCTCCCTCTGTCTCTCTCTCCCTCTGTCTCTCTGTCTCCCTCTGTCTCTCTCTCTCCCTCTCTCTCCCTGTCTCTCTCTGTCTCTCTCTCTCCCTCTCTCTCTCTCTCTCCCTCTGTCTCTCTCTCTCCCTCTGTCTCTCTCTCTCCCTCTGTCTCTCTGTCTCCCTCTGTCTCTCTCTCTCCCTCTGTCTCTCTGTCTCCCTCTCTCTCTCTCTCTCCCTCTATCTCTCTCTCTCTTGGCTGCGTGCCTGAAAAGTGCCATGTGCCGTTTCCTCAGCTTAGCCTGCTCAGTACACACTGTGCTTCATCATTCATTCATTCATTCTCCCTTTCTCCTCTCTCCTTTTTCTCATGCTCTCCCTCATTCCTTCTCTCTCTCTCTATCTCTCTGTTTCCCTCTCTCTCTCCTCTCTTCCCTCCTCTCTCGGCGTGATGAATGTTTGATGCTGAGTGTTTGTCTCTGCTGTGGCATGCTCATGTCCCTATGACGTGCTCAGGCCTCGTCAGCTTCCTGCCTCCTGCCTCCTTGTGCTGTCGTTTATTTTTATCCCTCGCTTCTCAAGCGCCAGCCAGGGCGTGGGCAGCGCCATGGGCATGCGGGCGCGTGGGCATCGCCGCTCCGAACGGCCCCTGACCAGCCAGGGCGGTGTGGGCATCACCTCATGCCACCCCAGGACAGATGGCACAGACTTTTTTGGTACTCGATATTCTAAGGAGGATCTGAGTGTGTGTGTCTGTCTTTGTCTGTGTTTGTGTGTGTGTGTGTGTGTGTGTGTGTGTGTGTGTGTGTGTGTGTGTGTGTGTTTTTGGATGTGTGACAGAGAAGTAGCCCTCTAGAGAGGAAGCGTATTTGTACTCTGACAGCTGAGATGAGGTGATGGGTGGCAGCGCCCACATTTCTGTCCAGAAAACGAGAGAACGCTGCACTCCCTTTGCCATGCAGTTACACAACCAGCGTCACTCAGTGGCAGCCAGCACAGACATAAAGACATGGCAGCCAGTGCTGATGTAAAGACGTAAAGACATAAAGACATAAAGACATGGCGCTGATGTAAAGATGTGGCGCTGACGTAAAGATGTGGCGCTGACATAAAGACATGGCGCTGACGTAAAGATGTGGCGCTGACGTAAAGATATAAAGATATAAAGACATAAAGACATAAAGACATGGCGCTGACGTAAAGACATAAAGATATAAAGACGTAAAGACATAAAGATGTGGCGTTGACGTAAAGACATAAGATGTGGCACTGATGTAAAGATGTGGCGCTGACATAAAGACATAGCACTGGCATAAAGATATGGCATTGACGTAAAGACGTGGCGCTGATGTAAAGATGTGGCGCTGACGTAAAGACACGGCACCGTGTTGTAGGTGCAGCTCTGAACCATGCCAAGCTGAGGTGCAGCTGACTGATGGAGAGACCTGAGTGAGATGGTGTGTGTGTGTGTGTGTGGCCAAGAGTTGGGGAGTTGGGGAGATGGTGAGCCTCCTA
>CM050212.1:407500-427500 GCA_027475355.1 Coilia nasus
TAGCTTGCAAAGTGCTACAGGCTGCCTTGCCTGAAAGTCATTTCCACTGTCGCATCAGGCCTAGGCGCGGCGCGCACTAGAGTGTCACTAGAGATGGATGGGTCATTTGCAGCCTGCAGAGGAAGATGGTGATTAGGTTTGGAAATGCTTCCTCCACAGGAGCTAACTGCACTACGTGTTCCAGCACTTTGGGGATTCAATCAGTGCTCTGGGACAACCAGGTGCCTGCCAATATTAAGACCTCTTCCTCTTCCTCTTCACCCTTCCTCCCTCTCTCCCTCCAGCCTTTTTTCTTTCTCTCTCTCTTCTTCCCTACCTCTCTCCTCTCTCTCTCCTTCTCTCTCTTCTTCCCTCTCTCTCTCTCACTCCCTGCTCCCTCTCTTCTCTCTCTCTTTTTCCCTCTCTCTTTCTCTCTCTCTCCTTCTCTCCCTCCATCTCTCTCCCTTTCTCTCACACTCTCTCTCTCCCTCCCTCTCTTCTTCTTTCACGCTCTCTCTCACACACACACTCTGGCAAACATTAGGTGGGATGATTCTTGATTTAGTATTGTGCTGTAATCAAGTGTTTTCCTGGGTAATTGTTTTCAGCAACCAATTAGATCCCATCTCAGCTGCGCAGCAAACAGCCTGAAGACAGGTGGAGAGAATACCAACCGCAGAACAGAGAGACAAACACACGCACTTATACAAAGACGTAACACCTCTGAATGAGATGGTGTCACGTTGTGTGTGTGTGTGTGTGTGTGCGTGTGTGCGTGTGTGTGTGTGTGTGATTATGAGCGATGCACAGACTAGAGTGAATCAGGCTTCCTCTCCCTGCTGGACATTTAGCAGCCTTGGCTGCTCTGGTCCCATAGTAACCCCATAGTCTACCCATAATACTCTTCTCCTTGTCTGGTCTGGTCCTATAGTAACCCCATAGTCTACCCAAAATACTCCTCTTCTCCTTGCCTGGTCTGGTCCCCATAGTGGTCTGGTCCCCATAGTAACCCCATAGTCTACCCATAATACTCCTCGTCTCCTTGTCTGGTCTGGTCCCCATAGTGGTCTGGTCCCCATAGTAACCCCATAGTCTACCCATAATACTCATCTTCTCCTTGTCTAGCCTGGTCCTTACCCTTACAGTGGTCTGGTCCCCATAGTAACCCCACAGTGGTCTGGTCCCCATACTAACCCCACTGTGGTCTGGTCCCCATAGTAACCCCACAGTGGTCTGGTCCCCGTAGTAACCCCACAGTGGTCTGGTCCCCATAGTAACCCCACAGTGGTCTGGTCCCTATAGTAAGCCCACAGTGGTCTGGTCCCCATAGTAACCCCACAGTGGTCTGGTCCCCGTAGTAACCCCACAGTGGTCTGGTCCCCATAGTAACCCCACAGTGGTCTGGTCCCTATAGTAAGCCCACAGTGGTCTGGTCCCTATAGTAACCCCACAGTGGTCTGGTCCCTATAGTAACCCCATTGTCTACCCATAATACCCATTCTCTTTTTCTCCTGTTTGTCCATTTTGAGTCCTGCAGGATCCTGTAATGAACCAGCAGATAAATGGAACACTTTAGAAGGAATAACGTGTTCTTTCCTCTCTCTCTCTCTCTCTCTCTCTCTCTCTCTCTCTCTCTCTCTCTCTCTCTCTCTCTCTCCTTTACTCTAGTCCTTTACTTTCTTTCCCTTTCTTCCTGTGTCAGATGGAGCAGCATTGCCACTGCTTTGCCATTTGTCACCTACGTTGGGGACATTGATTTTTAGCAGCTCAGCCTCCCTGCTCCTTTCAGGAAATTGCTTTCTTGCGATGTAGGTCATTCCCCAGGATGCTATCGGACTCCAGATATTATTATTTTATTATTTTTATATATATTATTATTTATCCTGCCAGAGAGGAGCAGTGGCAGGACTGCTTATGTTCTTCTGCACCGTAATAGGATGTTGGTGTGAGAGGCCCTAACACAAACCTGAACATGTGCACACACACACACACACACACACGCACACACACACGCACACACGCACACACGCGCACACACACGCACACACGCGCGCACACACACACACACACACACACGCGCACACACACGCGCACACATACACACACACACACACACGCACACACACACACACACACACACAGATGAAATACTGTACTCCTGCGCTGTGCGGGCAGTAAATGGGATGCAAACAGCAGGGCTGTTCTCTCCCCAGTCTTTCTCTCCCACAGCATGACTGCCACAGCGCACTTCCCTCACAGCTCTCTCTCCCTCTCTCTCTATTTCTCTCTCCCTCTCGCTCTCTCTCTCTCTATCTATCTCTATCTCTCTCTCTCTATCTCCCTCTCCCTCTCTCTCTTTGCCATTCCACTGATGTGTGCAGCTGTGTTTCTGTGCTACAGTACCCTCCTTCGCTCCCATCACACAGGGCGAGCTCTGTGCTGTGCATCGCTGGGTCAAAGATATAGTGCTGTTTGGCTCCACTGAACTGCAAGGAGAGAGAGAGAGAGAGAGGGAGAGAGAGAGAGAGAGAGAGAGAGAGAGAGAGAGAGAGAGAGAGAGAGAGAGAGAGTAGTGGAGGTGATAGTGTGTGCAAGGATAGCCTGAGTGCCTTTGAGAGGTTTAGGCCTCCTGGTCTCAACAGTATTCTATACTGGCAACATGACGGCCACCATCTGAGCCGCAGGAAGGCCCTCGTCGGTGATGGGCGGACAGACTCAGGAGTCTTTCAGGCTAATGGTGCCGTAATTGGGTTTTAGCACCTTTTAAACACCAGAATCCTCCAGCCTTAAATATACAGTTTTAGTGCAAATAATAAGCCCATATAACCGGTACTGTCTGAGAGGAGTTCTGTTGCTGGTGAGGTGCTAGTGGTTAGGGATTTTCCATGAGGCTGTCACCATGGTTACTCACCTTTGAGATTTCTGCTGTTTTCTGTGGGTTTTCCAAGCACAGTTCTCTTGTAGCTAGCGTGTGGCGTGTGTGGGGCTGACTGGGTTTTTTCCTTCATCTTTGTTGTCATGTAGTGATTTGTTTTATGCTCTGAGAGAGAGTGTGTGGGAAGAAGAATTACGCTGTGAAATTGCTATTTTTTTCATCCTTTTATATAAACAGTCTGCTGTTGGTGGTTGCAGTAAGTCCTTTATTTATTGCTGGCAATCACATTAAGTATGTTTTCGTTACATTTTTCCCATCATTTAAAAAGAGTGGAAGATGTAGGACTTTGTATTTGTACAATGTGTGGTACAATCTCTTTAAAGGTCTCATTCCATGAGAAACCGTTTAGTACTTGCTCTTTTTGAAATACGACAGGCCACACCATATGCATGCTGCACCTGAAAATGTTCTTCTACCCCGATTGCCTCTATTAGTCAATGTACGAAAATAGGCAGAAAAATGAGTGAGTAAGGAAAAGACAAACAAAGTGACGTAAGTGTGTGTGTTTGTTTACAGTGTTTAAAACGTCTATTTGGTGTGCTATGACCAAATGGGCTTTGAATGATTGTAGCCTATGACTAGCATAGCCGAGAACCTGTCATTCTCCCTGCTCCATCTCCTCCACCAAACTGGAGCAGCCTGTAGCAGGAGCACTACAGCATTTTTTTCACTAAAACCAGCTCACAGGGCATTCATTAATACTAGAGACCACCGCAAAATGAATGAAAAAATGATCTTGAAACGTTCATTAAACAGATATGGCACAGTTTAACACACTGTTTAGCAAAACTGTAATATTTTTTTTAATTTTCTGTGATTAGATTGAACAGATTAGATTGTTGGATTGTTGTTGGATAACGCTTCTGCACACATCCATGTTCCAACATGTGGCAATATTGATAAATGAGTTCATGTTAATTAGCATAATGAGTAATTAAGCTCCTAAGATGAGATCCTGCCTGGCAGATACGGGAACACAAAGAGGTCTCAAACGAAGATAATTACTCCGCCTGTGAGCCCTTTGCAGACGCGGTCATAATGAAAACACTGCTGGCTTGGCAGTGGAGGTTCAAATGCATGTGAAAGCCTCCCTCTCAGACACCACTGCTGCCACTGCAGTCAACATGGATGGATGGCATAATTTACTGTAATTATCATGAATAAAATCAAGTGTTGGGCTCTCTATTTCTCTCTCCCTCTCTCTCTCTTTCTCTCTCTCTCTCTCTTTCTCTCTCTCTCTCTCTCTCTCTCTCTCTATCCATCTCTCTTCTCTCTCGTTCCTTTTTCCTTTCTTTTCTTTCTTTCTCTATTTCTTTATTTCCAGACTATGCCCATTTACAGCAGTTGAAGGTATCACTGTGATTTTCATTACCTTTGTTTAAAAAGTAAAAACATAGCATACACAAGTATAAGACTAGTCGTGGGTGCCCCGTTACCATCTTCTACTGCCCACCAGAGATGGGTGTAACGCGTTACTAAGTATTTTTATGACATAAGCCTGCCAGCAGTGCAAGATATGACCCTGCTCAGTGCTCTTCAGATTTTCACCAACTCTGTGGTGTAGCCTGTTTTTATTAAAGAGCACAAAAGAAGGACTTACATCTTGCTCATTTCAGTAGGAATTTGTTATGTGTTTTGCTCAAGGCCGCCCGTTGCTGAGTAACGCAAAGTAATGTAATGAGTTACTCTCAGTAAAGAGTAAAGAAGTAAAGTAATGCATTACATTTTTTAACAGTAGCAAGTAATGTGTAATTGATTACTTTTTTTGACTAACGACCCCAACACTGCTGCCCACCCATTCAGCGCAGTCTAGAATGGGCCCTGGAGGTGCAGTAGTGTGTACCTCATTGTTCACTACGATGTTGGAATAATGAACAGAACTTGACGGTACAGTACTACGTGTTGTGGTTGTCTGTGAATGCTAATTTAAACATAGCAGACGCCGCTGTCATGAGCCGCTTCATGCGTGTAATTAGCGTGCAGGTGTATGTCAGCAGTGTTTGACGCGGAGTGTAGTCAGTGTGCGAAGTGTTTACCTCCAGAGCTGGTGTTTACTGGTGAAGTGTGTGTGTGGATCTCCAGAGCTGGTGTGTATGGTTAAAGTGTTGATCTCCAGAGCTGGTGTGTATGGGTAAAGTGTTTATCTCCAGAGCTGGTGTTTATTGGTGAAGTGTGTGTGTGGATCTGCAGAGCTGGTGTGTATTAGTGAAGTGTGGCATTGTAATCACTCACACTAAATACACACACACACACTAATCATCAGTCAGTGGCGATGTGCAGAGTGAGGGATCGTAAAGGAGGTCATCTTTGAAATGAGTGAGTGCATGATAAGAGAAGCATCTAATTTTGATGGAGCTGTTTTCACTGCGGGGGAAATGGAGGTTTCTGACAGTGATGAATGTGCATGGCTGTTGCTTTTTCAACACATTATTAATGCAGTGCCAAGGGCGAGGTGTGTTATTCAGTTTGTATTGGTCTGCACACTCCCAGTTTAAAAGGAAAAGCTTCCATTTTCTCTTTGAAGAGACATCTGTTTAGGTGTTTGTCTATAACATGAGTGATAGCCGCAATAATTATGATGCTAAATAGTATTGTGATGGCAAAGGTATGGATGTTTATCTCATGAGAATACTAGCATTAATTGCATTCTGATAGGAAGCTTATGTAATAGTAAAGTGTTATGTGTGACACACCATACGGTAGTCACCGTATGACATACATCAATGCCCAAATCATATACAATGTGCATGTACACATGAACAAATGTGGCTCGCACTTTCTCTCTCTGTTAGTCCTCGAAATAGAAGATGAGTGAAGGAGCCGGGGAGTTTCAGAAGTCTTTTAGAGGAAATGGTCTAGTTTGTTGTTACAGAAGTATACTGTAGGCACTGACGTAGTGCAAATCACACGTTCCAGTTTTGAGTGGAGAAGCGTGTTAAGACAGAGGCAATGGACTCCAGGGTGAGGAGCTGAGTGTATTATTTAGAATTCCCTTTGTGTTTCTGTGACAGGCCATTTGACTGATGGTTCCTCTGCTCTATTTCTTTTCATGTTCTGTTGAGCATGCAAAAACACCAGCAAATCACCCAGCTCAGCGCTCGCTGGGATGTTTCCACCGAGAGAGCTGCTGAGAAGATGGGATGGGTTTAAGGCAGATGTTATTTTAGGAGAGCTGCTGAGAGGATGGGGTGGGTTTAAGGCAGATGTTATTTTAGGAGAGCTGCTGGGAAGGGTGGGTTTAAGGTAGAGCTGTTATTTTAGGAGACATCTCAGGCAGCGCTATTATTTTAGGAGCTCATCTGGCCTCCATCTCTCCATCTCTCTTTCTTCTCCCTCCTCCCCCTCCTCTTTCATCCCCCTCTCCTCTCTACACAGTACACGGCCGTAGCCAGAAGCACAGATGCTGCGTGCCGTGCGTGTCTGGAGATCGTCTTTGAGAGCGTGCTTTTCTGACGAGCATCTCCCACTAAGTCATCCGCACTCCCATCTGTGCTGCTTTAGCTTCACACACAGTCAGGGCTGCTGCACCCTGCAGGTATGCCCCCTCACACCGCTGCCTCTGCCAGCCCCAAACTCAGCTTCACACACAGTCAGGGCTGCTGCACCCTGCAGGTATGCCCCCTCACACCGCTGCCTCTGCCAGCCCCAAACTCAGCTTCACACACAGTCAGGGCTGCTGCACCCTGCAGGTATGCCCCCTCACACCGCTGCCTCTGCCAGCCCCAAACTCAGCTTCACACACAGTCAGGGCTGCTGCACCCTGCAGGTATGCCCCCTCACACCGCTGCCTCTCCCAGGCTGAAGCTGAGCCACCTGCCAGCTTTTAGCCCAATTTCCCCCATTTTAAAATACAACTCTGGAATTTATTCACTGCTTCACTTTTCCGTCCTAAAAAGAAAGTTCTCTGCTATGCTATCTTTCAGAAACGGCAACTTATCTTATTTCTTTGCTGTAAAAGATGATAATATATTGCACCTGTCACCATTCCTCTCTCATTCACCACTCCTCTCTCTTTTTTTACCACTACTGTTTCTTTCTTTCTGTCTTCTTCTTGGATCATAATTTTTAACTCTCTCTCTCTTTCTCTCTGATCTCTCTCTCTCTCATCATTCTCTCATCTATGCCAGTGTCTTCCACTGCTCCACACATCAGCAATTTATCACAGGCCTACTACAGCTGATTAACTTCATGAATGGTGCGATGTTACATATTAAATATTGAGCATGTCTAAACTTAGACATCCACAGCTCAGTCATGGGTCAGTGGTGACTGGGCTGCTTCCAACCGTGACTTCTGGTTGGCTTGCTTTGCTTGCAGACACACAGGGGCAAAGACAGGGCAACATTTGCTATCTTTTATATTATGTTTTAAGACATTTTCAGTATGACTACTTTCATAAGTTTAAAAAACTCCCTAATTGTTTTAGATCATAGCACATACATAAAAGGATGTGATGGGTAGACGAAAAAAAAAACAGCTGCTCTAAAAATCAATAGTGTGTGTTTTTAAAGGATGAGCATTAAGGTAAGGCCATAATTCTTTATTTGCTTAAAGGCTTTATACAAGTCTGTGTGAGCCCCATTAATTTAGATCCTCTTATGGTGGCATCAGCTGGACTAGTGTCTTTGGGCAAATTAGCATTTAAATGACTTCTGCTGGGCAGTTTTTTGTCACAGTTAGGGTGTCACTGTGAAGTCGACTGCTAAATGATGCTGTGACTGAGTCATGTTCCAAGCCTCCTAAACACCTAAATTGAAATTTGTGTGTGTGTGTGTGTGTGTGTGTGTGTGTGACTGCTTGCGTGCCTGTGTGTGCGTTAGGTGAATTAAGACTGCAGCAGCCACATCAGTAGCTTTGTGTGTGTGTGCGGAAGGTGTCTAGCAGCTAATCTCACTCTGGCCAGCCATCTTTAGAGCAGAGTAAGTGAGCGAAGAAGAGGGAGGTGCATTGTGGGTAAGACATGTCGCACTGGGATTCCAGGTCAGGAGTGGTGCAGCTCTGTGGAACATCAAAACGGTTTCATCGCTGGAAAGGCGGCAAAAATGGGAGACAAGAAATAGGACAAAAGCTGTCACACACACACACACACACACACACACACACACACACACACACACACACACACACACACACACACACACACACACACACATACACATAGCTGCATTGTGTAATGAGTGTAATGAATGGAATAGAACTTTTGTTCTAAGAAAGTCTTACCATCAGAGCTGACGGCTGCATACATCAAAGAAGCGTTTGGAATGCTAATGTTGGAAGTAGATCTTAACGTGTGATGGATAATCTCACTCCACAATCCTCTGCTCACTTTCCTCTCTCCTTGGGAAGCCTGCAATCTCTCTCAGTCTGCCATTCTCTGTCTCTCTGTATCTCCCTCTCTCTCACTCTCTCTCCCTTTCTCTGTCTCTGTCTCTCTCTCTCTCTCTCTCTCTCTCTCTCTCTCTCTCTCTCTCTGTCAGCCTGTTTGACTATCCCACAAGTCATAATGCTTATAATTACTGCATCTCAGCCACGTCAGTGTTGACCTCACAGTCAGTCGTGCATCCAGTAATTAGTCCTGTGGAAGGCTGTCACATGCATCAATCCCAAGCTTGCCAGACCTCAGCTAGATCAGTTCTGTACCGTATGCCAGTGCTGTTACTCAGTGGCAGACCTCAGCTAGATCAGTGTCCGTATGCAGGTACTGATACTCATTGACAGACCTCAGCTAGATCAGTGTCTGTATGCAGGTACTCATTGACAGACCTCAGCTAGATCAGTTCTGTACCGTATGCAGCTGATACTCAGTGGTAGACCTCAGCTAGATCAGTGTCCGTATGCAGGTACTGATACTCATTGACAGACCTCAGCTAGATCAGTGTCTGTATGCAGGTACTCATTGACAGATCTCAGCTAGATCAGTGTCCGTATGCAGGTGCTGTTACTCATTAACAGACCTCAGCTGGATCAGTGTCCGTATGCAGGTACTCAGTGGCAGACCTCAGCTAGATCAGTTCTGTACCGTATGCAGCTGATACTCAGTGGTAGACCTCAGCTAGATCAGGTGGTACTCAGTGGTTTCCAGGAAGTCTTGCCTCATGTCATATGTTCCTGTCCTCTGTGGTGAAAGTCATCCTCTGAACAGCTTCTCTCTGTGGTGAATGTCATCCACTGAACTGCTTCTCTGTGTGGTGAATGTCATCCACTAAACTGCTTCTCTATGTGGTTTCTTGCAGTGGGGAAGACATCTCTGATCACGCGGTTCATGTATGACAGCTTTGACAACACGTATCAGGTAAGTACTGCCACCAGCAAACGCCCTCATCACATTACTGTCAATCACTCACCCTCATCACATTACTGTCCGTCACTCACCCTCATCACATTAACCTCAATCACTCACCTCTCTTTCACCTCCCATCATCCCATCTACCCCCTCCCTCCTCCCCCTCCTCCCTTCCCTCCTCCCCTCCGCCCTTGAGGAGCAGTCATGCTGTGGTAAAAGCTTTTGTAGCTTTTGAAGCAGCACCTGTAGTGGTATCTGCCCCATCACAATGGAAACCAGAAGAACGTTCCCCAGGGTTTACAACCATCCAGGAATGTTACACCCCTCCATTCAATTAGAAAGGCGATCTCATTAGAATTATTAATATAAATGGGCTAATGAAAACCCCCATTGAATTTCCTCATGCATTGTGTAATTTTTCAGCCTTTGAAAGGCACACATTAGTCCATCTCATCACATATTGCTCACGGTGGGTCTGAACACGCGTGGGTATAATTCTCTCTCCAGGGTAATGGTCAATTATTAAGCGATCGCTATTCATAACAGGAGTGGGGTGCAGGAGTGTGAAATTACGGTGTAAAATAGATGGTGGATTGTCACGGGGCCTGAGGGTTAAAGGGAGCAGAGTGATGCAGCACATCTCCCCAGGACAGGCCACAGGCATCCGTCATCTCCCCAGGATAGGCCACAGGCATCCCTCATCTCCCCAGGATAGGCCACAGGCATCCCACATCTCCCCAGGACAGGCCACAGGCATCCGTCATCTCCCCAGGATAGGCCACAGGCATCCGTCATCTCCCCAGGATAGGCCACAGGCATCCGTCATCTCCCCAGGACAGGCCACAGGCATCCGTCAGGTCAGTGAGCGATAAGGACAGTCAGTGAGCGATGCAGCTGACCTTCATGTGACACACGGTCAGTAAGCGATACAGACGGTCAGTAAGCATTACACACGGTCAGTAAGCGTTACACACGGTCAGTAAGCGATACACACGGTCAGTAAGCGTTACACACGGTCAGTAAGCGATACAGACGGTCAGTAAGCGTTACACACGGTCAGTAAGCGATACAGACGGTCAGTAAGCGATACAGATGGTCAGTGAGCAGTACAGTCAGTCAATGAGCAAAACAGACGGTCAGTGAGCAATAAATCCACAGCTGACCTTCATGACAGACGGTCAGTGAGTGATACAGACGGTCAGTGAGTGATACAGACAGTCAGTGAGTGATACAGACAGTCAGTGAGTGATACAGAGGGTCAGTGAGTGATACAGACGGTCAGTGAGTGATACAGACAGTCAGTGAGTGATACAGAGGGTCAGTGAGTGATACAGACGGTCAGTGAGTGATACAGAGGGTCAGTGAGTGATACAGACGGTCAGTGAGCAATACAGACCATACAAGAGCAATACATCTACAGCTGACCTTCATGACAGACGGTCAGTGAATGATACAGACGGTCAGTGAGTGATACAGACAGTCAGTGAGTGATACAGACGGTCAGTGAGTGATACAGAGGGTCAGTGAGTGATACAGACGGTCAGTGAGTGATACAGACGGTCAGTGAGTGATACAGAGGGTCAGTGAGTGATACAGACAGTCAGTGAGTGATACAGACAACACAAGAGCAATACATCTACAGCTGACCTTCATGTGACAGGCGCACTGGTGCACCAGAGGCAGACATAACAGCACCGCATCTCGGTTACAAACGCAGCAGAGCCCCATCGATCGCAAAACCTTAGCCTCACAATGATATGTGATGGCTATCTCGTGTCAGACTAGCCTCAGGTGGTGTGGGATCTTCTCCTTAATTATATCTTGTGCGCACTGGAGGGCATAACTGAATAATTTTAAACCTAGGTTATTCATTTTGGGTGCATTTCAGACATTTGCAGCACACTGAAATCTTTTCAAATTCTTCATTCTTCTTTAACTCTTCATTATTGAAAAGAGTGGCACTGAAACTGTAAATTACACCGAAAGAGTATAATACAGCACAATACATTATAGTATAATACAGTACAATACATTATAGTATAATACAGCACAATACATTATAGTATAATACAGTACAATACATTATAGTATAATACAGCACAATACATTATAGTATAATACAGTACAATACATTATAGTATAATACAGCACAATACATTATAGTATAATACAGCACAATACATTATAGTATAATACAGCACAATACATTATAGTATAATACAGTACAATACATTATAGTATAATACAGTACAATACATTATAGTATAATACAGCACAATACATTATAGTATAATACAGCACAATACATTATAGTATAATACAGCACAATACATTATAGTATAATACACAGTATGCCTAACCCCACATAGCTCCAGGGACTGTAACCAATACCCTGTACCTAAATAACTGTAAGTCGCTTTGGATAAAAGCGTCAGCTAAGTGTAATGTAAAGTACATTTGTAATTTGCGTTTTTAACCACCTTTGTATGCAAGGACTATAGTGCTAGGGGAAAAAAAAACAAATGTTTTTATAGACAGTAGTGTCCAAGTCAGCAAAAAACATTGTTGAGTTTTTTTGTGGTTCTCTGAATCTTAGCTTACATCTTAAATCTTAGTATTTATAGTGTCCTCAGGCTCACAAATTATCCAGTCTGAAACATTTTTTTCTCTTGGTTCCTTTAAAACATCTTGTTTTTCTACAGTTTTCGCCCTTTAGGGAGCTTTCTGCAATCATTACACAGTGCTGAGGGATTATGCCTTTATATATGCTTATAAATCTCTCTGTGCAGGTGGCATATTATCAGCCAAACTTGCTGCACGCTGTTGAAGTCCATGATGCCTGACAAAGATGGTTGAACATATACACTCTTGTAAGTGTGGATCTTGAAGACTGGGCATTTGGCAAATGCTGGTCATAATGAGCTAAGTTCACGAGGAGCATTAGGCTGCTACAGCTGAATAGTAATAGTAGTATTATATGCTTGAGTCAGCTAACTGCATAGATCAGACAAATGAAATGGCTTTTTTTGACCAGCTCATTTGATTCATCCTGTCCGTTGTGTTGCGTTAACAGATGGCCGAGAGCCAATCAGGCTACTCTGAGGCTGAGCCAATCAGGTTACTCTGAGGTTGAGCCAATCAGGTTACTCTGAGGTTGAATCAATCAGGCTACTCTGAGGTTGAGCCAATCAGGTTACTCTGAGGTTGAGCCAATCAGGCTACTCTGAGGCTGAGCCAATCAGGCTACTCTGAGGTTGAGCCAATCAGGCTACTCTGAGGCTGAGCCAATCAGGCTACTCTGAGGTTGGCCCTCAGGATGCCATGTCTGACTGGTGGGTGAAACGAGAGAGAAGAGGTCAAAGTTTTCAGAGGCGGACAAGCCGGATTGAGAAAGTAAAAGTCCTGCCATGTGTTCCTTCAGCCTGTGCTCTCAACACAGGTGATTTCACTAATTAGCTCATCTACCTAGGATCAGCAGGATGGGATGAGTGAATTGGCTGGAACAGATACGTGGCAGGACTTTTACTTTCTAAATCCAAGATGTCTGCCTCTGAAAGCTTTATGATGCCCTGCAGGTCCAGAGACCCACACCATCTCTGCTTCTAAGCCCCCTGCCAGAGAAGAGCAGGCAAAGCCACATTTCAATGACTAGAGAGGTGTGTGTGAGGCTCATATAATGCCTGGACAGGGGAGAGGTGAGTGTGGGGTTCATATGATGCCTGGACAGGGGAGAGGTGAGTGTGGGGTTCATATGATGCCTGGACAGGGGAGAGGTTTTTGTGAGGCTCATATGATGATATGATGCCTAGAGAGGGAGAGGTGTGTGGGGTTCATATGATGCCTAGAGAGGGGAGAGGTGTGTGTGGGGATGATATGATGCCTAGAGAGGGAGAGGTGTGTGGGGTTCATATGATGCCTAGAGAGGGGAGAGGTGTGTGGGGGGATGATATGATGCCTAGAGAGGGAGAGGTGTGTGTGGGGTTCATATAATAGCTGTAGAGGGGAGAGGTGTGTGTGGGGTTCATGCAGCCTAATGCCTGTAGAGGGGAGAGGTGTGTGTGGGGATGATATGATGGCTAGAGAGGGGAGAGGTGTGTGTGGGGTTTATATAATAGCTGTAGAGGGGAGAGGTGTGTGTGGGGTTCGTGCAGCCTAATGCCTGTAGAGGGGAAAAGTGTGTGTGGGGTTCATATAATGGCTGGAGAGGGGAGAGGTGTGTGTGGGGATGATATGATGCCTAGAGAGGGGAGAGGTGTGTGTGGGGTTTATATAGCCTAATGCCTGGAGAGGGGAGAGGTGTGTGTGGGGTTCATATAATGGCTGGAGAGGGGAGAGGTGTGTGTGGGGTTTATATAGCCTAATGGGTCATTCCGTGTCAAATCGAACAATGGCCGACAGTCACCCTCTCCAAAAAATCTGAAAAAAATCACAGCTGTTTGTACATCCAACCTATGTATAAATCTTAAATATTAAGTCTGTATCACTAATAGCTCCAAAACTACAGCCCTTTGAAATTTCAGGTCATTTTGGGAATTCTGGTGAACAAGCCTCTTGCTCAACTTCCGACATTGCTGGCTCTTTTAGTATTCCACACACATTAGTGTAACTATGTGAAAAGAAATGCATTTTCCTGTAGAATTCAAAAATCAAATCAGATGAGATGTACCTTGTGTAATTCTTCCTCTCCAAAGCTGTGAAAATGGCTATAGATTCAATATGTGAAATGACACCACCACTTTTGAGGGCTTCTCGTTCAAAAAGTATGGCACACAAATTTATCAGATTATTTTTCCCAGTCATATATGGATTATAATGTCATGCCTATGCATTAACCTTTGTTGATATTGTTTTCATATGGTCAGTGTATTTTCTTGAAGTTAGGCTGGATTTTCAAAAAGGCTGTTTTCATCTTGTCATTTCACCATGTGGACAGTTCACAGGATTTTTTAAACATTTTTCCATAATCATCCTGTATGTGAGGATCATTTGTCCAAAATTTGGATTTGTTGCTGAGTGTCTTTATTGAGATATGATGTTTGGGAAAAAATGTCAGTAATTCCATGGAGTTGGATTGATCGGCAGTACCTCTTTCCACCACATGTTGTGCTCTTTTAATACAATGGAAGTCAATGATAGGGTAGCATGTCATTTACAGGAAAAGCTGCCAAACAAATTTTGTGTTACAATTAAACCAATTGCACTGTCAAGGTCATTTTTGAGCAGGGTTTTATTGTACAGCACACAAAAAGCAAGGCAAAACTAAAAAAATGGCATTATAATTGTTACGGCGCAGGCTCGTTTATACGCCGCAACATAAAAGAGGGGACACCACACAAAGGTTTACTATTGAAACAGTGATTTTATTGACCAAATGCAAAACTGTAAATAAACTAAGAATGATGTCTAGGGTGTAAATGCTAATGATGTCGTGCCTGAATGGATGTATGTGTGTGTCAGTGAGTGGTTAATGTAGAGGCAAACAAACCGAGGGAGAGTGAGAAGGGGGAGAGAGAGCAAGAGAGAGATCCAGAGGCCAAAGACAAGAGAGAAAAACAAAGTGTGCCTACACACAAAGAAAGAAAGTGCCCAATGAGGGAGGGACTAGGGTCCCTTATATATCCACGCCCTTCCACAGGTGCGTGTAACACTCAATTAACCTTAATCAGGCCAGACCTGCCCGTGCACTGGCAAGGTGCAGCCTGAAGAGGGCTACAGGGTCGTAACATAATACAAACACAAAAGGACCATAAACAGGAATGCGATCAAGATCATAAATGGTAACAATATGCTATGCAAACATCAAGAATGTGAAAACTAAGATCTCATATTTTTAAATGTTTAAATTTAAGATATGCATAATATTTTGTGATCATGAGTGTGAATGTCTGTGTCATGCGTTTCATTACTTTAAAAATATGAGATTGACTTCCATTGTATTAAAAGAGCACAACATGTGGTGGAAAGAGGTACTGCCGATCAATCCAACTCACAAGGTACATCTCATCTGATTTGATTTTTGAATTCTACAGGAAAATGCATTTCTTTTCACATAGTTACACTAATGTGTGTGGAATACTAAAAGAGCCAGCAATGTCGGAAGTTGAGCAAAATGCTTGTTCACCAGAATTATCAAAATGACCTGAAATTTCAAAGGGCTGTAGTTTTGGAGCTATTAGTGATACAGATTTAATATTTAAGATGTATACATAGGTTGGATATACAAACAGCTGTGATTTCTTTCAGATTTTTTGGAGAGGGTGACTGTCGGCCATTGTTCGATTTGACACGGAATGACCCTAATGCCTGTAGAGGGGAGAGGTGTGTGTGGGGATGATATGATGGCTAGAGGGGGAAGAGGTGTGTGTGGGGTTCATATAATGGCTGGAGAGGGGAGAGGTGTGTGTGGGGATGATATGATGCCTAGAGAGGGGAGAGGTGTGTGTGGGGTTTATATAGCCTAATGCCTAGAGAGGGGAGAGGTGTGTGTGGGGTTCATGTAGCCTACTGCATGGAGAGGGGAGAGGTGTGTGTGGGGTTCATATATTCTAATTAAAGCCGTGAGGAAAGGACTGGGGAAGGAAGCAAGAAGCTAATATTAGCCACTCTGCTCTAACTCACTCTGGGCTGGAAGATGGATCCTCTGCAGCGTTATATTATTGTGTGTGTCATTCAGTATCAGTGTGTGTGCGTGTGTGTCATTGTATCAGTGTGTGTGTTTGTGTATGAGCCTGTTTAAAATTCTACATAGTGTGATTGTCACAGAAAAATGTGTGGATGCATTAGAAGGAGTGTAGGTGTGTGTGTGTGTGTGTGTGTGATGTGTGTGTGTGTGTGTGTGTGTGTGTGTGTGTGTGTGTGTGTGTGTGTGTGTGTGTGTGTGTGTGTGATGTGTGGATGCATTAGAAGGAGTGTAGGTGTGTGTGTGTGTGTGTGTGTGTGTGTGTGTGGTGTGTGTGTGTGTGTGTGTGTGTGTGTGTGTGTGTGTGTGTGTGTGTGTAATGTGTGGATGCATTAGAAGTGTGAGCAAAATGCCTGTCTGTCTGTGAGAGTGATTCATTCTCCTCACACAAGTTAATCAGGTTTAAAAGCACTTAAGATGCCTGGGGTTTGTGTGTGTGTGTGTGTGTGTGTGTATGTGTGTATGTGCATGTAAATGAAGCTATGCACATTTAGGTGTGGACATCTGCATTTATATATCTAAGACTGCATATAAGTGGTTTTATTTGTTCATATTTGGATGTAAAGTAAATGTGTGCACATGTGCATGTATCATATTTACAAGTGTTTGTGATGAATGTGCAGAACACTGGCACCTCTACAGCATCCACACTGGCACCTCTACAGTATCCACACTGGCACCTTTACAGCATCCACACTGGCACCTCTACAGTATCCACACTGGTACCTCTACAGCATCCACACTGGCACCTCTACAGTATCCACACTGGCACCTTTACAGCATCCACACTGGCACCTCTACAGTATCCACACTGGCACCTTTACAGCATCCACACTGGCACCTCTACAGCATCCACACTGGTACCTCTACAGCATCCACACTGGCACCTCTACAGTATCCACACTGGTACCTCTACAGCATCCACACTGGCACCTCTACAGTATCCACACTGGCACCTTTACAGTATCCACACTGGCACCTCTACAGCATCCACACTGTACCTCTACAGCATCCACACTGTACCTCTACAGCATCCACACTGGCACCTTTACAGCATCCACACTGGCACCTTTACAGCATCCACACTGGCACCTCTACAGCATCCACACTGTACCTCTACAGCATCCACACTGGCACCTCTACAGCAGGGGTGCCCACTATTTTTTGGCTCATGAGCTACTTTTAAAACAACCATTTCACCGTGATCCATTGAGGATGATGATGATGAAGACGATGGTGATAAATCACTCAGTATGAGTTTCATATGTACCTTTATGCAGTGTGTTTACTGACATACATGCTGCATTACATATGCAGCATAATAAAATGCATGCATCCATGTATAAACCTTCACAGCACAACTTTAATACAATTGTATTATGATATAATGAACGTTTACAGCACAATTATAATACATTTGTAATTATCTATTGCCAGGACTTAATTAATCTGATGATGACCTGCACGGGTGGGAGTGAGACAGGGTTGCATAGTCTGGACAGTAGCTGCTGGTAGCGAGCCTCAAGCAGGCCTCCAAATGATTATCAGTTATGGTGGAACGGTATTTGGACTTAAGGGGGAAAGTGGGAAAAGGCAGACTCGCACAAATAAGTAGAGCCAAATAATGCAGTCAAGGAGGTAGCCATTTCCTCATGTTTGGGTGCTTTTCCTCTGTAAGTAAATCCCAAAACTGTTCATGTACCCTGGACTTCAGCCGAATGTCAGACAGTAGCGTCAGCATCTCGTCTTCCACTGCAGACGCGTTCAAGTAAAACAATGATGCAATTTCCGAAGCGAGAGAATCCACCTCAGCACATGAATGTAGCGATTGGCTTGAGTAAAGCAAAGTCCTGAAATCGGTTGTCAAAGTCCGACTGCACATTTTGTATCTGCTCAGTGTAGCGCACAATATGAATTTGCGCACACGCCCTCCCTTGTTTCTCCAGCTCCGATGTGAGGTTTCGGAAGTTTCCCAAATCATGGCACTGCAACTTTGAGGACAGCGATGTTATTTTTAGTTTGAATCTGTTAACTGAGCTAATCATGTGGACCACGTTTTTGTCTTTTCCTTGCAGCTCCAAATTAAGTTCATTCAGCATGTTAGTGAGATCAGTCAAAAACGCCAAGTCTAGCAGCCACTGATTGTCACTAAGTTGCGTGTGTTCCACATGTTTAGTGACACGAAGAAACTCCTGAATCTCCGGACAGAGCTCTCGAAGTCTCTGCAAGAATTTCCCCAAACTAAGCCATCTCACGTCGGTGTGTAGCAAGAAGTCAGAATAGTTAGTAAGCCTCTTCCAACTGTGCATGGAACAGACATCTTTGAAGAGACCTCGCTCGAATACAACGCATGATGAAGTGACTGCTGCCCGCTTAACTGTATTTTGAATTCTGTCACATTTTTCAGTTCGCTTTTTGGGGGGCAAGTCACTGTTTTTATGAACAGTATGGGCTAGATACACGTTGGAAAACTAGCTAGGACTCCTTCTTTGCTGCAGTTTTCCAGTAGCCGTTCTAGTTGTTATGGTAACCTAACAAAAAGTTTTAGACAACCTGCGATCTACCAGCACTGCCTTTGCGATCGACTGGTTGAGAGTTGAGAGTAACACTGCAGGTTGCATCCATACCCATGGCTCCATTCCAATGTAAACTACCATCACAGCACCCACGCCATCGCTGCAACAGTATTTGCCATCGCTGCAACAGTATTTGCCATCGCTGCAACAGTATTTGCCATCGCTGCAATAGTATTTGCCATCATTGGAACAGTAGTCACCAGGAGAATAATGGGGCGGGGGGGGGGGGGGGGGGGGGGGGGGGGTCAGGGTGCTGTGATTGAGCTGTGCAGCCTCAGACACACACACACACATACACAGCAGAGTACACTCATGGGCAGTGGTACTATGGCTAAGCTCTGTAGCCGTACACACACACACACACACACACACACACACACACACACAAACACACACACACAGCAGAGTACATTCAGTGGTACTATGGCTGAGTTCTGTAGCGCTGTGCTGTGCTACGCCTGTTTGGGATGAAAAGGCTTCATTATCACAAGTAAGCCAGCGAGCCTCTTCCCAGCACACACACACACAGACACAGCAACACACACACACACACACACACACACACAAAAGGCATGTTAAGCGAGTGTAAGTGCTCGTGCCGCCGTGTTAGAGGCAGCAGCAGGGCTTTCTGGGCGGCAGAAATGCCAAGCAGCGGCGTAATGAGATTTAACACCGCTTTTCTGTGTGAGTGTGTGTGTGTGTGAGTGTGTGTGTGTGTATGTGGCCACTCGCAGCCATTGTTGCTTTCATGGCGACAGACTGTGTCCCAGCAGAGCAGTGTTCTCCAGGCCTTTTATAAAGGAAGTATGGAGCACATCATGGCCTTTTATTAAGGAACTGAATATGATACACACACACACACACACACGCACACACACACACATTATGGGACACATGATGGCTTTTTACGTATTAAGGAACAGTGTATGATACACATAAACACACACAGGCATTCTGTCTGCCGTCATCATTAGTCACATATTGAATTAAAAAGGTCAGTGCCGGGGTCTGGTAGCTGATTTCAAAAGACGTTTTGTGATGCAAATGTAGATTTGGAGGCTGGAATGTGCAGCGAATGGGGCTTAGATTTCTGCACTGTGTTATTCCATCTGCAGTCACTGAAACCTGAGCAGATTCAGCTTCTGTCTCTGCCATATACACTACACAGAGGTCCTTTAGTAGTATTGCTGTACTACGCTCAGTACCTACACATGTTATAACACATTTATATACACGTCAGTATTATCATTCTTATCAGCTGTGTTGTGTGTAATTGCTTTAGTTGGAAAGCTTGACGTACAGGATGCCTGTCCACTACAGTAACAGATCTATCCACGTGTATCCACTATGTTCAGAGTAACAGATCTATCCACGTCTATCCACTATGTTCAGAGTAACAGATCTATCCACGTCTATCCACTAAGCTCAGAGTAACAGATCTATTCATGTCTATCCACTATGTTTAGAGTAACAGATCTATCTACTATGTTCAGAGTAACAGATCTATTCATGTCTATCCACTATGTTTAGAGTAACAGATCTATCTAC
>CM050212.1:435000-440000 GCA_027475355.1 Coilia nasus
GGGGTGTGGGGGTTGCACCTCTGTGGGGATAGTCACGGCTGTGGGCATTGTGATACTGGCACGAGGGAATAGTTATGGCGGTGGGCATTGCAGTGTTTCCCATACATAGACCATTCTGTGGCGCAGTAGGCAGGCATTGTGGTACTGGCAGATGTCTGAGATGCTCGCACGTTGCAATGGAAGTGGTCATGCTGCTCAGGCATGGCAAAGTTTTATGGGATTCATGTTTGTGTGATGTTGGTTGTGGGAAGGAGGGAGGGAGTGGTGGAGTGATTGAGTGATGGAGGAGAAGAGGGAAGGAGGGAGGGAGTGGTGGAGTGATTGAGTGATGGAGGAGAAGAGGGAAGGAGGGAGGGAGTGGTGGAGTGATTGAGTGATAACATCACTATGTATAGGAGTGGTGGAGTGATTGAGTGATGGAGGGAGAAGAGGGAAGGAGGGAGGGAGTGATGGAGTGATGGGGGGAGGAGGACAGGAAAGGAGAGAGCTCTTTCTGTGGCGTTGCGGTTTCCACTCTTTGAAATGGCTGGGAGAGGCAGGCAGGAAAAGGCTGTGTGTCGCGTTTTAACGATGATGTGTGTGATGGTTAATAATTAAGGTGCTCATGAATAATTTCTGCAAATCTGTTCATGCAGGCATGCTGTGTAGAACGTCTATATTTAACCCAGCAACCAGAGGAAGCCTCTTACTGTTTGCTCTTCAAAAACCAGAGTAAGAAGGAGAGAGATGAGAAGAAAAAGAAATAGCTAGTACATATTCTCACTATAATCTTGACGGTATGGATAATCAGCACGCATACATACTGTTTGGACAGTACTGATAGCCACAGTTGCTTCATTAGTGAATATTTGCATTGAGTCAAAGCTAAAGTTCCTGACTAAATCTAAAGCTCTCAGGTGCAGCCGTAACCTCTCTCTGTCTTAAACTATTACTTACTTGCCCTCCAACAAGAAGAATGGTCCATAAGGATTTTTTTTAAGGGGGGGGTGGTCCTCGGTCTGAAAAACTGGTACAGATGACTCTGTCTCACAGTAAATTGATGTCATTTCATATTCAAAACAAGCCAGTAGTGATGTGCTCCCATGGCTGACAGTTCCACAGCGCCTAGTCTGTGTGGCCCCGCTCCTCTGCTCTCTGCTGCCCCCTCTGGATGAAGAGAGTAGAGCAGCACTTTCCAACAGACCAGGCACCTCAGAGGGTGGCATTGCCAGGCTGTATAATTGATACCCTATTGTGGACCGATGGAGTGGGTGTAGCATCAGCTTTTGCACTCGCCCACACATACACCTCATAGTCTTTACATATACATTGGCATAGTCTTCACATCATCATAGTCTTCACATATACATAATCAAAGTCTTCACATATGCATCATCATAGTCTTTACATATACAGTGTCTTTGTGTGTGAGTACATGGATGTGCAGACATAAAATGTTTAAACATAAAATTAGAAACATTCATGCACTGTTTGGTGAAACACTTTTACACATTCAAAGGTGCACACACACACAAACAGTTCCATGTTGCACTGAGGGAAATGCATAAGTGCACACACACACACACACACACACACATACAGTCATACATGAGGAAGAAAACTCACACACACGTTTGCATGGTCTTTGCAGACAAATTGAGCCATCTATATTTGTGCCCATGTTGCATCGAACACACAAAGACAAACACACACACACACACAAATACACACGCACAAATAAATTAACTAATGCAGTCTAGAGATGAGGGAAATGGCATCTGCTGAAAGCTGCTCTGCAAGGCACTTGAGCGAAGTGTACTCAGAATTGTATCCTAGTTTTGACAGAGAGCTGACTCCTGCTAATGAGATTACACAGCACTTAAGGTCCCCACTGAAGCTGACTGCTCTCCTATTGATGTGGGTTACAGCCCAGCAACATGACAGAAGCACCTCCACATCTCTCTCTCTGTCGCACTCTCTCTCTCTCTCTCTCTCTCCCTGTCTCCCTGCCTCTCTGTCTCCCTCTGTCTCTGTTTATCTCTCTCTCGCTTGCTCGCTTTCTCTCTCTCTCTCTCTCCCTGTCTCCCTGCCTCTCTGTCTCCCTCTGTCTCTGTTTATCTCTCTCTCGCTTTCTCTCTCTCTCTCTCTCCCCCTGTGTCTGTGACAGGATTAGCCCCCCCCCCCCCCGACACACACACACACACACACTTTCACACTCACACACACTCGCACACCACGCGGATGGTTTGATAAAGACACAGGGCCATCAGCTCTGCTGACCTCTGGGTAAAGCTCCAGGCAGCCACTCCTCTGCCTACAGGCAGGACCCCACTCCTCTGGCTACAGGCAGGACCCCACTCCTCTGGCTACAGGCAGGACCCCACTCCTCTGGCTACAGGCAGGACCCCACTCCTCTGGCTACAGGCAGGACCCCACTCCTCTGCCTACAGGCAGGACCCCACTCCTCTGCCTACAGGCAGGACCCCACTCCTCTGGCTACAGGCAGGACCCCACTCCTCTGCCTACAGGCAGGACCCCACTCCTCTGCCTACAGGCAGGACGCCAGAGGATGCAGCGGGCCAGTGTGACCCCTGGGGGGTCATGAGGGGAGGAGGGGGGTATGAGTTCTCCGGGGGGATATATGTGTGTGTGTGGGAGAGAGAGAGAGACGGAGAAAGAGAGAGAGGGAGGGAGGGAGGGAGAGAGAGAGAAAGAGAGGGAGAGTATGAGTGCGAGTATGTCAAGAGCATTTTGGTCATGAGTGACATGGGCACGGTGTTGGTGCTCTGCAATCTTCCTTCAGACTACAAGCATTCCCTGTGAGAGGGGCTATCTAAACTATATAATTAAACTGGTTAAGGATTATTCCCTGTGAGAGGGGCTATCTAAACTATATAATTAAACTGGTTAAGGATTATTCTCTGTGAGAGGGGCTATCTAAACTATATAATTAAACTGGTTAAGGATTATTCCCTGTGAGAGGGGCTATCTAAACTATATAATTAAACTGGTTAAGGATTATTCCCTGTGAGAGGGGCTATCTAAACTATATAATTAAACTGGTTAAGGATTATTCCCTGTGAGAGGGGCTATCTAAACTATATAATTAAACTGGTTAAGGATTATTCACTGTGAGAGGTGTGTGCGTGTGTGTGTGTGTGTGTGTGTGTGTGTGTGTGTGTGTGTGTGCGTGTGTGTGTGCTATACCAGGTAGGTAAACTGTGAAAGGGGTTAGGGTTAGTGTGCGTGTGTGTGTGTCATTGTGTGTGTGTGTGTGTGTGTGTGTGTGTGTGTGTGCCATCCTAGCTAGGTAATTAAAGTGGTTAGGGTTAGGGAAGTGCCTTAATGAAGTCATGGCCACATGTGAGTTATGGCTTCTGTGTGTGTCCTGGAGTCCTTGAGTTGTGCTGTGGTGCGGTGTGTGTGTGTGTGTGTGTGTGTGTGTGTGTGTGTGTGTGTGTGTGTGTGTGTGTGTGTTATCTGTCTGCCATCTCACAACCAGCAGGGCCACCTAGCTGGGACGGGGAGAGATGGGGCAGGGGCTGCTCGCATAGACATATAAACATAGACGCCGCCTTCCGCGTAGAACCATACGTTATCCTCGCCGCCATATTGGATGTGGCAAAGTGGAGATTCTTCAACCGTCTCTAGACAGTAGCCTAGAATAAAGATGCCTCATTCATGTGCTGCGTTTAACTGTACTAACAGGTTTACCGTCCAAACAAGATCACATGGTATTACCTTTTACAGATGAGACTGGAAAAATACTTTTCATTGTATTTGGCCATTATAATGTAATTTTACAAACAGAAGTAACTGACTTTGTGCCTAATATGAAGTCTCGCGCATAATAGCTGCTCGGTGAAACCAAAGATCTTAGATTCTACAACACTCTCTGGTGAAACCAGCCTCCAAACAACGAATAAGTCTTTCCTATTCAACTAAATCAGTAACTACGCTGATTGTTGTTAGTTGCTTAACTAACTTTGCACATATTACATAGGTTTCACAAAAATAAAGAGATGAAAAGGCAGTGGGGGACAGCGGTGCGACGGGAGGGGTTTTCTGCTACTCCGTCATCTGCAGTGAACACTTCAGAACAGAGCATTTTGACAGGACAGCCCAGAGCGTCAGGATCAGAGAGGGAGCTATTCTTTCTGTCTTCAGTTTCCCAGCACATCTCCACAGAGAATGTGTATAGGTATAAGCAGTGATGATTAGATACTTCAGTGCCACACTATGATGAACATGTTTTTTTCCCTTTCTGAACGTGAAGGAATCAGTGTATTTTGTTTTGGTATGACGTTAGAATTTGGCCGAAGTCAGTTTGGCGGTAATTCAGCTCACTTTATTCAACGGGATTAGGCCTAGGTCTGTGTGGTGACTCAATAAATAAAACAGTTATTTTTTTATTTTTCATTCACTATTTTCATTCAAATTTAGATTGGTATTGCTCGACCCCACCTCCGGAATATTGACGAGTATTTCGCACACTATTTATAACCATCACGTTATAAACGTTAAATGTTATTTAGGCTATGTTGTTTTGATGCCTGCTTGTTTCCCAAATATATACGTGTGTGTCCAAATGGGTGAATAAAAGGCATCGAGTTAAATACCTTTGTAGAAAGGCGCTTTATGAAGTTCGGCTCATTTACTTCCACTGGTTTACGGGGTAAATTTGCCACATCCAATATGGCGGACACGCTGACGTATCCCAGCAACGGGCCACCAGCTCAATGGGGCGTCTATGTTTACATGTCTATGGCTGCTCGTACATCCATAATGTCCCTGGCCTGGACCAAAGATACACACCGATGAGCTTACACATACACACTCTCTCTCTCTCTCTCTCTTTGTCATGCACACATACACACAGACTTAGCAACACAGTCACACATGCATTGCATACACACACACGCATGCACACAGACACACACAGGTCACAGGGCAGGTCATAGCATAATGGGAGGAGCATAGGGCAGCTTTTTGGCCAGTGGGAGGGGCAGAGGGCTCAGCTT
>CM050212.1:447500-460000 GCA_027475355.1 Coilia nasus
ACACACAAACATCTGCCCAGCACAAATCCACCCACGCACACACACACACACACATTTGCCTAGTACAAACCCACCCACGCTAGCTTTGGACTTACGACACGCCCGCCAAGTGTGCACTTTACCAGCTTGTACAACTTTACCACCTCAACCCACACCCCCATCCTACCCCACCCTACACCCCCATCCTACCCCACCCCAATCCCATTACACCACTCTCTTTTACCCACCAAGTGTGCACTCCACCAGCTTATACCCCCACCTCAACCCACACCCCCATCATACACCTCTACCCCACACCCCTATCCCATCCCACCCCAATCCCACTACACCCCTCCCTTCTACCTGCCAAGTGTGCACTTTACCAGCTCGTACCCCCACCTCAACCCACACCCCCATCATACCCCACCCTACACCCCCATCATACACCTCTACCCCACACCCCTATCCCACCCCTCTCCCTTACCCGTCAAGTGTGCACTCCACCAGCTCGTACCCCCACCTCACCCCACACTCCAATCCCACCCCTCCCTCTCCCCTACCCGCCAAGTGTGCACTTCACCAGCTCGTACCCCAACCCCACTCTATGCTGTGCTGTGGTGTGCCGTGTAACGGGAATCACTTCCATGACTGTCTGGTGGTTTACAGATATTGCCCCCTGCCCCCTTGTGTCAGATAGACTGACAAAATTGCCCCCTTGTGTCAGATAGACTGACTAAATTGCCCCCTTGTGTCTGACTAAATTGCCCCCTTGTGTCTGTCTGCCCCCAGACGTCAACTCCTTCCAGCAGACCTCCAAATGGATCGACGACGTGCGGACGGAGAGGGGGAGTGACGTCATCATCATGCTCGTCGGCAACAAGACAGATCTGGCAGACAAGAGGTGAGAGCAGTTGCTCCAGAATGTCCCAGAATGTTTCAGAATGTTCCAGAATGTTCCAGAATGTTCAAGAATGTTCCTGCTTTAGACAGGTTCTAACAGCACAGCCATAATGGTCTGTATACCCAGAAATACATTCTGACAGAAACATAGGTGTGCAGACAATACATTATCTATAACTGTGTCGTATATCATTGAGAAATACAATATACAATACATGCACAGCTGTGTAGATGTGTTTTACTAGTAGAGTATAGTATTAGCGATAGAGATAGCGATGATCTTTTTCACACGGCACCTCATATCCTGCTGCTGCTAAATGCAATGTGCAGAACCACACCACTCACCTTCATCTGAGTCCTTTTCCTTCTGGGTCCATCCAGTGAGTTGTTGGCAGCAGAGTCGTGTCTGTGCACAGAGTGTGAATTACCTCCATAATTGGGGAGTACTACCTTTTACATTTTACATCAATTACATTAATATGTTGGAACCCCCCCAACCCTGCTACTTGTGTCTCTTTGGGGGGGGGGGGGGGGGGGTACTGGTTCTTTTTTGGGGGGTGCTGTACACCTGTGCAGCTATGTTAATAGCCTTTGCCTGGAGTCGATCCAGGGGAAATGTTGCTGGTGCTCCAGCCAGGGGCTTGGTGGCTTGGTGCTGGAGGTGGGCTGTGATTGGTGCTCCAGGCAGGGGCTTGGTGCTGGAGGTGGGCTGTGATTGGTGCTCCAGGCAGGGGCTTGGTGCTGGAGGTGGGCTGTGATTGGTGCTCCAGGCAGGGGCTTGGTGCCGGAGGTGGGCTGTGATTGGTGCTCCAGGCAGGGGCTTGGTGGCTTGGTGCCAGAGGTGGGCTGTGATCCAGTCATCTCTCCCCAGCACAGCCCTGAGCCCCGACCTCTGACCCCTGACCCTGCTGTGCTGTTGCACCGCAGTGACCCTAATTTCTTCTTAAACAGTCTGTGAGGTCATGTGAGTGCCAGGAGTGATAGTAGGGAGGGAGGGACAGAGAGAGAGAGAAAGAGAAGAAGAAGAGAGAGCAATGAGGGGTATAGATAGGAAGTCTTAGATGCTTAATACAGAGGAGTGGGGTTAAGAGAGAGAGAGAGTAAAAGAGTGAGAGAGAATAAGAGAAAGAGCAATGGGGGGTTCAGATAGGAAGTCTTAGATGCCTAATAGAGAGGAGTGGGGTTAAGAGAGGGAGACGAAGATTAGAAGATGGAAGTGAGGGGAGAAAATGAGAACATGGAGGGTTTGCAGAGGGCAGAGGAGGAGAGAGGGGGATAGCTGAGCTGCTGAGGTGAGAGAGGAAGAGAGGAGGAGAGAGGGGGATAGCTGAGCTGCTGAGGTGAGAGAAGAAGAGGGGAGGGGTGAGGAGGAGAGAGGGGGATAGCTGAGCTGCTTCAGGGTTTGGGGGGGTGAGAGAAGAGGATAGGCTGAGCTGCTTGGGGGGGTGAGGAAGAGGGGTGGGGGGGTCTGGGTGAGGAAGAGGAGTGAGGAGGAGGAAGGGGAGACAGGAGGAATGAGGGGGTGAGGAAGAGGGGTAAGAGGTATAGGCTGAGCTGAGGTGGGGGTCTGGGTGAGGAAGAGTGGTGAGGAGGAGTGTGGGGAGGAGGAAGAGGAGACAGGAGGAGTGTGGGGGGGTGAGGAAGAGGGGTGAGGAGGAGTGTGGGGGGGTTAGGAAGAGGGGTGAGGAGGAGTGTGGGGGGTGAGGAAGAGGGGTGGGGGGGTGAGGAAGAGGGGTGAGGAGGAGTGAGGGGGGGTGAGGAAGAGGGGTGGGGGGGTGAGGAAGAGGGGTGAGGAGGAGTGAGGGGGGGTGAGGAAGAGGGGTGAGGAGGAGTGTGGGGGGTGAGGAAGAGGGGTGGGGGGGTCTGGGTGAGGAAGAGGAGTGAGGAGGAGGAAGGGGAGACAGGAGGAATGAGGGGGTGAGGAAGAGGGGTAAGGAGGGTGAGGAAGAGGGGTAAGGAGGGTGATGAAGAGGGGTAAGGAGGGTGAGGAAGAGGGGTAAGGAGGGTGAGGAAGAGGGGTAAGGAAGGTGATGAAGAGGGGTAAGGGGGGTGAGGAAGAGGGGTAAGAGGTATAAGCTGACCTGCTGGGGTGGGTGGCTGAGGTAAATGAGGACGAAAGGCAGGAAGAGAAGAGAAGAGAACAGATGACACAAAAAATTCAGACGGAAGGCAGAAGCGAGAGACTGAGGCTGGAGCAGCGTGAGTGTTGGGAGCAGACAGGAGAATGAGAGACACGCTGAGCGAGGAGCGAAATGAGCATACACACAAAAACAGGAAACAGGAGGAAGGATAGACAGCTACAGCCTTACTGCTTAGGCGACCTCTCCTGCCTCTCACAGAGATAGCTCCCTCAGCCGCAGGTGATAGGCGACCCGTCCTGCCTCTCACAGAGATAGCTCCCTCAGCCGCAGGTGATAGGCGACCCGTCCTGCCTCTCACAGAGATAGCTCCCTCAGCCGCAGGTGATAGGCGACCCGTCCTGCCTCTCACAGAGATAGTCCCCTCAGCCGCAGGTGATAGGCGACCCGTCCTGCCTCTCACAGAGATAGCTCCCTCAGCCGCAGGTGATAGGCGACCCGTCCTGCCTCTCACAGAGATAGTCCCCTCAGCCGCAGGTGATAGGCGACCCGTCCTGCCTCTCACAGAGATAGTCCCCTCAGCCGCAGGTGATAGGCGACCCGTCCTGCCTCTCACAGAGATAGCTCCCTCAGCCGCAGGTGATAGGCGACCCGTCCTGCCTCTCACAGAGATAGTCCCCTCAGCCGCAGGTGATAGGCGACCCGTCCTGCCTCTCACAGAGATAGTCCCCTCAGCCGCAGGTGATAGGCGACCCGTCCTGCCTCTCACAGAGATAGTCCCCTCAGCCGCAGGTGATAGGCGACCCGTCCTGCCTCTCACAGAGATAGCTCCCTTAATTTAGCAGCACCATGCCACCAGCAGGGCAGACGCCATGGCCAGACAGAGAGATCTCTGGGCTTCAACAGGGCAGTGTGTGTGTGTGTGTGTGTGTGTTAGGCATTACTGTAATGTATGTGTGTGTGTGTGTGTGAGGCCAGGTGGAGAGACGGAGGAGTAGGAGGAAAGCGCTTGTGTAAGGCCAGATGGCTTCAACAGGGCAGAGTGTGTGTGTGTGTATGTTTGTGTGTGTGTGTGTCTGTGGCATTACTGTAATGTGTGTGTGTGTGTGTGTGTGTGTGTGTGTGTGTGTGTGTGTGTGTGTGTGTGTGTGTGTGTGTGTGTGAGGCCAGGTGGAGAGATGGAAGAGTAGGAGGAAAGCGCTTGTGTAAGACCAGATGGCTTCAACAGGGCAGAGTGTGTGTGTGTTGTAAGTAGATGCCTGGTATCTCCTCTCATGCCTACAGTCTCAGCATTCAGCCGCAGGTGATAGGCGACCTCTCCTGCCTCTCACAGAGATAGTCCCCTCAGCCGCAGGTGATAGGCGACCTCTCCTGCCTCTCACAGAGATAGTCCCCTCAGCCGCAGGTGATAGGCGACCTCTCCTGCCTCTCACAGAGATAGTCCCCTCAGCCGCAGGTGATAGGCGACCTCTCCTGCCTCTCACAGAGATAGTCCCCTCAGCCGCAGGTGAGCCAAATAACTGACATGAGAGGAAGAGTTTCTTTGGTGGAATCTCACGAGAGTCCGTGGTTTTCACATAAAGCCAAATTACATTACACTTATGTGTCGGTCTTGTCCAGAGTAACTCACATTTATTTACAGGGTTTCAGTTACAGTCCCTGGAGCAGTGTGGGGTCAGACGCAAGAGCATTTCAGCCATGGCTATGGCGGGATTCGAACCTATGACTCTCCGAGCCCAAAACCAACTCCCTAACTACTACACCACAGCTGCTCCCCAACTAACACCGCAAACAAGTCCTAAGCATAGCGCAGCCCTAAAGTTTTAGTATCTCACAAGGAGAAATATGAGTGAAAGTCCTCTATGTGGTTCACCCATACCCGCAAAACTGTAGCAGAACGGTATGCTTAGTTACAACTCGTAGCGTACATTTCTCTACACCTGCACCTGTGACGGCCAAGAGTGCAAAGGCCTAGTAGTGCATTCTGAACACGTTTGACTGGTCGTGTTATGTTACATCAAACATCAAGCATATCAGAGAAGAAATGGGTGGGTATGGGTGAATGATGCACATCAGTCATAATTGGTGGCTGGAGCAAGCGCAAAGAAGAGAAATGTAGTCAGAATGCCGAGTCATTCTGCACCAGCTGTGACATACACAAAGTGAATTGTAGGCCAGCACTGGACCTTCTGTAGGCAGCTGATGGAGTGTCCATAGCTATAACCAGCAGCATTCATAACCTGCCCCACATCTGTGTGTAGAGTATGGCCTGTTCAGAGATATGGCTGGGACGCAGAAAGCTTTTGTGTTTATTCCCCCTTATGTGTGGCCCTGGTGCAGAGCATGGCCCTGCCTTCATGACTGATTCCCACTCAGCAGTGAGAAGCTACAGCAGTGGTGATGGAGGAATGGTGCCGCTCAGGGGGCTAATAGGGGAATGGTGCCTCCCATTGAACAGTGCAAAGTTACAGCAGTGGTGATGGAAGAATGGTGCCACTAAGGTGGCGGAAGGAGGAATGGTGCCTCCCATTCAGCAGTGCAGAGCTACAGCAGGGATAATGGAGGAATGGTGCCAGTAAGGGGGCTAATGGGGGAATGGTGCCAGTAAGGGGGCTAATGGGGGAATGGTGCCACTAAGGTGGCGGAAGGAGGAATGGTGCCACTAAGGAAGCTAATAGAGGAATGGTATGGTGCCACCCATTCAGCAGTGCAGAGCTACAGCAGGGATAATGGAGGAATGGTGCCAGTAAGGGGGCTAATAGGGGAATGGTGCCACTAAGGTGGCGGAAGGAGGAATGGTGCCACTAAGGAAGCTAATGGAGGAATGGTATGGTGCCTCCCATTGAACAGTGCAGAGCTACAGCAGGGATAATGGAGGAATGGTGCCAGTAAGGGGGCTAATAGGGGAATGGTGCCACTAAGGTGGCGGAAGGAGGAATGGTGCCACTAAGGAAGCTAATAGAGGAATGGTATGGTGCCACCCATTCAGCAGTGCAGAGCTACAGCAGGAGCCCATACCTGTTCTGCTCACTGCAGCCCTAATCTCAGCACTGGTCGCTGCCACACTTCCGTTGGCCAACCAGAGCCCTTCACAGAGTTGGCTCCTAAGTGCTAGAAGCCAGGGAGAATGTAGACCTAATCAACAGTCACAGGGGCTAGTGTGGACTGGTGTGCGTTTGCGTCATAAGGCTGTTATTTGCTGTTGCCTCCCAAGGATGAAGTAAAGTGTTTGCTGGGGTTGCATAACGTCCGCAGAGGAGTCTGTGTCTGCACAAAGCGTTTATTCCTTATATTTAAGGAATATTATATGAGTTCTCCTCCTCGCTGCCTCAGATGGAGCCACAGCAGCTGTGCTGGAAAGTGCTGATGCCCGATGCCCACGGGCCAATTAGGCTCCGTTATGTGCAGTTTTTACTGCTGATGTAACGCTGGGTTGGGTATTGGGTGTGTGCGCACATGTGAGTGTGTGTTTTGCAGAAGAAGAGAGAGAGAGAGATGTGCTTGTGAGAGGAGAAGAAGAGAAATGAAAAAGAAATAGGAAAAAAGAAAGCCAAGAAAAAGGAAGATACCAGAGCATTAAAAACTTCTACCCTCCATCACATATAAATATAGCCCATAGCCCCGATACCCCCCCCCCCCCCCCCCCCCCCCCCCCCCCCCACCCAGCTGTGCTCCTTGGCAGGCCATGCCCTGAAGCCTTTGCCCAATCACTGCAGGCCCACTGACCCACTCCACTGAGCTTCCTGCTTGCTGGCTCACCACGACAATCTCAACCCCCCCCCTCCACCCCCCTCCACCTTACAACCACCCCTCAAACCCCTTTTGTAAGGAGAGCAGGCAGATTGCTTTTCACACGGTTTCCAGGAAAACTCTTTTTCACACCTGAGAGCAGCAACACTCACATGCCCCTGCTCTGGAAAAGTGACACCCCAAAAGGCATTTGCATTCCGACTCTCTCTCGCTCTCACGCTGCGCCAGGGCTGCATCTGACACTTCCTGTGGAAGCCTGTGGAAGCTGCGACAGGTTTTGGCGACGCGCCATCAGTGTGCAGGTAATTAATCATATTCCAGATCGATAGCGGCGCTGGGGGGTGAGCGGCCTGCTGAGAGGAACGCATCTGAATACGGTTGCCACGGCGCCCAGGCGTACCCGCACCAGCGTAATGAAATGTGACATCGCAGGAGACGCTCACGGAGGGAGATAACAGAAGTGATAATCAACCTGCTTAGCTGTCCACAAAGACAGAGGGGGGGAGAGAGAAAGCGAGACAGAGAGAGACTCTACTTTGCCCTCCACAATCACTGGAAGAGATGGGAGAAGAGAGAAGAAAGAGACTGGTTAGCTCTCCACAAAGAGAGAGAGAGAGAGAGAGAGAAAGAGGGGAGAGAGGAAGAGAGAGAGAAAGACTGGTCCGTTCTCCACAAAGAGAGAGAGAGAGAGGGAGAGAGAGACTCTGGTTAGCTGTCCACAAAGAGAGAGAGAGAGAGGGAGAGAGAGACTCTGGTTAGCTGTCCACAAAGAGAGAGAGAGAGAGAGACAGAGAGAGACTCTGGTTAGCTGTCCACAAAGAGAGAGAGAGAGAGAGAGAGAGAGACTCTGGTTAGCTGTCCACAAAGAGAGAGAGAGAGGGAGAGAGAGACTCTAGTTAGCTGTCCACAAAGAGAGAGAGAGAGAGAGAGACAGACAGAGAGAGAGAGAGAGAGAGAGAGAGACAGACAGACAGACAGACAGACAGAGAGAGACTCTAGTTAGCTGTCCACAAAGAGAGAGAGAGAGAGGTAGAGAGAGACTCTGGTTAGCTGTCCACAAAGAGAGAGAGAGAGAGGGAGAGAGAGAGAGAGAGAGACTCTGGTTTGCCCTCCACAAAAACTGGAAGAGATGGGAGAAGGGGGGGGTGCAGATAGTTGGATGTAGAAAGAGAAGAGTGGGAATAGAGAGAGAGAGAGAGAGAGAGAGAGAGAGAGAGAGAGAGAGAGAGAGAGAGAGGGAGGATGCTGAGAGAGTTAGATGGGGAAAGACAGAGAGGAGGTGAGAGGAAAACTGTGGAGGAGAGGAGAAGCATGAGGGGGGTTGTTGAATAGAGAGAGGGAGGAATGTGTGGGAGATGGAGGGAGAGAAAGAGAAGGAGCCTGTGGGGGAAGAGTGGGAAACAGAAAAACTAAGGAGTCTGTGTGAGAGAGAGGGAGAGGGAGAGAAGAGAGAGGCGTAGGATTAATTCTTATGGTTAAGCTTGCATGGAACTTCCATTGACTGATCTTGTAATTTGGCGTGATTTGGCATAATTTGGTGTAATTTGTGCGTGGTGTGTGGCCTGTAATAGATTTGGCATAATTTGTGTGTGGTGTGTGTGTGTGTGTGGGCCGTGGGGTGTGAGGGACAGAAGGAAAGAATGCAGAGATGAGCAAAGGCGAAGGATGTAATCTTAATTAAATTGGGTGTGGTAAAGGCGAAGGATCTAATCTTAATTAAACTGGGGGTGTGAAGCCACAGCAGGGAGCGACCTCATATCAGCCAGGATTAGGGCGGGAGGCTCAGCCCTGTGAAGTATGTTACTCATCGCGGCTGCACCCCCAAACACACTCACACACACACACACACACACACACACCTCACCAGATCCAGCATCCCAGCAGGACTGCACCCCCAAAACACACTCATACACACTCACACACACCTCACCAGATCCAGCATCACGGCCGGACCGCACCCCCAAACACTCACACACACAAACACTCACACACACGCACTCACCATTTCCAGCAATACAGTAGCACTTGTTTACATTGAGGGCCTGAGGTGAACGATCCTGATTATTTGCTCTAAGTGTTATTTTGCCCAATGTGCCTTGGTTGTCTTTATTTTTGTTGGTATCAATTTATGTCTTACTGCTGACTTACTACTTTCTGTCTATTATCCACTCTGTCTATTATACCCCCCTCCCTTCATAGGGGAAAGAATCCACACTTAAGATGGTTTTGGTTAACCAAGGCGCCTCAGAATGACGCACTCACAGCCATTTATTTCTTCTCTGTTTTCCCTTCTTCTCTCTCTTTCTCTGTCTCCCTCTCTCTCGCTCTCTCCTTCTCTCTCTCTCTTCTTCCTTTATCCTCTGTTCTCACTTTCTCTCCTCCTGACACCCACCAGCCTGGCCTGGTCCCAACCTGTGTGGCTGAGCTGACTGATGTGAGGGACTAGAGCAGAAGTGCTGCTCAGGCATTTTCTCCTTCTTTCTTTCTCTCTTTCTCTTCCTCTTTCTCCTCCTCCTCCTCCTCCTCTTCCTCCTCCTCTCTGGCCTGAGCTCAGTGCGGTCAGTGGGTTCAGGGGATAAGGAGACCGAGTCAGTGCAGGGCAGGGCAGCACAGAGATTCTAAAAAAGGCCCAGGGAGAGGCACAGAGACAGGAAGAGAGGTACAGGGAGAAAAAGAGAGAGAGAGAGAGAGAGAGGAGGAGAGATAGACATAAGCAGGGGAAATTGCACTCCTCTTTTACGGCTCCAGCGCTGCTCTGTCTAATTTCGTGTCAGTCATAAACATTCTTTGTTATGCTCATTAGCTTATTTGTTATGCTTCGAGACACAGCAGCTTTTGTGCTGGCCTGAAAGGCAGTTTCTGCAAACTAATTTATCAATCATCTAAATTATAACTGCAGGCTCGGCTGCATTTTAATTCAACTTGGCGACAGATGCCTTCTGCATTGTTTTTTTTTCAGGATTCAGGATTTGTTTACAAAAGTCTTGTCTTTATGTGGTAGGGGGAAATGGTTTGTTTTTCTTCTGTCTTTTCTCAGTTGGGCGCCTTTTTTTCCTTTTTTTCTTTCGCTCGTCTTGCCTTGTTTACAGCAGGCTTTTGTCAGGCCGAAGTTTGTTTACATCTTGGCCTGTCAGTCTCTTCCTCTCGTCCAGTCGCAGTTAGTTTCTGTGGAGCAGAGGAGAGCAGATGGACCCAGTCAGCCCCAGATATCTCCGATGGTGTTGCTTCAGTTCCAGATATCTCTGATGGTGTTGCTTACTTAAGTCCCAGATATCTCTGATGGTGTTGTTTCAGTTCTAGATATTTCTGATGGTGTTGCTTCAGTTCCAGATATCTCCGATGGTGTTGCTTTAGCTCCAGATATCTCTGATGGTGTTGCTTACTTAAGTCCCAGATATCTCTGATGGTGTTGCTTACTTAAGTCCCAGATATCTCTGATGGTGTTGCTTTAGCTCCAGATATTTCTGATGGTGTTGCTTTAGCCCCAGATATTTCTGATGGTGTTGCTTTAGCCCCAGATATCTCTGATGGTGTTGCTTTAGCTCCAGATATCTCTGATGGTGTTGCTTCAACCCAAGATATCTCTGATAGTCCAAGTCAGCCCCAGATATCTCTGATGGTGTTGCTTTAGCCCCAGATATTTCTGATGGTGTTGCTTCAGTTCCAAATATCTCTGATGGTATTGCTTTAGCCCCAGATATCTCTGATGGTGTTGCTTCAGTTCCAGACATCTCTGATGGTCCCAGTCAGCTAAAGATATCTCTGATGCTGTTGCTTCAGATTAGTTCCTGGCGGAGGTTGGCTGGCACCCACCTCCCTGAAAGCTCTAACTGTTTGGACCTGTCTGCAAACACTCGGCACTGATTCCAATCCTAATGGGAGAGAAGAGAAGCTGTTGTAGTCCAAGTCAAACTCCATTTCCAGCATGAACAGAGAGAGAGAGAGAGAGAGAGAGAGAGAGAGAGAGAGAGAGAGAGAGAGGGAGAGAGAGAGAGAGAGAGAGAGAGACAGAGAGAGCTGGAGAATTAGCATTTTGGTCGTTTCATGGTAGAACATCATAATAATGTTGGTTGGCCGTTCCGCTTCACAAAGAATCATGCCACTGTAGAAATTACAGTGGAAACCTCAATGTGAATATTATCAGGATAAATGTGTCCATTCTGTGTCCCCTGAAACGACTAAATGAACCCCAACGGAGCACCTCTATGCCTCTGTAGCCCTCCCCTCCCCTCACTGCCCCACACACACACACACACACACACACACATACACACACACACACGCGCACATACACACTCCTCCTATCCTCCCTCCCCTGTGATTCTGGGTTTTCTCATCCATAAACTCCACCTTTGGGAGCAAGGCCACAGTGACTGAGGGGCAAGAGAGAGGGAGGAAGAGAGAGAAAGAGAGAGGGAGGAAGAGAGAGAAAGAGAGAGGGAGGAAGAGAGAGAAAGAGAAAGCGAGGAAGAGAGAGAAAGAGAAAGGGAGAGAGGGAGAAACTGGTGGAGGGAGGGCCTTGTATATGGCAGTAAATGTTGAGTGCGTTGGGAAAGTGGAACAGGCCGGATCTTTGAGGGAGCAGTGTGTGAGTGGCAGTGATGTACCATAGCTAGACACAGAAAAGAACTCCCCAGTCTCTCTTAGTGCACCATTGGATGGACGTCTTTGCCAATAACACGAATTTGGCCCTGAGGGTGCTCTATAATTGTGAGTGCCTTCGGGACACAGGTGTAGGCTGTAGAAGACAGGTATGACCGACCGTTTGACATCAGTGCACATTAAAACTGACTTGTGTGCTGTGGTCCATTCTTGTTCTGAACACTGTAAGTGCTGTCGCCTTGGCAGTCGCTGCCAAAGCAACGGTTTCCGTGGAGCTGAGTAGCTCAAGTGTGGCATTCTGTTTTCACCCCCCTCAGCCGTTGGCAGCTGCCAGGTCCAGACCCTTTTAGTCGTCACTTCAGGACCTCAGAGGCCTCTCAATCTTCACTTCAGGATCTCACAGGCCTCTCAGTCTCCACTTCAGGACCTCACGGGCCCCTCAGTCTTCACTTCAGGACCTCACAGGCCCCTCAGTCTTCAATTCAGGACCTCACGGGCCCCTCGCATCGCCCCACTGCCCCTGGGGTCACCTCAGCCAGTCAAAAGCAGTGGTGTCCGCCCCCAAAAAAAGTATCAAAAAGGGGCAGCGCAAGCAAATAAAAGACAAACAGAAAACACGGTCTGTGAAACCTCCCGATGCACTGTGACAGGCTTTCAGAAAGTTCAGCTCATTTTTTGGCAGTCGACCCCCGTGGGATGATCATCTGCTCCGCGAATGAAAGGCGCCATATTTCCTCAGCTTTATCTGCATCCCTGTGCCTGCCCTACATTTCATCTCGGCTCCCGGCTCCCACCTCTCCCCTTCCCCAAGGAGAGGCGGTGGGGGGTGGAGTGGGGTTGGGGGAGCCGCTCTTTCCTGCAGTGAACAAAAGATGCACAGTTCGGCAGAGTTCAGTGTGGAGCAGGCTGCTACTGTGGCAGTGGGGGGCTAGGACTGCACTCTCCTTATGCAGTATCATAGCTGTGCCTAGGACTGCACTCTCCTTATGCAGTATCATAGCTGGGCCTAGGACTGCACTCTCCTTATGTAGTATTCTAACTGTACATAGGACTGCAGTCTCCTTATGCAGTGTTATAGCTCTGTCTAGGACTGCACTCCTCTTATGCAGTATCATAGCTGGGCCTAGGACTGCACTCTCCTTATGTAGTATCCTAACTGTACATAGGACTGCAGTCTTCTTATGCAGTTTC
>CM050212.1:465000-475000 GCA_027475355.1 Coilia nasus
CCCACTCCTCCCCCGCCACTAACAACGCCCCCCCACTCCTCCCCCGCCACTAACAACGCCCCCCCACTCCTCCCATGCCACTGCACCCCTGCCTGTAACAACGCCCCCCCCCACTCCTCCCATGCCACTAACAACGCCCCCCCACTCCTCCCATGCCACTCCTCCCTGCCAGTAACCGTGCCCCCCCCCTTCCTCCCTCTCTCTCCTCCCTCGCCAGTAACCGTGCCCCCCCCCACTCCTCCCTGCCACTAACAGTGCCCCCCCCTTCAAGCAAGCAGGAAAGCGAGGGAGAGGAGGTGAGGAAGAGGAGGTGTGGTGGAAGAAGGGAACAGAGGCTGGAGAGGGAGGAAGAGGAGGTGAGGAAGAGGAGGTGTGGTGGAGGAGGGGAAAAGAGGCTGACACTATAATAAGCATGAAATGGAGGGAAGCAGGTGAAGAAGGAGAAGAGAAAGAAGAAAGAGAGATTAGAGGGCTAGAGGAAATAAAGAGAGAGATTAGAGGGCTAGAGGAAATAAAGAGAGAGAGAGATTAGAGGGCTAGAGGAAATAGAGAGAGAGAGAGATTAGAGGGCTAGAGGAAATAAAGAGAGAGAGGGATTAGAGGGCTAGAGGAAATAAAGAGAGAGAGAGATTAGAGGGGAGGAAATAAAGAGAGAGAGAGATTAGAGGGGAGGAAATAGAGAGAGAGAGAGATTAGAGGGCTAGAGGAAATAAAGAGAGAGAGGGATTAGAGGGCTAGAGGAAATAAATAGAGAGAGATTAGAGGGGAGGAAATAAAGAGAGAGAGAGAGATTAGAGGGCTAGAGGAAATAAAGAGAGAGAGAGATTAGAGGGCTATAGGAAATAAAGAGAGAGAGAGAGATTAGAGGGCTAGAGGAAATAAAGAGAGAGAGAGATTAGAGGGGAGGAAATAAAGAGAGAGAGAGGGATTAGAGGGGAGGAAATAAAGAGAGAGATTAGAGGGCTAGAGGAAATAAATAGAGAGAGATTAGAGGGCTAGAGGAAATAAAGAGAGAGAGAGGGATTAGAGGGCTAGAGGAAATAAATAGAGAGAGATTAGAGGGCTAGAGGAAATAAAGAGAGAGAGAGAGATTAGAGGGGAGGAAATAAAGAGAGAGAGAGATTAGAGGGGAGGAAATAAAGAGAGAGAGAGATTAGAGGGGAGGAAATAAAGAGAGAGAGAGGGATTAGAGGGCTAGAGGAAATAAAGAGAGAGAGAGATTAGAGGGGAGGAAATAAAGAGAGAGAGAGATTAGAGGGCTAGAGGAAATAAAGAGAGAGATTAGAGGGCTAGAGGAAATAAAAAGAGAGAGAGAGATTAGAGGGCTATAGGAAATAAAGAGAGAGATTAGAGGGCTAGAGGAAATAAAGAGAGAGAGAGAGATTAGAGGGCTAGAGGAAATAAAGAGAGAGAGGGATTAGAGGGCTAGAGGAAATAAAGAGAGAGATTAGAGGGCTAGAGGAAATAAAGAGAGAGAGATTAGAGGGCTAGAGGAAATAAAGAGAGAGAGAGATTAGAGGGCTATAGGAAATAAAGAGAGAGAGAGAGATTAGAGGGCTAGAGGAAATAAAGAGAGAGAGAGGGATTAGAGGGGAGGAAATAAAGAGAGAGATTAGAGGGGAGGAAATAAAGAGAGAGAGAGAGATTAGAGGGCTAGAGGAAATAAAGAGAGAGAGAGATTAGAGGGCTAGAGGAAATAAAGAGAGAGAGAGATTAGAGGGCTAGAGGAAATAAAGAGAGAGAGAGATTAGAGGGCTAGAGGAAATAAAGAGAGAGAGAGATTAGAGGGCTAGAGGAAATAAAGAGAGAGAGAGAGATTAGAGGGCTAGAGGAAATAAAGAGAGAGAGAGATTAGAGGGCTAGAGGAAATAAAGAGAGAGAGAGATTAGAGGGCTATAGGAAATAAAGAGAGGGGAAATGAGTAAGAAAGGGATAGAGGGGAAAGTGTGAGAGAGAAGAGAAAGAGAGGGAAAGAGGGAGAAGAGAAAGAGGTGGAGAGAGAAGTGTGTGGGCAGAGGTGGCAGCACTTAGCATGGCTGGAGTGTGAATCACCATGACTAAGCACTCTCTCTTTCTCTCTCTCTCTCTCTCTCTCTCAGTCTCTCTCTCTCTCACTCTCTTTCTCTCTCTAGTTCTCTCTTTTTTTCTCTCTCATTTTACTTTCTCTCTCTCCGTCTCGTCGTGCTCTCATCTCCCTTTCTCATCTTACTCTCTTTCATTTCCTCTCTCTACCTTTTTTCTGTCTTTTCCTCTCGTTTACTCTCTCAGTCTCTCATGTCCCTCTCTCAGCTTACCCCATCGCTTTCAGTTTCTCTCTCCCTCTCTCTCCCTCCCTCCCTCTCTTTCTTTCACGGAGGGGAGCAAGGGGGGAAGAATGCTGGCGTGTGAGGTGCACTGCATGTCAGTCTATGCGTCCACTCTTTCATCCTCCCTCTGTCATTATTTATCTCTTTCTTTCTCTCTCTCTCTCTCTCTCTCTCTCTCTCTCTTCCTGTCTTCCGCTCATGGAGGGGTGCTGACGTCACCAGGCACACAGCATGTCAACTTATGCCATTCTCAGCCTCCATTCTCCCTGTTATCCTCTCTCTCTCCTTCTCTCTCTCCCTCTCTCCCTCTCTCCCTCTCTCCCTTGACGCTGACGTCTGGCGCACACAGCACATCCGTCTGTGCCGTCCTCAGCTGCCCCTGCGGAACAGGAAGTGGAGGAGGAGGCGTGCACACACGCACATGCTCACCTCACTGCAGCCGTTACCATAGCGAGCAGGGTTTGACAATGGCTGATGCCAGTCAGAGAACACTCTGCACCCAATAACCCCCCCACCCCCCCCGCCCCTCCCTCCCTCTCTCCGTCTCCACCACTTCCGTGGGACCCGGTTGCCATGGGAAACAGTGTGCATCTCCCAGAAGGCCATGCTTCGGCCAGGCATCGGTATGTCCTGGCACCTGATGGGGAGAGTGCAAGTGCCATCGCTATGTCCTTACATAGTGCCATCGCTATGTCCTTACATAGTGCCATCGCTATGTCATGTCCTTACATAGTGCCATCGCTATGTCATGTCCTTACATAGTGCCATCGCTATGCCCTTACATAGTGCCATCGCTATGTCATGTCCTTACATAGTGCCATCGCTATGTCCTTACATAGTGCCATCGCTATGTCCTTACATAGTGCCATCGCTATGTCATGTCCTCACATAGTGCCATCGCTATGTCCTTACATAGTGCCATCGCTATGTCATGTCCTTACATAGTGCCATCGCTATGCCCTTACATAGTGCCATCGCTATGTCATGTCCTTACATAGTGCCATCGCTATGTCCTTACATAGTGCCATCGCTATGTCATGTCCTTACATAGTGCCATCGCTATGTCCTTACATAGTGCCATCGCTATGTCCTCACATAGTGCCATCGCTATGTCATGTCCTTACATAGTGCCATCGCTATGTCATGTCCTTACATAGTGCCATCGCTATGTCCTTACATAGTGCCATCGCTATGTCATGTCCTTACATAGTGCCATCGCTATGTCCTTACATAGTGCCATCGCTATGTCATGTCCTCACATAGTGCCATCGCTATGTCCTTACATAGTGCCATCGCTATGTCATGTCCTTACATAGTGCCATCGCTATGCCCTTACATAGTGCCATCGCTATGTCCTTACATAGTGCCATCGCTATGTCCTTACATAGTGCCATCGCTATGTCATGTCCTTACATAGTGCCATCGCTATGTCATGTCCTTACATAGTGCCATCGCTATGTCCTCACATAGTGCCATCGCTATGTCATGTCCTTACATAGTGCCATCGCTATGTCATGTCCTTACATAGTGCCATCGCTATGTCCTCACATAGTGCCATCGCTATGTCATGTCCTTACATAGTGCCATCGCTATGTCATGTCCTTACATAGTGCCATCGCTATGTCCTTACATAGTGCCATCGCTATGTCCTCACATAGTGCCATCGCTATGTCATGTCCTTACATAGTGCCATCGCTATGTCATGTCCTTACATAGTGCCATCGCTATGTCCTTACATAGTGCCATCGCTATGTCATGTCCTTACATAGTGCCATCGCTATGCCCTTACATAGTGCCATCGGTATGTCCTGGCGCCTGATGGAGAGAGTGTGAGTGGCATCGCTATGTCCTGGCATCTGATAGGGAGAGAGTGCGAGTGCCATTGGTATGTCCTGGCGCCTGATGGAGAGAGTGCGAGTGGCATCGCTATGTCCTGGCATCTGATGGAGAAAGTGCCAGTGCCATTGGTATGTCCTGGCGTCTGATGGAGAAAGTGCCAGTGCCATTGGTATGTCCTGGCATCTGATGGAGAAAGTGCCAGTGCCATTGGTATGTCCTGGCATCTGATGGAGAAAGTGCCAGTGCCATTGGTATGTCCTGGCATCTGATGGAGAAAGTGCCAGTGCCATTGGTATGTCCTGGCGTCTGATAGGGAGAGAGTGCGAGTGGCTGTGCAGGCACCCGGTGCAGGTCCACCAGCTGCACTCAAAGGTGTGACAGAGTGGAGGAGTGAACGGGCTTGTTCGAAACGACTGGCTGGCTGAGTGGCTGGCTTAAAGCAGTGCAAACTGTACCTAAAATAGTGACATTTTTGGACAATCTCGTACGAACGTCACTGTACCACACCGTACCCACCCCACGTTCAGACGAGATTGTCCAAAAACGTCACTGCTGTATTTCAAGTCTGGAATGAATTGCTTTAAGCCAGCCAGTCACTTCAAACAAGCCCAACCCCTTAATGAATGAGCGAATCGATTAATGTCTCTGTCACAACATTGCCGGGGAGATGTCGTGCTGGGTACGTCATACAGAGCAGCTGAGCGATGCGCAGTCAGAACTAATGAGTGTTTTATGTCTTTGAGTGTTTGTGTGTGTGTGTTTTATTTGTGGGAGTGTTTGAGTGTGTGAATGTTTTATCTGTGTGAGTTCGCTGCTCACTCTTCAGGCTGTGTTGTCCCTTTTTAATTCTTCTGTGGATTTTGCCCACTAAAATGTTTCACATGCAGTCTGAGCGTGATATTTCATCTGTAGGAGAGAGGCCCCTGCACTGTACGTATTTGTAAGAGAGAGGCCCCTGCACTGTACGTATTTGTAAGAGAGAGGCTAATCTGTAGGAGAGGCCCCTGCACTGTACTCATCTGTAGGAGAGGCCCCTGCACTGTACTCATCTGTAGGAGAGGCCCCTGCACTGTACGTATTTGTAAGAGAGAGGCCCCTGCACTGTACTCATCTGTAGGAGAGAGGCCCCTGGCACCGGGGCTCAGTCTGAGTCTGGAGACTGGCACACAGGAAGTGTTATTGCTATTGCTCCTCTGGGGCCCCCCCGCCCCAAGCCTCGCCTGGCAGGCTGCCCTCTCCACTCTGTCGCTGCCAGTCTACCCCACCCCCTTCCCTCCAGCCCCCCATTCCCCCACCCCCCACTCCCTCCACTCTGTCGCTGCCAGTCTACCCCCCTCCCCTCCCTCCACCCCCAAATTCCCCCACCCCCCCACTCCCTCCACTCTATTACTTCCAGTCTACCCTCCCCTCCACCACTCCCATTGCTGCCAGTCTACCCCCTCCACCACTCCCATTGCTGCCAGTCTACCCCCTCCACCACTCCCATTGCTGCCAGTCTACCCCCCTCCACCACTCCCATTGCTGCCAGTCTACCCCCTCCACCACTCCCATTGCTGCCAGTCTACCCCCTCCACCACTCCCATTGCTGCCAGTCTACCCCCTCCACCACTCCCATTGCTGCCAGTCTACCCCCTCCACCACTCCCATTGCTGCCAGTCTACCCCCTCCACCACTCCCATTGCTGCCAGTCTACCCCCTCCACCACTCCCATTGCTGCCAGTCTACCCCCTCCACCACTCCCATTGCTGCCAGTCTACCCCCTCCACCACTCCCATTGCTGCCAGTCTACCCCCCCCTTCCCTCCCCTCCCTCTCCCCCCACCCACCCCTCCCTTCTCTCCAACACTGCCAGTCTCCTCCCAACCCCCCGCAGCAGGATCTACCACCCCATCAAAACCCTGCAACCAGCCTCCCTCATGCCACCCCCCCCCCCCCCCTCCCCCCATGCTGCCCTTCACAGCCCCAGCGTGTTACTGTAGCTCACCCACAGGCCTGCACTCCTGACTGCTCAATCAGCTCCACCCTGCTATGGGCTCACTGCTCAGTGGACACATGATTAAGATTTATTTCATCTGTCCTTTTAAATTGCTCTTTGATAAAAGCATCAAGGGCCCCTATGTATGTTCTCCATGTGTGTAAAGCCTAGCATGAGTAGCTGTGAGCATCAAGGGCCCTATGTATGTTCCCCATGTGTGTAAAGCCTAGCATGAGTAGCTGTGAGCATCAAGGGCCCTATGTATGTTCCCCATGTGTGTAAAGCCTAGGATGGGTAGCTGAGAGATTAGTATGATTTAGGCCTTGGGGGCATAGGGCACTGGAACCATCGATACACTACCAGTGACGGTCACACAATATGAACATCAGGACATCCTTATCGGGGTTGCTGAGTGGACTCTGTCAGCACTGTCACCTGATTTGGAGGGTGTTGGTAAGGGGGGACTGGTAGTGGGGGCAACTGTTGTGGAGCCAGCAGGAGGGCCTGTTTTCTGGGTTGAGCCCAAACGCGAGGCCTGTTTTCTGGGTTGAGCAGTGCACCAGGAGCCCCTAGCGGAGCAGAGAGAGCACCCACTGTTTGAGAGCACACACACACACACACACACACACACCCACTGTTTGAGAGCACACACACACACACACACACACACACACTGTTTGAGAGCACACACACACACACACACCCACTGTTTGAGAGCACACACACACACACGCATGCACTGTTTGAGAGCACACACACACACACGCACGCACTGTTTGAGAGCGTGCACACACACACACACACACACACACACACACACACACACTCCACAAACACACATCCACGCCTGTATAAACAAACTCACAAACAGCCACACTCACAAAAGACACCCAAGTACACACATATACACACACACAGGCCACAGGAACACATACTTTCTCTCTCTCTCTTTCTCTCTCTTTTTCTTTCTCTCTCTCTTTCGCTATCTCTCTATCGCTCTAACACACACACACACACATACACACACACACACACATATATATACAGCCACGCACACACACACACACACACACACAACAATATGGTGATAGATGGTGATGCTGACACGAAAGACTGCACTGTACTTCCAGTCTGTGCTGGCTCAGAGGGCTATTGTGGCGGCGTACAATGGCTACCAGGCCAAAGAGAGGCTGCCTGTTCTCGCCTGCTAATTTACAACTGCTTGTTAGCTGCACAGGAACAGACTGTGTAGTAATTCACAGTGTTTGTTTAATTCATCAAGCAACAACAATGAGCCTCTGAGTCTCCGGCAGTGCACTGGAGGAATTGTTTACTCGGACGGCCGCGGCCGTGCCCCAGTGCATGCTGGTCCCAGGGCGTCTTTTGTTCCGCCCTGTGAGCATTCATCTAGTGTTGTTCTTTTAGAATCGATAATGCAATTTATTTTATAATCCACCCTAACAATGGGACTGCTTAACCAACTGGTTCAAAAACATAAATGCTTCATGATAACCGGAGTATTGATCCTTTCAGGCCAGATATATTTCCTTGAGTCATTGAGGGCATTTTAATGGCAGAGAATGTAGCTGGTGGTGATGGATCAGTTTGAATTAAAATTGATGGGGAAAAGCATGATTAATGGCATTTAGCGCGCCGGTATATGCTTACATTGATTCAGCACAGCACTCTAATTATGATAATATTGCCATTACGGGGCGATTTGCCTCATCCGTGCTCTTGAAAGGATATACTAATTGTAATGTATCAGCCCGAGGTGGGAGTTAGCTAGCAGGGACCTCTTTGAGAGAGCTGGGGAACAACAAAGGCACATCCCCAATCTGCACTGGGGCCTTTGAAGCAAACCCTTAATGGGGATTTGATTAAGCCGGACCATAAATTGGCCGAAAAACAGCCCCTTATTGAATCTCTCTAATCGTCATGAAATGTAAGAGCCTGAGCTCATGTTCTACAGTGTAATGAAAACCACACACAGGGACATGCTGCCCTCCCTCTTCCTCAGTGTGTGTGTGTGTGTGTGTGTGTGTGTGTGTGTGTGTGTGTGTGTGTGTGTGTGTGTGTGTGTGTGTGTGTGTGTGTGTGCCTTTGTGTGTGTGTGTATTTCTATCTCTGTATGTGTGTGTATGTGTGTGTGTGCCTTTGTGTGTGTGTGTACGTGTGTGTACGTGTGTGTGTACATGTGTATGCACGTGTGTGTGTGTGCACGCATGTGAATGTATGTATGTGTGTGGATGTGTGTGTTTGTTTGTCTGCACAGGTCTTTCACTAATTTGTATGTATCATGTTTTGTGTCCTCCAGTCCCGAGCACATTAAAGTGAGTTTTTATGGATCCCTACCCTACGTCTATCTCTGTCAGAAACAACAGCCTTGGGCCCGTTAACCGCACTGCCGTTCCCCTACTCTGCCAGTGCTGTCCCTAATGGCTGCGTGCCTCTTCCAGGCCTGGCTGGAGCGCTGTGATTGATGGCCCTGGGAGGGAAACGTTGCCTGTTGTATACAGTATCTGCTTCACATTTCAGTGTGGCTTGGAAATGGGGAAGGCGGTGGGGGTGGGGTGGGGTGGGTAGTAATGTATTCTCATACATCCCTTTCAGGGAAAATGAAATAAAAGCCAGTTTCGCCGAGCATAAGTAGATTCATCTTCGGTGGCGCCAGAAAGAAAGGGCAGGAATTTTACCACTTCAACCTTTAATGTTGTTTTTAGAAATGACCCTTTGTTCTTCCCGTATTGTCTTTTCTAAAGGCTATCAGATATTACAGCTCTCGGTAAGGATTAAAGTGCTGTGTGATTAAGCAGGAGAGAGGACATAGGTTAGCTCTTGATGTTGAGAGGAGGACCTCAGGTTCTCGACCCATCCCTGACCCATCTCCCTCCCTGACCCCCTCCTTCCCTGACCCCCCACCCCCAGGAAGGGGTCGCTCATCACAGCCTTTCATACTCTCAAGCGCTAACTATGCCAATTGCTGCGGTAACAAGCCCGTGACCTCACCCACACCTCCTTGCCCTGTCTTGCTGCTTAAGGACTGGGGTAGCTCGGGGCTCACGGAGGGTGGCTCTGGGGTCACAGAGAATGGCTCTGCTCATGGCACCGTGGCTGGGGCATGCTGGGAGAGGAGCAGAGTGCATGCTGGGAGAGGAGCAGAGTGCATGCTGGGATGAGGCTTTAGGTCAGTGCTTATTGGGCCCACAGGTGAGAGCACAGCGAGGGATCCTGATGGGCAGATGCTATGAATTCTGGGAGTGTACATCTACAGCACCTACAGCACTAGTGTCCATCGTCCTACAACACTAGTGTCCATCGCCCTACAACACTAGTGTCCATCGCTCTACAACACTAGTGTCCATCGCCCTACGCTAGTGTCCATCGCCCTACAACACTAGTGTCCATCGCCCTACGCTAGTGTCCATCGCTCTACAGCACTAGTGTCCATCGCTCTACGCTAGTGTCCATCGCCCTACGCTAGTGTCCATCGCTCTACAACACTAGTGTCCATCGCCCTACGCTAGTGTCCATTGCTCTACAACACTAGTGTCCATCGCTCTACGCTAGTGTCCATCGCTCTACAGCACTAGTGTCCATCACTCTACAGCGCTAGTGTCCATCGCTCTACAGCGCTAGTGTCCATCGCCCTACAACATTAGTGTCCATCACTCTACAACACTAGTGTCCATCGCTCTACGCTAGTGTACATCACCCTACAGCGCTAGTGTCCATCGCCCTACAACACTAGTGTCCATCGCCCTACGCTAGTGTCTATCGCTCTACAGCGCTAGTGTCCATCGCCCTACAACACTAGTGTCCATCGCCCTACGCTAGTGTCTATCGCTCTACAGCGCTAGTGTCCATCGCCCTACAACACT
>CM050212.1:482500-515000 GCA_027475355.1 Coilia nasus
AAAAGAGATTTAAAGAGCCCCATAAGAGCCCCTAACCCCTCCAACGCAATTACGCCATTATACCCAGCACACACCCCCTTCTTTGTCTGACACACGCACACACACACACACACACACACACACACACACACACACACACACACACACACACACACACACACACACACACACAGCATGTCCTGGAATAAAACGCAATGTGTCCAGTGGTGGCAGGTGGGGATGGAGTCGGAGGCGGGGTTAATGGGGGCAGGCTGCTGTGTGGGTGATGTCCTGCAGAGGGCGCCATACTGCTGCTGTACGTCTCCTTTTTCTTCTCTTTGTCTTCCTCTCTCTCGCTTGCTTTCTCTCCTTCTCCATGTCTCCCTCTCTTTATCTCTCTCTCTATCTGTTCTCACATTCTCGCTTTCTTTCTCCTTTTCCCTTTATCTCCTTCTCCCTCTCTTTCACACTTTCTGTCTCGCTCTCTCTCCCTCTCTTTAGGTGGAGGGCGTCAGGGGGTGCTGATTTGATTTGGTGATGGGCAGCAGTCATGTGAGAGACCACAAAAACATGTACACACACACGCACACACACACACACACACACACACACACACACACACACACACACACACAGACCTATGTCAATACACACATGATCATGAGCCAGTGGTGTGCGTACTCCTGTGGGGGGGGTCAGGTGGCAGAGGGGCGGTGGGGGTGGGGGGAGTGGGGTGTGTAAATAATAGGTGCTGAGGGGCATTGAGGGCTGAGAGCTTGGACACGACCCGCCTGCCCAGCCGAAGACACCACCCAACCTCCCCTTCCTCCACCCACAGTGTCCTTCACCCAACCTCTCTGTCCTCCTCCACAGACCCACTGTGTCCTCCACCTAACCTCCCCATCCTCCTCCACAGACCCACTGTGTCCTCCACCCAACCTCCCCGGCCTTGTCCACAGACCCCCGCTGTCTCGAGTCGAATGCTCTGTGCTGGCGTCCCAATTTATTGTCTCTGCATGCGGGGTCCTCTAGGTGAACGGCTGTCAGGCATCAGCATTTTAATGTGACGCCATCAGTGTCATGTTTGGTGTTTGGCTTTTATTGCTTATTTATATGGATGACTAGTACTGATCAGGCATCAGGTGTCTGAGGTTGTGTGAGGCTGTGTGACGTTGTGAGGTTGTGTGAGGTTGTGTGAGGCTGTCTAATGTTGTGTGAGGCTGTGTTAAGCTGTGTGAGGTTGTAAGGCTGTGTTAAGCTGTTTGAGGTTGTGTGACGTTGTGTGAGTCTCTGTGATGATGTGTGAGGCTGTGTGATGTGTGAGGCTGTGTGAGGTTGTAAGACTGTGTCATGTTGTACATGTTGTGTGAGTCTGTGATGCTGTGTTAAGCTGAGGTTGTGTGAGGCTGTCTGAGGGAAGGTGAGTGTGCTGGAGCAACAGAGGCCTCTAGTGGCAGCTCTGGGTTAATGTGACAGATGTGTTTATGCCAGACATGGGCAGCAGGGGGCAGCGTACTACCACATACGCCCTCTCAGCTGCAGCAGGGGACTCCACAAGAGCAGAGGAAAGGGGGGGGGGGTAAAGGGGAATGGGGGCAAACAGGAAGAAAACAGGTATTGGTGAGGGACTGGTATTGTGCTTCTAGTTACTTAACAGAGTGATTCAATTACAATGATTTACAAAGACACAGACTGGTAATATGTTGTAGTATCTCCCTTGTGCTGGTGTGTGTGTGTGTGTGTGTGTGTGTGTGTGTGTGTGTGTGTGTGTGTGTGTGTGTATGTGTGTGTGTGTATGTGTGTGTGTGATGATAGGTCAGGCCTTACTATTACTGTCATGTACTTTTATCAGTGTTCGGATCTGTAATGATTTCCCTGAGTCAAGATCCAAATAAAGGTATTGAAATGTGTGTGCGTGCACGCGTGTGTGTGTGTCTTGTGTCTGTGTCTGTGTTTATCTTTATGTGTGTCTTTATGTGTGTATTTGCATGTGACCATATTGAAAGAACCTTGACCTTAACCCTCACCAACAGTGATTGACATCAAGCTGGACAAACCACAGGAGCCCCCAACCACTGAAGGCGGCTGTTCTTGTTAATATCCAACTCCTGATTGGGCAGCTTCATTTACACCACATGCTTGTTGTGTTGCTTCCTATTGGTTAGCTTCAAGTTGAGTTTTCAGACTGGATATTTGGCTTTCACATCTGACGAGTGGTCATTTGGTTGGAACTTATGTTGCATCAATTTTTAGTTGTAAAATAGTGAACTTTATTAATGAAATTGCCAAAAATGTCTTAAAAATTGAAGGAAGGGGGAACTGAATGGGAGAAAAAGAGTTAAGAAACTCCAAATCTGTATACATTTTTGAAGAACTAGGAAGGTAGATCATGTTTTTTCTTTTTAATTTTGTATTTTTGTATACTTATGGAAAAGCACTAAGAAGATTGCAGACAAGCAAGTACTCAATGTGCTACAGAGGGAACTGTATGGGCACTGGCAGTTCGTCATGTGGAGGGCAAAGCAAGCTGTACTGACTGATTATCTAAAGCATGCATGTGAGCAGATCTTTTATTTGATATTTCTCATTTTTTATTGCAGTGCTCTCTGCTGATGTACACTGCTTGGCTTTGTAAAAGCTACTTACACCTGTGAACACAATGTTGAACACAATGTTGAATTACCCCTTTTGTTTTTTGCTTTGATTTTTTTATGTTTCTGTGTTTTTGTTGTTTCGATCTCTAAGATCTCACCTTGAAACCTGAGGAATGTTTTGCTTTATTTTGTTGTGCAAGATTTGTGTTATCGCCAGCATCACAAGTGCATCTGTAAATGTTCCAGCGCTATATCAGTAGAAGCCTAGAGTGTGACGTACAGGTGAGCGCCACTCAGCGCGGCACCAGTAGACAAGCCTAGAGTGTGACATGTAGAGGAGAATGCCACAAGCCTAGAGTGTGGCATGTAGAGGCCAGCGCCACAAGCCTAGAGTGTGACATCATGTACAGGTGAACGCCACTTTGGACTCGCACACTGCTGAGTGACAGGGAAAGAGGGATCTTTGTGTTTCTAGAAAGGGTTACTCTTGATTCCTCTCCACCGATGTTAGCTATATAACACACATCACTCTCAGATGTTAGGTACTCCACACACCACACTCAGATGTTAGGTACTCCACACACCACACTCTCACATGTTAGCTACTCTACACACACACACACACACACACACACACACACACACACACACACACACACACACACACACACATCACTCTTAGATGTTAGCTACTCCACACACACCACACTCTCACATGTTAGCTACTCCACACACATCACACTCTCACATGTTAGCTACTCTACACACACACACACACACACACACACACACATCACTCTTAGATGTTAGCTACTCCACACACACCACACTCTCAGATGTTAGCTACTTCACACCCACACCACAATCTCAGATGTTAGGTACTTAACACACACCACACTCTCAGGTGTTAGGTACTCCACACACCACACTCTCAGATGTTAGCTACTTCACACACATCACACTCTCAGATGTTAGATACTCCACACACACCACACTCTCAGATGTTAGATACTCCACACACACCACACTCTGAGATGTTAGCTACTCCACACACACCACACTCTCAGATGTTAGATACTCCACACACACCACACTCTCAGATGTTAGGTACTCCACACACATCACACTCTCAGATGTTAGGTACTCTACACATCACACTCTCAGATGTTAGGTACTCACCACACCACACTCTCAGAGCTACTTCACACACACACCACACTCTCAGATGATAGCTACTTCACACACCACACTCTCAGATGATAGCTACTTCACACACACCACACTCTCAGATGTTAGCTACTTCACACACATCACACTTTCAGATGATAGGTACTTCACACACACCACACTCTCAGATGTTAGCTACTTCACACACCACACTCTCAGATGTTAGGTACTCCACACACCACACTCTCAGATGTTAGGTACTCCACACACACACACCACAATCTCAGATGTTAGCTACTTCACACACACACCACACTCTCAGATGTTAGCTACTCCACACACATCACACTCTCAGATGTTAGCTACTCCACACACACCACACTCACCACACCACACATTCTTTTACACTTGGCCTCTGTGAGCCTCCCCACCCTGCTGCTGCTGTGTTGTCTCAGTATGTGTGTGTGTGGGTTTATTTTTAAACCGCCCTCAGCCACCAGTCTCCTTACCACAACAGGAGATGAGTCAGTTCAAGCAAGGACTTCCATAAAATGTTTCTGTGGAAGTGTAGCATGATGCGTTTCTGTGAACATGAGGACAAGAGCATGCTACTGTTTATCGCTAACATTCCACTGTCTAGTAAGTAGCCAGCGTAACACATGATTTGTATTGTCCACGCTCAAGGATCAGTTGGAGGCAAGAGAGTTGTGCATCATGGTATTTGTCTGTAGAGGTCTGCCGTGCAAATGTGTCCCCTCGTTCTATACCTGCCCTTGCAGCCCAGGTCACAGCCGACAGGAGAAGCAGCAGCAGTTGCCCCACACACCCCCACCCCCATCTCAAATGTATTTCTTGTGAATCTCCTAATGCACTTTTTTGTAAATGAGAGCAACTCGAGGGAGGGGGAGAGAATGAGAGAAAAGATGAAAACATGTAAATGTTTCAACATAAATGTGAAAACTAGAGTTCTTGTAGTCTTACGTACACTGTAGAGATATGAGCTGTACCATTCTTTCCTGTATTTTAAGGAACATGTCAAGGGTCCTTGTAAATTGATGTGTGTGATGACGTGCTTCATATTTCTGCCGTTGCCAGTGAAGACTTCACCCTGTTTGAGAATTATAGCACCAATAAATAGCTACGAGATATTATCATGACATCTTTTAGTTCAGTCTTCTCCTGAATTTCCTAATCGGTGGAACAGTCTTAAAAACACGCAGTCTTGACACGGTCATGTATATGTTATCTTAGGTGAGTGTTTCCATGGAATATGGACGAGGTAGATCATTGGCCGGCAGGGCTGACAGAAGTAAAGACTGTTTATCTTTATTTCTTTACTGAGGGTGTATGTTTGCAGTCCAGTTTAATGTTGTTCCCTGTCCCACTTTGTGATAGCAGTATAGGTGGGCCATTACGTAACCATGAAAGAGGCCGGACAATTCCAGAGAATTTCATGCAAAGAGTGACTAACCCCCACAGGCACCTGCTAAAATGATCCGCCATGTACCGCCTACAAAGAAAACAACTTTCAAGGAGTAACCCAAACAAGCAGGGCATGAGAATGCTGAATGCCGATGGCCCAGTGCCAGTTTTAGGGCTTTGTTTTGTTTGTCTTGATCTGGTGTGGTGTGGTGTTTTGTTTCTGGGCCTGTGGTAAGGAGTGCAGGATCCTGCTCTGGCCTGGCCCTCCAGCATGGCGGCCTCCTGCTACCCTCAGCACATAGGGACATAGGAGTGGACATAGGGGAAATTGGGGTGGACATAGGGGACAGAGGGGTTAAGGAGTAGGGTGGGGCATAGGGCTGGACATAGGAGTGGACACAGGGGAAATTGGGGTGGACATAGGGGACATAGAGGTTAAGGAATGGGGTGGACATAGGAGTGGACATGGAGGACATGGAGGTGGACATAGGGGGCATAGAGGTTAAGGAATGGGGTGGATATAGGAGTGGACATGGAGGACATGGAGGTGGACATAGGGGGCATAGAGGTTAAGGAATGGGGTGGATATAGGAGTGGACATGGAGGACATGGAGGTGGACATAGGGGACATAGAGGTTAAGGAGTGGGGTGGACACAGGTGGGACATAGGAGTGGACACAGGTGGGACATAGAGGTGCACATGGGGTGGAGGAGTGGGTATTTACTGGGACAAAAGTTGGCATTCAGTTTTGCACCTGAAGACATCTGTATAATATGTGTCAATGTGTGTGCTGGTATCTGTGTGTTTGTGTGTGTGTGCGTGTATGTGTGTGTGTGTCTGGGGATACGTTTATGGTTGGGTTTATGTGTGTATATGTTTGACTTCTTGGTCCAAAGTTCAGCACTCACCTCCCCTCTCTTTAGATGGCACATGAGAGAGAAGGTTGCTCCCTCTCTTCCCTGTGAAGACGTTAAAGCTAATTTCTGTTTGTCCTCCCAGTTTCTTTCCCCACTAAGCCAAAACTGAGTTTGGGTGCGGTGGCATAGGGCCCACGTCTGCCCAGCGTGTGTGTGATGGCCGCAGCCCACTCTCCAACCACTACGCCACGCCGACGGAGTATGCCATCGGAGCCGTTGTCAAGGGTAACGCCATCCCCCCGCGGGTCAGCGCCAGCTGGGTGGTGCACACCTGGTTGGTCGTTCTCAGAGCTGGCTCTCCATCCTCACTGTACAGAGATCTAGCATGTCTGTCTGAATCAATAAAAACCAATAAAATGTCTTATTACCAACACAGGTGATGGTTGCGGGCTTTCGTCATCATTTCACAAAGTGCCCCATACACAGTTGCCGTCACAAAAGCCTTTCTGTAGATGAACATACTTTTGTTGTTAGGATTCCTTACCATTCATTCAAAGGAATTTTAATGGACTGTCATCTACAGAAAGAAATGAATTACAGTCAGGAATGTTCAACATTAGACCCATTGCTAATTTTTTTTTTTTTTTTAATTCTGAGCAGACATGAACTGCAAATCAAGCAGGTAGCTTTGACCAGGTAGCTTTAAGCAGGTAGCCAGGTAGTTTTAAGCAGGTAGCCAGGTAGCTTTGAGCAGGTAGCCAGGTAGCTTTGAGCAGGTAGCCAGGTAGCTTTAAGCAGGTAGCCAGGTACACAACATTTATTAATAAAACAGTTTTGACAGGCAGTATCTTGCTGTAGTTTCTCGTCGCCGCCATGATAAAAGTCTGCACAAGTCGATTGACGAACACGAATCAGCTGAAAGAATAGGAGGAGAGGTATTACAATCGACTTGTTTGGACTTTCATCATGGCGGCAACGAGAAACAACTGCAAACTACTGCATGTAAGAACTGTTTTTTAAATAAACGTTGTGTACACTTACAAAGTTTGCAGTGCCTTGTTTTGAAGGCCAGGGCCTTTGTTGTACTACCGATGGAGTGTGGAGTTTCTTCAAGCTGTTTTAGTGGTTTAATAATAACTTAATCTTCATGCTTCGTCTAAGGGTGCCTACCACTTCCATTGTTAGCCTTCTGGGACAAACGGTAAAAATAGTTACGTTCTGAATGCAACAGGCTAACTCAATTTTGCTCCTCAGCAAACATACCATAAAATACCAAATAGTAGCCGGGGCTATTATTTGTTTCAATTACTTCATAGACCAGGCATTTATTTGAGGACCAGGCGGCTATTTGGGACAGGCGATTAATTCCTTCCCCACAAAATTCTTGCTCAGCAAAACTGGGAAAATATGGTACTGAAATTCTTCAATATGACTAAAACTTTCATTTTTTTAATTAAGTAACTAAACATCAACATTGTGATCACAAAATAATAATTAATAGAAGCAAATACAAAATACACAATAATTCAAAATCATTTTCATTAACTAAAAAGCCTTTGAAACACCTGCGAAACTCCCCTATATTCAGCCTGTGGTACAGTACCGCAGGGAAATCGAGACGTTGTTTGCATAACAGAACTACGTTTGCGCCTTTAAAATGCTAAAAATCATTAAACTGTGATGTTTAAAACGACCAGTGTGTAAAATTGTGTTTCTTTGCTAGTAGATGTGCTTTAAACAGATGAGACATGATAATGATTACGACTATGAAATGTGCACTGTACACTTGAGTTAGACAAACAATTGTTACTTCGGAGTGCCGGTAGCCCTTTCCCTGCACCTCTCGTAACATTGCTATGTTAATGAAAGGTTATTGCAAATGATGGCTTACAACTGAACTCTTTTGATAACATGACCTGGATGAATGATCATCTCCAGACATATCTCCCTTGATTGTGCAGTGATCAAAGACTTACTGAAAGAAAGCACAATATGGCTACGTGAAAACTAAACAAAACAGGTGAAGAAGAAAAACGTGTAGCGTCAGTGGTCACGTCTTTTTCCTTCACTTTGTTTTGGTTTGGGGTTTTTTTATAAATTACACCCGGCGTTTATTTGGAACCAGCCTTTATTTATCAAAATATACACCTGCACCCGGCATTTAAAGGGAACTCGGCGGTTAATTGGAACTCGGCTATTATTTGGTATTTTACGGTACCAACTCGGTATGATGCCAATTTAACATGCCAATTTTCATTTTACGCCGAATTTCTCCTTTAAGGCTCTGCTCCTACCTCTGAATAACTCAAATCGAAAGCATCAGTAGGTATTTTCCACTTCCTGAGGTATGTCTTCATGGGAAACATTTCCCTGAGGGCCTACAGTCATCTACAGACAGAGCAGGGGTGGATGATGCCACCTATTTCCAGCTAACAGGTTAGCACACACACTTTTGCTTTGTGCTGTTGATGCGCGCAAATGTTTTTGGTACCCTTGAGCATACTGGCACATTCATTTGGATAAAATGTTTTTGATACCCTTGAGTGCACCAATCCACACATGTTGAACCAGAGCACCTTAGTGCTCGGGCACACCAACCCAGGCATGTTGAACCAGAACACCTTAGTGCTCGGGCACACCAACCCAGGCATGTTGAACCAGAGCACCTGAGCACACCAACCCAGGCATGTTGAACCAGAGCACCTGAGCACACCAACCCAGGCATGTTGAACCAGAGCACCTGAGCACACCAACCCAGGCATGTTGAACCAGAGCACCTTAGTGCTTGGGCACACCAACCCAGGCATGTTGAACCAGAACACCTGAGCACACCAACCCAGGCATGTTGAACCAGAGCACCTTAGTGCTTGGGCACACCAACCCACACGTGTTGAACCAGAGCACCTTAGTGCTTGGGCACACCAACCCACACGTGTTGAACCAGAGCACCTGAGCACACCAACTCACACGTTATACCAGAGCACCTTAGTGTTTCTCTGAATGACCTAAGGACAGGGAACCCAGGTGTCTTAGTCTCGTGGCACAACACAAACATTTTTTAAATGTTTAGTTTAGAGTACAGATGTGTTTATAGAGAGGGCAGACAGCCGACCTGAAACATTTCAGCTTGGCTTAAGCTAACTTTGCCAACAGGTTGCTGCCAACAGATAACAGAGACTGTATATTATCATCTTATCAATAACATTATCAGCCATTAACAGACACTGTATATTATCATCTTATCAATAACATTATCAGCCATTAACAGACACTGTATATTATCATCTTATCAATAACATTATCAGCCATTAACAGACGCTGTTAAGAGTGCTATCACCCTTACTGATGTTGATAGCCTGTGTTCCAAATGTTTTGAACTGGCCCACATACATCAGCATTTCGTTAGGGTTTATGAGGGTGCACTGAGGTAGGAAAAGATAGAATGCTAAGGTGTCCTCCAGCTATATTTTAAAGAGCTCCTGATCTCTGGAGATGTCAGAAGATGCAAAACCCCTGCCCATCGCAGTCATATATTTTGCAGGTTGTCGTATTGCTTAGGGAATTTGTGAAATCCAGTTTGTTGACAGAAAGAGATGATCTTAGGTGAAATTGATATTGACCTGGTGGAGGGCTATTTCTCAGGACCTACAATAAATCTTAAAGCATTAAAGAGGTCTGAGAACATGTTGATGTTGCATATATGAGAAATGTTCTAGTCAGATATTTCGAATTTCCCTTTTACTCTGAGTTGGATGAAGAACATTAAGAAGTTTGGATCTAAATAAATTGACCTTATCAACCTTGTTCAATGATATTATAAACAATAACAATATTATGTAACAAGTCTTAAGATCGTAAAATAGTCTTGCGTCTTCCTCACTGGTCTTTATCTTACACCTAGTTTGTAACTAATGCACATAGTTGTGAGGACTGTGAATGAACAAGGCCATTTATTGGTCCACAAACACTAAATCCACAACGAGGACATTGAGGAGTTGAACTGAACTGAAGTTGATGAACAGTTAATGGGTTTGGAACACGCTGGCTGGCCCTCGACTGTTTGGCTGTTTATTTGGACACACTCCCAGGTATGGCTGTCGAGGATTATTCTCCTTTGACACACACTTTGGCATGTCTGCCACTGTATGGAAATTCGACAACCTCGACAGGCATATTCCTGCCCACAAAGACTGCGCGACTTAAGTAGCCGTCTCACAGTAAACGTGTAAGTACATGTGCTTTTCCCCCCAGTCTCTTCCTCGTAAGAATGTTTCCCCAAGAATCTATGTCTGCATGTCTGCAGGTATGTCTCGACCCTGCCATGCCCCTCGGCACCCCCCCCCCCCCGTCTGATTTGCATGTTGAGAATGCTTATTCTGTAGGGTGACCTTAAACTTGAGCAGGTTGAGACTGAGAGACATTTTTGATGCCAAGCCAGACATCTTAGAAATGCTGTGTGTGTGTGATTTGCAACTTTAACTATATGGTGGCATCTAAAATGTGGCATATGGGTACAAATGTGCGATGCACTGTGAGGTTACTTGCTTTTGTGATGCATTGCAGTCATTACATACTTCCTTCAGAATTGGGCAAAATGAAGGTACCTTTAAAGGCAGTCTTTTATGCAATTATTCAATTCAGACAGCCTTGATGCCTTGCTGCCACCAAATGCTCTCTTCAAAGGCAGATTTGTTTTTCCCACTTCGGACACAGCATAGCTCTTAATGGCGACCCACTTGGCAGAAGGACAGAATTTCAAACTAAGAAGGTCATAGCACGTGTTGTTTTCTTTGTACTGATACACTTTGGGCAGCCTAATATGTGTCTCTCTGACGACATTACCCTCCACTTTGACATCCTAACATGATCACCATGACATTTCTACTTTTCAAAATGTCTGAAAACTGTGCTTCCTTGCTTGCTAACTTCATTGAGCTCACCAATCAGGATCAGAATCAGCTTTACTGGTCAAGTATACTTACATATACAAGGAAGTTGTCTGTCAACTCAAAAGACAAGATTTCACCCTGACCAATCACAATCTCTGTCTATCTTTCCAAAATAATAAACACCCCTACACGTTCCTTATCCTTAAGCGCTGACACAATCGTTATGGCTCAGAGGAGAGGGGGAGAGAGCAAATATTGACCACATTTTATGATTTCGTTTACACCTACTCAAAATGGCCTTGTTTGCTCTTCTGTCTATGCAGATTTCTGCAGTGGTGACCCACATGGCAGAAACTCAACTGTCATAATTCCAAAAAAAAAAAGGTCATAGCACATGTTTTCCTCTTCTCTGAAATATTTTGGTCAGCCTCGTGTTTTACACTGACCACACCCACCACACCCCTCACCCACCCCCGACCCATGCTGAGCCTGAGTCTGAGAAACGTGTAGGGATGTTTATATTTTGGAAAGATAGACAGAGATTGGGATTAGTCAGGGTGCCACCAGGGTGAAATCTTACCTTTTCACTTCCTTGTGTCATCATGAGTCAAGCCGGCACACGTCAAACAAACTTACTTCCATAAATTTTAGGCAGAACTGGTTTCGTTTTAATGATACGGGTCGTCAGATTTTGGAAATTTAGACTTCCTTAGAATGGCTTTGTCTGCTCCCCCTATTTCCTGTCAAGCCAAGTCCTGTAGGTGACGACTTATTTTTTTTAATCACCTCCACCAGACAATGCCCTCCCCCAGCCCACACACACACACACACACACAACACTTCCCCAAAAGCAGCATTCTTCCTCCATTATCCTTTGTTCCCAATTCATTTCAGGGATTTCAGTCATTAGGCACTTCTTGTAAGATGCAGTAATGCTGGGAAATAGAGGATGATCCCATGCACAAGGCGTTAGTATTCTAATAAACGTGTCATTTGTCTGTGGCCATGAGGGGGATACTCTCACACTACACCTGCGTGTATACACACGCACACACAAACACACACACACACACACACACACACACACACACACACACACCTGGAAGCACTGCAGGGTGTGACATGAGCCTAGTGTTTCCTGAAAGGAGACAAAACCAGTTGAGGCACAAACGGTTAAATGGTTGATCTGGTTCATCCAGAAAATTGACCCTGTTTTTTTGTTTTTGTTTTTTTTTTTCCACACACCTACACCTTTCACACCCTGAGAAAATAGACAATGACAACCACGTGGCTGATATTTGCCAGCTTTCATGCACATATGGAGAGGGCTTTGTTGGAGGCTGGAAGGGTCATGTGTATGTTTATATATATGGATATGGATATATATGGAGAGGGCTTTGTTGGAGGCTGGAAGGGTCATGTGTATGTTTATATATATGTATATGGATATATATATGGAGAGGGCTTTGTTGGAGGCTGGAAGGGTCATGTGTATGTTTATATATATGGATATGGATATATATGGAGAGGGCTTTGTTGGAGGCTGGAAGGGTCATGTGTATGTTTATATATATGGATATGGATATATATATGGAGAGGGCTTTGTTGGAGGCTGGAAGGGTCATGTGTATGTTTATATATATGGATATGGATATATATGGAGTGTACCTTCACATCTGAGGTGCTCGTGAAAATGGGTGTTTGATGCAGGACATATCTATGAGCTAAAGCATTTTTGACACACAGACATTTTCCTGTTGTTATCATCCTTTGCCAAGGACCTGACAGACTGATTGTAGAGTTTACTAATAGTGATACCCTTACCATTATGCCCACACAGGCAACAGTGTAAGGTGTCTTTGTCCTGACAGGAAGTTTGGTTTCCACTATTTCCTGTCTATTGACACATCCTGTTATTGTGTGGAAGAACACTATTCCATTTGTGTGTGTGTGTGTGTGGAAGTGCACCGTTATGTGTGTGTGTGTGTGTGTGTGTGTGTGTGTGTGTGTGTGTGTGTGTGTGTGTGTGTGTGTGTGTGTGTGTGTGTGTGTGTGTGTGTGTGTGTGTGTTGTGTATACACCATTGCCAGTAACATCCCACTGTAAACATGAACACATTTGGACCTGGCCAGTGAGTGTGCTCCGGTAGACCCTCACAAACACACCTCCTTTGGCCCGAGAGCCGTTAGAGCCACGCAGGCTCGCTCCGCCTCTGCATGCAGGACCAGATGCTCACTGAAAGCGCTCCCTAATCCCCTTACGCGGACCGCTGGGCCCATTGTGGAAGGCTATCTGTGAGCTGTGAGCCCGCTGCTGTGATCTGGCTCTGGAATCTAGGAATATAGGATGTCTATCATACTAGACTTTACTAAACTACACTACACTAAATAACTCGACCCTCAACAACGGAATTGTTTATATTGGTATACAAAGTTATTTCATGTACATCCCTAGAATCCAATATGGCACTCCGAAAGAAACAAAAATGGAGGAAATTCCTTTTTAAAAGCGCTGTCACTGTTAAAGGTATGGGGAGAAGGAAAGAGGAGTGTGCCCCTGACATTTTGTTTGGAGAACTGCGCTAAGGACCGTCTTAGCGATCTGTGACTGAGTAGGAGTCTTTAGACACATGGTCTAGGGAGTGCATAGTGTGTGTGTGTGTGTGTGTGTGTGTGTGTGTGTGTGTGTGTGTGTGTGTGTGTGTGTGTGTGTGTGTGTGTGTGTGTCAGTGTTGTATAAAGTAGTGGAAAATTACACTCAAGTAAAAGTATAGGTACCCCTTTAAAAAATGACTGGTAAAAGTCACTGACTGAAATGTTACTTGAGTTAAAGTCTTGAAGTACTCAAGTAATGTAATTAAAAGTACAAGTAAAAGTTAATAACAGGCAAAGCCAGTCTGAATTTGTAATATTTTTATTAACTGTGAGGGCACCTACAGTTGATCTTAAATGACAAGCAATCACACTGCTGAAAATGCACACACGACCAATTGTGCTGTCATTATAAACAAAAGTGGAGAGAAAACTGAATGTCATCTGGCATCTGAAGATGGAGACCACAGTTTGAAACCTTTTTTGCGTAAAACTTAGTTTTTTAAAATAAGATTAAGTCAGTGCTGAAAGTGAGGTGTACATCACACCATCAAGAAAAAAACATAAAACACTGCTACCACTATTGCATTTTATAAACTAAATCTTTACATAGCACCAACAGCTTTTCATTTTGCAATCTCAAACCCTACATCCCATCCCCCATACAAGGGATCATCAGTTTCCCCTTCATTTGTAGCCGATGTAGTTGCTGTCTCCGTCTCAGGACTGAGTGTGAAGCTAGCTTACTGTGTGAAGCCAACAGGTGTAGCCTATTGGTTGCCATGCGCAAGTGGCAATTGCGAACAAGCCCAGGCAGGTCTTGACTTCATTGCAGTCAGTTTTGACATTTTCACATTGAAGTGGAGTAAAAGTATGCAATTAGGTTCGTAAATATACTGAAGTAAAAGTAAAAGTTATCAAATTTTTAAAAACTCAAGTAAAGTACAAATTCTTCCAAAATGTACTTAAGTACAGGAGTGAAGTATTATTACTTCGTTACTATACAACACTGGTGTGTGTGGGACATTCAGCTATGTGTCTTAGAGAATTTGGCCATAGATGCTTTAATCACACCCATTAGTGCTGGCTGGGTGAGCTAAGAGGAGCCCAGACTGACTAGGAGGGTCTGGCCTTCCGAGGAGCCTTCAGAGGATGGCAGCTTCGCTCCTGCAGATGGTTTCCTTCCCCAGAGACTCTCGCTGACTGTCGCCACCCCCAACCACCATGCCCCCCCCCCCCCAAATAAGACACCCCAACCCCCAACCACCATGCCCCCTCCAAATAAGGCATCCCAACCACAATGCAGTTACATGTGATTTGCAACTTTAACTATATGGTGGCATCTAAGATGTGGTATATGGGTACAAATGTGCGATGCACTGTGAGGTTATTTGCTTTTGTGATGCATTGCAGTCATTTTATTATGCCGTCATCTTCAACACACAAAGCGGCATCTATACTTCCTTCAGAATTGGGCAAAATGAAAGTACCTTTAAAGGCAGTCTTTAGTCTTTTATGCATTTATTCAATTCAGACAGCCTTAATGCCTTGCTGCCACCAAATGCTCTGTTCAAAGGCAGACTTGTTTTTCCCACTTCGGACACGGCACAGCTCTTAATGGCGACCCACTTGGCAGAAGGACAGAATTCCAAACTAAGAAAGTCATAGCACGTGTTGTTTTCTTTGTACTGATACACTTTGGGCAGCCTAATATGTGTCTCTCTGACGACATTACCCTCCACATGACCCACGATGACTGTATCAGGGCTGCAGGGTGGAGACCCATGAGGGTGTTTGTATTTTGGAAAGGTGGAGATTGTGGTGACTGTGGGGGATAGTCTGGTCCTTCTTATGTTTCATCCGTCAAGCTTACACCTGATAAACATAACAATGGGAAACCCACATCTCTTGATCCTAACATGATCACCTGACACATTTCTACTTTTCAAAATGTCTTAAAACTGTGCTTCCTTGCTTCCTAACTTCATTGAGCTCACCAATCAGGATCAGAATCAGCTTTACTGGTCAAGTATACTTACGTATACAAGGAAGTTGACTGTCAACTCAAAAGACAAGATTTCACTATCTCTGTCTATCTTTCCAAAATAATAAACACCCCTACACGTTCCTTATCCTTAAGCGCTGACACAATCGTTATGGCTCAGAGGAGAGGGGGAGAGAGCAAATATTGACCACATTTTATGATTTCGTTTACACCTACTCAAAATGGCCTTGTTTGCTCTTCTGTCTATGCAGATTTCTGCAGTGGTGACCCACATGGCAGAAACTCAACTGTCATAATTCCAAAAATAAAAAGGTCATAGCACATGTTTTCCTCTTCTCTGAAATATTTTGGTCAGCCTCGTGTTTTACACTGACCACACCCACCCCACCCCTCACCCACCCCCGACCCATGCTGAGCCTGAGTCTGAGAAACGTGTAGGGATGTTTATATTTTGGAAAGATAGACAGAGATTGGGATTAGTCAGGGTGCCACCAGGGTGAAATCTTACCTTTTCACTTCCTTGTGTCATCATGAGTCAAGCCGGCACACGTCAAACAAACTTACTTCCATAAATTTTAGGCAGAACTGGTTTCGTTTTAATGATACGGGTCGTCAGATTTTGGAAATGTAGACTTCCTTAGAATGGCTTTGTCTGCTCCCCCTATTTCCTGTCAAGCCAAGTCCTCTAGGTGACGACTTATTTTTTTTAATCACCTCCACCAGACAATGCCCTCCCCCAGCACACACACACACACACACACACACACACACACACACACACACACAACACTTCCCCAAAAGCAGCATTCTTCCTCCATTATCCTTTGTTCCCAATTCATTTCAGGGATTTCAGCCATTGGGCACTTATTGTAAGATGCAGAAATGCTGGGAAATAGATGATGATCACATGCACAAGGCGTAAGTCTTCTAATGTCATTTGTCTGTGGCCATGAGGGTGATACTCTCACACTACACCTGCGTGTATACACACACACACACACACACACACACACACACACCTGGAAGCACTGCAGGGTGTGACATGAGCCTAGTGTTTCCTGAAAGGAGACAAAACCAGTTGAGGCACAAACGGTTAAATGGTTGATCTGGTTCATCCAGAAAATTGACCCTGTTTTTTTGTTTTTGTTTTTTTTTTTCCACACGCCTACACCTTTCACACCCTGAGAAAATAGACAATGACAACCACGTGGCTGATATTTGCCAGGTTTCATGCACATATGGAGAGGGCTTTGTTGGAGGCTGGAAGGGTCATGTGTATGTTTATATATATGTATATGGATATATATATGGAGAGGGCTTTGTTGGAGGCTGGAAGGGTCATGTGTATGTTTATATATATGGATATGGATATATATGGAGAGGGCTTTGTTGGAGGCTGGAAGGGTCATGTGTATGTTTATATATATGGATATGGATATATATGGAGTGCATCTTCACATCTGAGGAATCAGCTGGGAAATCTCCCACTCCTGCCTCAGTGTCTGTCTGCCCCATGTTCCTGATGACACACGCGTCATTACTAATGGAGCAGAGGGAAGTACAGGGCCACTAGTCAGGTGCCCAAACAGCCTCTAATGTCACCACTAAACGGTGTATGTCATATGAAGGTCACGGGGCAATGATGTTGTGTTTTTCATGAACAGCTTTCTCTGTGCCGCCTCTGTGTGGGACTAATGTGACTTCTCCAGAGGTGAATATGAGCAAACTTACTGTACTGAACCACACTATAGTGGACTACACTATACTACACATAGACATCCTATACATATAGGATGTCTATGATACTAGACTATACTAAACTACACTACACTAAATAACTCGACCCTCAACAACGGAATTGTTTATATTGGTATACAAAGTTATTTCATGTACATCCCTAGAATCCAATATGGCACTCCGAAAGAACCAAAAATGGAGGAAATTCCTTTTTAAAAGCGCTGTCACTGTTAAAGGTATGGTGATTAGGAATGAGGAGTGTGCCCCTGACATTTTGTTTGGAGAACTGCGCTAAGGACCATCTTAGTGATCTGTGATCACTTAGTGATCACATTAGGTGCCGTTTAGGTTCGGAAATATAGTGAAGTAAAAGTGAAAGTTATTAAAATTTTAAAAACTCAAATTCTTCCAAAATGTACTTAAGTACAGGAGTGAAGTATTATTACTTCGTTACTATACAACACTGGTGTGTGTGGTACATTCTGCTATGTGTCTTACTTAGAGAATTTGGCCATAGAAGCTTTAATCACACCCATTAGTGCTGGCTGGGTGAGCTAAGAGGAGCCCAGACTGACTAGGAGGGTCTGGCTTTCCGAGGAGCCTTCAAAGGATGCCAGCTTCGCTCCTGCAGATGGTCTCCTTCCCCAGAGACTCTCGCTGACTGTCGCCACCCCTAATCACCATGACCCCCCCCCCCAACACCATGCCCCCCCCCAAACAAGACACCCCAACCCCCAACCACCATGCCCCCCCCCCCCCCCCCAAACAAGCCACCCCTACCACGTTGCCCCCCCAAACAAATCCCACACCCCCACTACACCACCCTGGCCCAGTTGCACTGTTATTAACATGAGCTCCTTAAATACAGAGGCAAGGTCACCATTACACTCCAACTCCCCCAGTGACAGTGACTTTCAACCTATGAACACACACATAGTTTCTCACTCATACTCACACACACATTTGTATATATATATATACACAACCACACTGAGAATTTTTTAAAAAGTGTTTTTTTTATTATTTTGTACAAAATAATTTGTGATAAATACAAAGGCATATATTAAAGGCTCAGTATGCTGGTGTGTGATTATGCTAACTAAACCAAAGGAGGTCAGAGGGGAGGGGGTTGTGGTGTCTGCTTCCCCAGAGGCCATCTGCCAAAGGGAGCCAGGGTTAAACAGCCCCCCCTCCACCCGCCCTTCTCTCAATCTCTTTCTTTTGCCCTCTCTTCGCTCACTTTCTTTTTCTCCATTGCTCTATCTGTCCATCTCTGTCTCTGTGGTGGCTCCAGTCTGTTGGGACAGCTGATCTCAATCCCACTGCAGCAGCTGCTGTGGATTAGGGGTGGCATAGCTAATGACAGAGCCCCCACCCAGATAATGGCCGCAAGCAGCATCCCATGACGCATCTTCTCCTCACATACTAAACCCACAAACACACTTACACACACACACACACAGAGCCCTGCACACGTGGCGGCTCAGAGCCACTCTAAATGTCCAGTGTTTGCGCTGTTTGTTTGGCTCGTAATTCTGTCAGATAATCCCACGGCTAGTCGGCTGCTTGTTGGTAACTGTTGGGAAAACAAACAGCCCCGCGGCCCTGGATTGGCACTCTCTGCTTGGCGGGCTGAGAAGGCCGTTGGTTACACCCCCTCTTCCTCCTCCTACTCCTCCTCCTCCTCCTCTTCCTCCTCCGTTTTATATCATTTCAGCCGTCGTGAGCCTGCGCCAGGACTTCATCTCACTGTATGTAGAGAGAGAGAGAGAGAGGGAGAGAGAGAGAGAGGGAGAGTGAGAGAAAGAGAGAGAGAGGGAGAGTGAGAGAGACAATAGTTAGGGCCTCAGGGAGACAGCAAGCCCAGAGGCTTGTTTCTTAGAATTGTTTTGACCTTGTCTTTCTGACACACATGTCGTCTTATATTAAGCAGATTTGAATCTTTTCTCTCCTCAGGATGTTTTAGGAGAAACAGTTTATAATTCAGTAAGATTTGGCCATTGTCTCATAGTTTGTAAATAAGTCTCCTAGGAAACACTGTCAAATAGCAAATTCGATCTACGTTTGACTTAAGATCTTAAAAACAGCTTTATACTGGTGTTTTTCTCCAATGATTGTTACACCTAAAAACAGATCTGCAGTTATTAAGATTTTATTCTTTTCTAAGAGTTCCAGGACTGTTGTGAGAAGTCAAGTCTTCCTCTAAGAGTATTTCAAAACAAAACAAACATGTCTGAAGAGTGTGTATCAGGGTATACGCTATATGGCATATGGAGTACTAGAGTTGAATTTGCTACCTTTTACTGCCGCGTGGACACCCTGGTGTATGTGTGTTTTTGTGCGTGTAAGTGTACATTTACAGCCCAGTAAGATAACCTTGTTAGTTCCTACTTCCAGGGAAGGCTTTATCTAGATGCGCCCCGTTGCCAGTGAAAACTGTTGTACTTTGTGCCTGTAATGGCTATTATGAGTTTCGCATCCAGCACTTGAAATGTTCATCTCCTCTTCACATTTATGACAGCTAATGCCCCTTGGCGACACTCTTGCAAAACCCTGTTTGTGGATCAGCGGGGCTGTCTGTGTGTGTAGGTGTTGTCTATCTTCACAGATCTCCATTCAGCTGCAGCAAACATGCAACTATGCCTCAATCCTCATTTAAGTGTTAATGCTGCCTCATTGGGCAATGTGGAGTTACACTGGGCCTGACTGGCTGCCAGTAGTGTGTGGCGAAACACAGAGGCCGCTGGCGTAACATAAGGTATGCAGGTAACTGGCATAGCTCAGGTGGGGTAAATACAGGTGAGTGGCATAAGGTAAGGTATGCAGTTAACTGACATGGCTCAGGTGGGGTGAACAGTGGCGAATAGCGTAAGGTAGGTAAGTTATGCAGGTAATTGCCATGGTTCAGGTGGGGTGAACAGTGTTGAGTGGCGTAACATAAGGTATGCAGGTAACTGGCATGGCTCAGGTGAGGTAAAAAGTGGCCTCCGGTGTAAGATAAGGTATACGCCATAGCTCAGGTGTGGTAAACACAGTGGTGTTAGGTAAGGTACGCAGGCCACTGGCACGGTTTAGGTGGGGTAAACAATGGCGAGTGGTGTTGGGTAAGGTACGCAGGTAACTGGATCAGGTGGGGTAAACAGTGGTGATTAGCGTAAGGTAAGGTACGCAGGTAACTAGCATGGCTGAGGTGGGGTGAACAGTGGTGATTAGCGTAAGGTAAGGTACGCAGGTAACTAGCATTGCTGAGGTGGGGTGAACCGTGGTGATTAGCGTAAGGTAAGGTACGCAGGTAACTAGCATTGCTGAGGTGGGGTGAACAGTGGTAAGCGGCATAAGGTAAGGTACGCAGGTAACTAGCATGGCTGAGGTGGGGTGAACAGTGGTAAGCGGCATAAGGTAAGGTACGCAGGTAACTAGCATGGCTGAGGTGGGGTGAACAGTGGTGATTAGCGTAAGGTAAGGTACGCAGGTAACTAGCATGGCTGAGGTGGGGTGAACAGAGGTGATTAGCGTAAGGTAAGGTACGCAGGTAACTAGCATGGCTGAGGTGGGGTGAACAGAGGTGAGTAGCGTAAGGTAAGGTACGCAGGTAACTAGCATTGCTGAGGTGGGGTGAACAGTGGTAAGCGGCATAAGGTAAGGTACGCAGGTAACTAGCATGGCTGAGGTGGGGTGAACAGTGGTGATTAGCGTAAGGTAAGGTACGCAGGTAACTAGCATGGCTGAGGTGGGGTGAACAGAGGTGATTAGCGTAAGGTAAGGTACGCAGGTAACTAGCATGGCTGAGGTGGGGTGAACAGAGGTGAGTAGCGTAAGGTAAGGTACGCAGGTAACTAGCATGGCTGAGGTGGGGTGAACAGTGGTAAGCGGCATAAGGTAAGGTACGCAGGTAACTAGCATAGCTGAGGTGGGGTGAACAGAGGTGGGAGGTGTAGAGAGTACTCACATGTTGGAGCCGGACAGGATGCTCTCCCGGGGCTGCCTGGCGAGACTCAGCTTCCGCAGGAAGGAGGGCAGCCGAAGGCGCGGCCGGTAGTGCTTGGTGCCCAGACTGAGGAGGACGAGACAGACAGACAGAGTCAGAGTGTTACACAGCCATAGATGAGGACACATCACAATGTTATCGATCTCCCCCATCTAAGCTTCTAAGCCGTAATGCTGATGAAATAGCCACTGCTTGTACATGTTTAGAGGAGAGGAGTACTGATGCATAAATGCTGGGCTGGACCTTGCTGATTGCCAGTCAATCAAAGCACAAATCAACCCCATCACAGAGTGTGTCAGATGAGAGCATGGTCTTGCTTCTTGATTAAAAACATACTCATTTAATCAGCTGAGGGACAAACATATCAGCTCACCATCTCACAGGGGCCGACGCTTCCTCTGCTCTGTCCTCCACCTCAGCGATCTCCCTCACCCTGTCCTCTGCATCCTGCTGTCTTTCCATCACCGTCACCACCTCCTCCTTCCGCCTCCTCTCCTCCTCCTCCTCTTCCTCTTCCTCCTCCTCGTCCGTGGCGAAGTCGGGTATCTGGTCCCACAGGCGGCTGTTGACCCACAGCGCCTCCTGCAGGCTGTGCCCGCCCCCTATGCAGGTCATCTGGCGGCAGAGCGGGCAGCACACGGTCAGCAGGCCGCTCTTGGGCACGGCCATGGCCTCCAGGCACGGCACGCAGAAGGTGTGGCGGCAGTGGAGCACCCTGGGAATGCGCAAGCCGCGCGAGTACGGCAGGTAGCACACGGTGCACTCGTGCTCCTCACACAAAACCATGGCTACGCGCAGGTGGGGGGGCGAGCAAGAGGGAGGTAGTAGAGATACTTTATTTATCCCAAAGGAAGTAGGAGGAATAAGAGGAAACACACTGCCAAGGTGACGAGCTGTCAGGGTGTTTCCGCCAGCACACTCCAGGCAGTGCTGAGAGGTGTTCAGCTCCCTTATTTATCCAGCAGGCTGCTCTGGGAGGCCTGTAAGTGGTTACGGATGACCTGGTTCAAAGAGCCTGCTTCAGGAGGAGATTGAGGACAGGGTCTGGAGGTGTGTTTATCTTCACAACCTTCTTGCAACCTTGTTCGCGTCTAGTACTCTTTACCCCTCTGCTTTCTGGGATCCACCTCTGTGGAGGATTCAAATGAGAAAAAATCAATACACTGACCTGAAAGTCGACGTCAGCCTTCATTAAAGTCAATGAAGCTGTGGAAATATGTATCGACAAAACATTTATTTCAGCTAGTCACTGTTACGTGCTTGACAGGTTCTGGAGTGGAATGCCCATTATGACGCAACCCAACAGAAACAATAACACCACAGCTTGTGTTCCTGTCAAACGCACGCGTAAATTTGTCTAACCTCCTGATCAACATCCACACATTATTTTCTAGTTCAAGGACACAAGAGTACTGGTGTCCTGGTGTTACATTGAAAAGCTTTTGTATGGAGGCGGTAACCAAGGTCTGTGTGTGTATTGTGTGCAGTATTCAAATAATATTCTCTGCCTGGATGCTGGCCACCTGTTAGGCAGAAATAATTAATGCAGCTCTCTTTTGACCTTTAAGAGCCTGTAACCTTTGACCTGTTTTGATGGCTAGAGCACATAATGCAATTTCTGTCTTTACTATGTGTGCTCATCACTCAACAGTCTAAATTAGATTAGGCACAACAAAGACAGCTGGGAGACAATCAGCTGACTGATTACATACTGTACAACTCGTCTGCTTTTAAGAAATACACTCTTTGATCCAATTCCCTTTCAACTTCTCAGCTGCTGACTTTGGTTCAGAGTTTACTATGTATGTGCATGCTGCTGTTCTTTAGGAGGTTTAGCTAACCTGCTTACAGCCATATTATCTGTAGTCTGTAGATAGCTATGTCTTACCTCATGTCATAAATCTAGAGCTGTCCAATCCTAGACGTACTAGTAAGCCATGTGCTCCCATTGAAAAACACAAGCAAAATTCTACACAGGATGTTTTTGTTTAAAATGTAAGAGAAGTGGAATAGCGGAAACCATGACAAGACAAAGTACTTACATGCAGATTATGTCAGGCAAGTCCAGCTCTCGGCACGTGTGTGGTGTTGAGCTCCAGTGTGAGGCTGATGAAGAGCTGGCACTGCAGTGGAGTCTGGCTCATCTCATGTCTACTGTCAGACAGCACGCCTGCTCCTCTGTTTTAGCCAGCATAAGGCCGTCATGTGGTGGGTGGGGCTGGGGGGGGAGGGGGAGGGGAGGTGGGGGTTGTCCGTGGGGGTTGTGGTTTGCTCTAGCGTCCCTCCAACAAACACCCCACCCCCCTCACCCCCCACATACACACACACCAACACCAGACACAAACACACCCTTCCTTCATTTTTTACAGGAACTCTCTTTTTCTTTTTTTCTTCCTCTCTCTCTCCCTCCATGACTCTCCCCACGTGGATTCCTCCTCCTCACTCGGCTGGCATGGCAGGGCAGCTGTGTGTGTGCAGGGACCTGCTGCTCGGAACAGTCATTATGCTCAGTGAGCGGTGGGGGGAGGCCGGGCACAGGAGAGGGAGGGAGGGAGGGGGGTGGAGGCCGGGCTGAGCCGTCTCACTGCAGGGCTCTTTGTTCACGCTGCTTAGCAGCTGACAGCGGGGACAGGTGGGGACAGCAGCGGGCGCGCACAGAGGTAGTCGGAGAGGACATTCCCCGTGGCCACTCAAAGGCCACTGCTGCTCTAACGCCACAGAGAGGACAGACGGGCTTTTAAAAGCTTGTCATGTTGTGTGCTTTGTTTGATCGCTGATTATGGTTTTAAAAGCATGCTGTATTGTATGCTTTGTTTAATCACTGGTCAGGGTTTTAAGAGCATGTCACATTCCATGCTTGGTTTAGTGGCTGGTTGTGAAATTGAAAGCGTATGTCTGCGTGTTGAGTCACACAGACAGGCGTGAGGGAGACTGCAGGAGGTGGGGTGGGTGGCGTCATCGCAGATCTCCTTCGTCAGATCGTAATGAGCCCCCAAAAGCCACTACCCACCGTCACCAGTGTCAAACTGCCTCCTGGGACTTTACCAAAGGCGTCCATAATCAGATGCTAACCCCTTTTGTGGCCTATTTGCCACCTATTTGAATTAAGCTGCATCTGGTCTCATTTACTGGCAGGATATTACCATAGAGACCCTTGATGTGTTGTTCCATGACACACTTCATCTCAGCTCTAGAAACCACACTCACCAAAAGTGTACACACCCAAGAATAAATGACCTCAATTTTAAAAATCCAGCATATAACTAAAACATGTTAACATTTCAAGAAATGCCAGTGAAATATTTTATTTATTATTGTTATGTAATATAATGTCAGAACATTTTTTCACACACCCAAGAATAAATTAACAATAAAATAATATAACAAAATGAAATACCTCAATTTTAAAAATCCAGTACGTAACTAAATAATGGCACCATTATTTTTTTTTTACAACTCTGCTGTGTGTTTGTTTGATAATAATCAGATTGTTAGTTTTAAAACACCGCGCTCTTTCTTTGTTGGTGCGTCAAGTTCAGGAAACAAGCAGTACAGGTTACACTGATGAAGGCCCTTGCCGAAACGTCTGTCTAACCCTGCATGTCTAACCCTGCAATGAATGTGTTTTAAAAAATAAAAGAAATCAAGAAGAAATTGAGTGCGATCCTCCATTTCCCATAATAATCAGATTGACAATAACACTTTTCTCTTCGTATGCGTATTAAATATTGACTATCCATAACATGACATCCATCCAGAAGCAGTCGACTTACTCACAACTGGCTTTATCTGCCAGACCACCACTCAGGTTTTGGAACCAAATGCAATGACCTTGGCATTCTAATATGTAAGATAACAAGTCTGATCAGCTGACACCATTGACTTTATAAAATATTTCTTGCCTGAATTTTTAAGAATTTGCTCAGGGCACCAACTTGTTTTAATCAGTTTTAAACATTAATGCCTGCATCATCATCTAATGTGCATCTTAGCCCTCGCCCGCCTCGCTGTTCTACGTCGCCATCTGCCGCTCCCAACTGAAAAGAATAGAACTTTCCGCTTCGCCCGCTTGTATGTATTTTGAGCGTTACAGTGCACGCGATTGAGTGAATGAGAGACCATACCTGCATGCACAACAGGGTTGCACAACATCTCCCTGAAATGAGTTTTTGGAGGTTGGGATGTCTGCTTTCTTTTCATAACCTACTCTTTGTGAAGGTGCTTTCTTCCGATGTGTCATCCATACTGTTGCATTGTGCAGGTCTATGAAAATAACACACTCTCGCCCTCGTATGGAAAAAAAGTGTAACTGCACTCTTAAATGTTTAATCCTTACCCATGTGCACTGTCACTGTCACTGACGACACATAAATGTGTAATCGTACTTATGCTTATATAGATTTAATAGGTTATTGTATGTTTAATGTCATTCTAATTTCCCCTCTTAGTATGATCTGTGTTGGCACAACTCATGTGACTCACATTGGATGTCATGACTACAATCAGAATATATGAATTATACCCCCAATTGTAAAGCACAATCTTCATCGGGGTATGTACTGCACAATGCGACATTAATTCTATATACTTCCCTCCCCTCTTAACAAAAGTTGGGCTCGTCCGGGATTTGAACCCGGGACCTCTCGCACCCAAAGCGAGAATCATACCCCTAGACCAACGAGCCAGCTGACTTCAACATTTACGAATAAAGTACTTATCTATGTCGTTATTCTCAGAGCTGCTACATATCCACAAAAGTCACAATTGCCTATTTCTTTCTGGGTTATGACGGTTTTCACCATCCACGGACATAACCACTCTCAACACTTAGCTCAGTACAAAATAGGGCTCGTCCGGGATTTGAACCCGGGACCTCTCGCACCCGAAGCGAGAATCATACCCCTAGACCAACGAGCCACGTGCCACCTACATAGAGCATAATTTACTTAAATTCTAAACACGTTCGATTATGACAGTATTTAGTATTAATGTCATAGATAATAATTTCTTTTCGCACAAGATATTATATGACAGACATGAGATGACACTAATGTTGACTGTAAATGATAATGTGTTTCCCTATTTTGGTCAGTACGTCCGTTTTTGTCAGTAAGCAGCCAGTGGTAGGCAACACTACTGTCAAACGTCTTAATGGAAAAGCTTATTTACTCCATATTTTTTAAAGAGTAACATTGCAAAACACTTACAATTAGGTCTTTCCTCACAAATGCGATGTTTTTCTTTGGGAAATTAATCATACTAACCCATATACCAACCACACTCCTGCACGCGCTGTTGCTGCTTCGCATGCAACTACCCATGTTACCTTGCGTTCGAAACGATTGTGGATTGTGCGCCAAGTGCAGAAAGTGCCGTTAACGTAGCTAGCTGGATGAAGTGTAAACAGATAAATCACAGTCTGGCGACTTCTCTGTTAAAGAGGGTAAGTTATCGTAATTAACGTATTTCACACCTAGCAGAACACGACACATTCATAGGTCCTAAGAATGTAGAAGATACTGTTGGCTGATATTCATTTTGTGAACTATGAACAACTTTGACAACGCTATGCTACCTCGTTTGTTTGGATCAGACAACAGGTTCATAGAACTTTGCTAACAACTAAGCTAGCTTGCTTGCTAACTGAAGTTTAGTTACCACAGATAACTTTTTCTCAGGTATGATGTGGGTTGTACTGTTTCTACCACTGTGGGCCTGTTCTTTAGTCAACTTTCAGTAAACCAAATGGTAATTTCTCACGGCTGAGTCAAGACATCAGCATGTATGTGGCTGAAATTAGCAAAGGTCTAAATTAAAACAACATACCACCCTGCTAAAATTAGATTAGACACCTATTAATCATTGAGCAGAATACGTGTACACCCAGTGTTATTGTACTGAATTGTCACGCGTTAAATTAAGTCAGCCAGTCAATCATTCATATGTTGCTTCTTCCTCAGACAGCACATTGAAAGATGATAATGACAAGTTAAGAGACGTTACGAAGGCATTTCAATGGACATGGACGCGTTTTTGGAGACACTTCGGGACCAAGGCGGGAAGTAAGTGTCAAAATCATTCATACTGGCAAAGCTGCAAACCTTTTAACACTAAGGTGCAATATCTATCTTCCCCACAGAGTTATTGCATATATCTAACACAATGACTCCACATATCTGTGCTTCATCAGCTCCAGTGCCGTTTACTCTATTTATTGACATTTGTCTATTCCAGTGATCTGTATAAACTCTTCACGCTTAGAATCCAGATTAAGCACTTGTGAAAGTACCGTAAAGTTTGTGCGTGAACCTTAATTAATGTGTCATGTTTGTTTTAAATGTTACAAAGAAAATAACAAATAAAAATGTGTTGTGTCTAGCTAGTGTCAGGCTGCATTCTGTGCTAGGTATCTTTGTTAAAGCAGAAGATTATCTGTAATTGTCTGCAGCTTGTTTATGTCCTCTTTTGTAAGTTGCTGTCTGCTAAGCAGGTCAGTCTCATACATAAAGCATATGCTACTCTCTTCCATGTGCCCGGCTCCGTCAGCTCCATCCTCTCGTCCTGTGAGCCGGAGCTTCAGGAACTCCTGCGGCAGATCGACATCATGCTGAACCACAAGCGCACGGAGTGGGATGCGGAGGTGCGCGCCATGGAGGGCCGCCTCCAGAGCGGAGAGGCAGAGCTCCAGACCGCCCGCGACCTTCTGGACAGGAGAAACTCCGAGGTAGAGACACACACACCCAGCAGCTCTGCAGATTCACACTGTCTTTGGTTTAGGCTTGTGTTCATGAAATGTGATTGGATGGATGGGAGGTGTTGCTGGTGGGTAAGCCTTTGCCTTTACACCCAGCAGATGCTTAGGGTGAAAGAAGCAGTCATGGTCCTGTTAGACCTACAGGGCACTGGCTTCCGGATGTTAAAAACGGTAGTGGAGAAGGAGTTGGTGCAGGTGAACAGGCATGGAGGATGGTGTGGCTTTGCAAAGCAGAGCGCTCACTGCATGTGTCTGTAGACCTCCATCTCACCCTAAACCCCATAGTGAACCGCTTCTTGTGTGTGTGTGTGTGTGTGTGTGTGTGTGTGTGTGTGTGTGTGTGTGTGTGTGTGTGTGTGTGTGTGTGTGTGTGTTGACCATGTCAGCAGCATATGTGCAGCCCTGTGTAGCTGTAAGTTCACAGGTTTAATTTGGATTCCGGTTCACGGTATGGTTTATGGTTACTTCTACCCTTGGGTCCCAGATAATCTGCGGTTGCTGTTACTTTTCTCTCCTTTTTAGCCCCTCTGAGTTTGCAGGTGTGATTTATTATTACAGCAACTTAACTCTAGCTGCATGCAATGCCCTGTGTTTGCCATGCAGCATATTAATAAAGTTATCATTGTGTTGTAACATTATAACGTTAGGTATGTAAAACAGAAGGGAAGGTATGTTTCCCATAGGGAGTATGAGGTGGCGAGGCAAAGCAGTGTACATGGGCCCAAAGACCAAAGCCTCATTCACACCAACTTGACCGTTGGTACAGCACGTAACATTGTACAATATGTGTGTATGTGTGATAGAATGCGCTCAGATTACGCGAGCACTGTAAAAATCTGATTTGTTAACGTGCCTTCTAAACGAATATGGACAAAAAACGGGCACTTGCTGTCTACGCGCTGTATATGGAGAGTCCTTGGTGTGAATGAGGCCTTAGAGGCGTTGAGATGATGTCATAGACGCCCAAAGAGTAAGAGGTAATGGCATGGACCGCTCGCACTCGACAGCTGTGAGGGTCGTTGGTGTCATGCCTGCATGCTGCCGCTTGTGGAGTCTGATCTGTTTTGCAGTGCTGCTTGTCGGTTGCCATGACGATGCCCCTCTGACCCCTCTGGCCGTGTGTCCTCAGATCAGGCTGCTGAGTAAGCAGCTGGAAGAGATGCATGCTGGGAGACAGGAGCTTGTGACCAAGTATGAGGAGCAGCTGCAGCATGTACGAGATGAGGTGGGCTCTTCAGCAGCACATTCAAACAGCGGGGGGCACGCTTCCTCAGCATATTAAAACAGCAGGGGGCGCTCTTCCACAGCACATTCAAACAGTACGGGGTGCTTTGCAGACAGCCTAACATTTACCATGTGCCCACTAAAGCCAGATGAGGGTTGTTTTTCCTCTCTTGGTGGGTGTGTTTGCTACAGCTTCACTTCAGTAAACACTCTCTCTTGATCAGTGTTTGCCCCTCTAAAACTAGTGTTTGAAACAAAAGCACACTGTAACCTCTGTGTGTGTGTGTGTGTGTGTGTGTGTGTGTGTGTGTGTGTGTGTGTGTGTGTGTGTGTGTGTGTGTGTGTGTGTGTGTGTGTGTGTCAGCTGGCCAAGCTGAAGCGCAGCTATGAGAAGCTCCTGCGGAAGCACCAGAAGGAGGCTCGTGACGGGGCCAAGAGCCGTGACGACGACAGGAACGAGGTTTCACGGCTTAATGGGAAGATCGAGGTGCGTCTGTCTGCAGTGTGTATCATGCGCTCTGTTTTTTAATATGACCCCCACACCTCCAGGAATTTTAGAAATAGGATCTGACTCAACAGGGATTTCTGATGGTGGTGTTGGATAAATACTGGCAAAGCATTAGGCTTGCAGATAATGGGCTTGTTTGAAACGACTGGCTGGCTACTGGCTGGCTTAAAGCTATGCATTCTGGACTTTAATTAGTGATGTTTTTGGAAATGCATTGCTTTAAGGCAGCCACTCAGCCAGCCAGCCATTTCAAACAAGGCCAGTGGTACAGAAGAGCAAGCTTACTGCTAATGTAATTTTCCTTATGTCTTTCTGTTGGCACAGCTGCTAAATTTTCATTTAGTTTACCTCAGGCTTGGAGCATATCCTTGTCCTGGTGCAGACACTAGCTAGAATAACTTGAGTGTGTGTTTGTTTGTGTGTGTGATTTCAGGAGTTCCGTCAGCGCTCGGTGGAGTGGGATCAGCAGCGTCTGCAGTACCAGAAGCAGGTGGCCTCCTTAGAGGCCCAGAGGAAGCACCTGGCAGATCAGTTCACCGTCATGCAGGTACGCCAGCCCACCTTCACGCAGGTGTACCAGCCCCCATCATGCAGGTACACCAGCCCCCATCACGCAGGTAGATTCATTCACCATCATGCAGGTACACCAGTTCACCATCATGCAGGTACACCAGTTCACCATCATGCAGGTAAATCAGTCCACCATCACGCAGGTAAACCAGTGATCATTTTGAACAGTTCACCATCATGCAGGTACATCCGTGTTCATCTGAACAGTACATGGCTGTCCCAGTATGAAGAGTCAATTATGAACCTGCTGCTATGACACATCCACATGTCACAGAAAACTAATAATAGTTACTGCATCTCGATTATGAAGTATGAAAATTAAGGGCTCCTCATGGTTGATTGGTATTTGAAATGATTTATTGTGTGTGTGTGTGTGTGTGTGTGTTCAGTCGCAAGGCCCCGGGCGGCTGGCGGAGCAGACGGAGGTGCAGCGTCTGCGTTCCCAGCTGCAGCGGGCGCAGCACACGGTGCAGACGCAGGAGCAGGAGCTGGAGCGACTGCGCAGGCTGCGGGACGAGCTGGGGGACTCGCTGCGGGAGCGGCAGGTCAGACACACGGTAGGACAGGACAGGACACTGTAGGACAGGACACTGTAGGACAGGACACTGTAGGACAGGCGTACAGTAGGCCAGGACCGGGCAGGATGGAGTGCAAGGTAACACAGGAGACGGTAGGACAGGACAGCCACACAGTAAGACAAGACAGGACACACAGCAGGACAGGGTGGAACACATGGTAGGACAGGACACAGTGGGATAGGACACACTGTAGGACAGGACTGGACAGGACACACAGGATGGAGCACAAGGTAACAGAGGACAGGACAGCCACTCAGTAAGACAAGACAAGACACACAGCAGGACAGACAGGCTATGAGAGGACAGGATGGAACACATGGTAGGACAGGACAGACACAATAGGACAGGCAGGACACGCTAAGACAGAATAGGGCACGCTACAACACACACACACGGTAGGACAGGACAGGACACGGTAGGACAAGACAGGACATGCACACGGAAGGATAGGACACTGGGTATGACAGGACGGGTCATGCACGATAGGACAAGACACACAATAACACAGGCACACAGTAGGACAGGAGAGGGTGGAACAGCACACACGGCAGGACAAGACACATGCTAGGACAGGAGAGGACACACGGTAGGACAGGACAGGACAGGACAGGACAGGACAGGACAGGACAGGACAGGACAGGACAGGATGGAAGGGCCGAGAGGGGAGAACTGTGTATGCACCTGAAACTGACACAACTCCTGAGGCCTACTGGTCTTCATGGTCAATAGAGGAAAAATGTTTTTTTATTTATTTATTTGTATTCTGTATGCAATGTGGTATTCACTGTATTTCACTGACCAGTTAAAAAGACTTTTTTATCTATCCTCTTTGTGTGCCGTCAGGACCATTCAAGTGACCATTAATTGTGTGTGTGCCTGTGCCTGTGTGTGTGTGTGTACCTATGCCTGTGTGTGTGCCTGTGTGTGTGTGTGTAGGTGCTGAGTGAGGAGAAGCAGGAACTGAAGGCCACTCTGGACTCTCAGGATCAGTTCCTGCGCAGCTCTGGCTCCCAGCAGCAGCAGCTACGTGCAGAGATCACCCGACTCAGCCAGGCCCTGCAGGCCAAGGAGCAGGTCATCCGGTGAGTGTGTGTGTGTGTGTGTGTAGGGGGGTAAGGAGCAGGTCATCCATTGAGTGTGTGTGTAAATGGGTAAGGAGCAGGTCATCCGGTGAGTGTGTGTGTGTGTGTGTGTAGGGGGGTAAGGAGCAGGTCATCCATTGAGTGTGTGTGTAAATGGGTAAGGAGCAGGTCATCCGGTGAGTGTGTGTGTGTGTGTGTGTGTAGGGGATAAGGAGCAGGTCATCCGTTGAGTGTGTGTGTGTGTGTGTGTGTAGGGGGGTAAGGAGCAGGTCATCCGGTGGCGACGCCTGGTAAATATATGGGTTGGTCTGGTTCATTTTTCTTAGGAACACGAAGAGAATGGGTGCTCCTGATGCTGGATTAATGGTCTGTTTGCTGTTTGCCTTCTGCACACTCAGTGCAGATTATTTGATTAGAGATGATGTCTTGTGCACTCGTTCTTTTTATTTGTTCTTTTTATTTGTTCTTTCTATTTTCCCTTATTGTTTGTTTTGTTTACTTACTTAATTACTGCGTGTGCCTGTGTGCATGTGCGCGCACGTGGGTGTGTGTGC
>CM050212.1:522500-542500 GCA_027475355.1 Coilia nasus
ACGGGGACGGGCGCTGGGGCAGCCAAGCACAACAATAGTGGGCCATGAAAACACACACTCATATATACACACACACCACACACACTCTTGTACAGGTAGACACAGGCACGACATGCACACAGACTTATGCACACTCATTTACACACACACACACCACACGCACACTTATACACACTCATATACAGACACACGCACACACTTATACACACACCACACACACTCTTATACAGTTAGGCACAGACACCACATGCACACACACACTTATGCACACTTATATACACACACCACACACGCACTTATACACACTCACATACACACACATTTATACCTTATGCACACACACCGCACACACACACTTACACACACTCATATACACACTCACCACACACACACTTATACACACTCATATACACACACCACACACACACACACACACGTTGGCAGAGGATCTGCTTAGCAGCCACTTCTGTCCCAGCTGGTGCCATGCCTTCCACCACTGTCCTTTCGGCACAAACAACCAAGTGCCAAGACTCAAGCTGGCTGCACGTCCCCAGTGATTTTACCTGAAAGCCAATTAACCAGAGCTGCCCATGATTGTGGTGCTTGTGCTTGAAGCAGTAATTGCACATAACCAGTGCCTGAGCCGTATGAATTATAATGAGGGGTGTTGGTGGCAGCTGGTGTGTGTGTATGTGTGTGCTATTTTAAGAGTACTCCGGCTGGGCACGCTAGGGTTAGTATGATGCATATGAGTGTGTGTTAGTGTGGTGCAGATGTGTGTGTGTTAGTGTGGTGCAGATGTGTGTGTGTTAGTGTGGTGCAGATGAGTGTGTGTTATTATGATGCAGATGAGTGTGTGTTAGTGTGGTGCAGGTGTGTGTGTGTTAGTACGATGCATTTGAGTGTGTGTTAGTGTGGTGCAGATGTGTGTGTGTTAGTATGGTGCAGATGAGTGTGTGTTAGTATGGTGCAGATGAGTGTGTGTTATTATGATGCATATGAGTGTGTTAGTATGGTGCAGATGAGTGTGTGTTATTATGATGCATATGAGTGTGTTAGTATGGTGCAGATGTGTGTGTGTTATTATGATGCAGATGAGTGTGTGTTAGTATGATGCATATGAGTGTGTTAGTGTGGTGCAGATCTGTGTGTTAGTATGGTGCAGATGAGTGTGTGTTAGTATGGTGCAGATGAGTGTGTGTTAGTATGGTGCAGATGAGTGTGTGTTAGTGTGGTGCAGATGTGTGTGTTAGTGTGGTGCAGATGAGTGTGCTCAGGACATCAGGGGGAATGTGGTAAAGTGTGTGGGGCCTTTTGGACCCCTCAATACACTGGGGACAATCAGTAGATTTTACAGGTGTACACTGACACACAAACACGCACACATTCACCAAAGTGTTTTGATACACACATGTATCAGACTGAGATTCAAAAGAGCCAGTCCAGGGGTTCATGCATACCCGTAACCTGATTGCAACCAGTCCATGCATACCTGCAGATCACTCCTTCCACACACTCTTGTGCAAACACTCTTGTGCCAAGAAAATGGAGCGTGTGTGTGTCTGTGTGTGTGTACACGTGCGCATACACACCACCTGTGTATTTTCAGCTCTACCCTCTCAGCCAAAAGTGTCCTTACAGTACGACCTTATGCGTCCAGCACTTTTAATTAGTCTCATGTCTACTGCTGTTTTTACAGACGCCAAGAAAACAAGCATCTGTCCTTTGTGCCACCTTCTATTTATCTTCCTACTTTTGTTTGTGATATAAAATGTTTGTTGTGTTTGTTTTGTCGTGACCATATGGACATCATAGTCAAAAAAGTAACTGCTGTGTGCGTGTGTGTTTTTTTTAAATGAAGTATTAAATATGCTTTTGTTTTCATAGTTCTGTGTGTGTGTGTGTGTTTCTCAGTCATGCGTTACAGTGGCTCTGTGCCTGCTGTGTGGGGTTTCCCGGTCACATTCACGCACGGCTTCACCGAGCAGGCAGTGGGCTTCACCGGCACGCTGGCATTCCCAGGAGCACTCGGTAGGCTTCACCAACGCGCTGGCATTCCCAGGAGCACTCGGTAGGCTTCACCAACGCGCTGGCATTCCCAGGAGCACTCGGTAGACTTCACCAACGCGCTGGTATTCCCAGCAGCACTGATATTCCAAGGGCCAGTGGAGCACTCAGTGGGCGCCCTGTTATTCCCAGGAGCACTCAGTAGGCTTCACAGGCATGCTGGTATTCCCAGGAGCACTCAGTAGGCTTCACAGGCATGCTGGCATTCCCAGGGCCAGTAGAACCCTCACTGGGCTTCACCAGAGCCCTGGCATTCCCAGGGCCAGTAGAGCCCTCAGTGGGCTTCTCCGGAGCGCTGGCATTCCCAGGGCCAGTAGAGCCCTCGGTGGGCTGTGGAAAACGCATGGTGGGGACCACTCAGCATGGGGTGGCATTCCACTGAGAAAAACCATGTGTGTGTGTGTGTGTGTGTGTGCATGTATGTGTGGCCAGAAATGCAGACTTCCCTCAGAGAGAGAGAGTGGATGAGACGGATGGAGAAATGGATAAGGGGTAAAAGTTGTATTAGTGATTGCCGATTGAGTGTACTAGCCTAGCTGGAGCAGGTGATTGACGGGGGAAAGATCTTGTGTGTGTTTTTTTCCAGCTTTAGGCTCAAAAGACAGCGAGGCCTGACTGACACACACACACACACACACACACACTCTGTGTGCCACCCCTCCCAAGCCCCCTGTCAAACTGCCCTCCTGCTGGTCCTCCAAACGCTTGGAGCAGGAATGCACATGTACTGCCAGCACCATCATGTCACACACTCATACACATACACACGCTCACCCACACACACACACACACACACATACACACGCTCACCTACACACACACACACACACGCATACACATACACACGCTCACCCACACACACACACACACACACACACACACGCATACACATACACACGCTCACCCACACACACACACACACACACACACACACACACACACACACACACACACGCTGGAGTTTGTCAGAGTAGTTGGGGAATGTTAATGGTATCCATGTGGGACGCAGGGCTGGGGAGGCGGAGTGGAGCGGCCAAATGTAATTACTGACCTGACGCACGCGGTGGGGGTGGGGGGGGGCAGGGGCGCTCATATTTTCCTCACTGATGGTGTGAGGGGGGGGCTGTTTCCCTAGGGGGACAGCCCACCCCCATTCTACCCCCCACACAAACACACGTTCACTCACACTGGGGCCCAGAAGGGAAAAGTTTTGATTTTTGACATTTTTTTCCTAATATGTGTGTTTTGCTTTTGGTACCCTTCACTGTCCCTGATTTGTACAGATTCTCTCTGGCTCTCTCTCTCAGGCACACACATTGTCAGATAACAGTAAAGAGGGATTAATGTAGATGTGCATTCTCTCTCTCGCTTTCTCTCTCTCTCTCTCTCTGTTCCCCCCCCCCCCCTCTCTCTTACTGACTGCTGGAAATATGTTTAGCCAGGCCCCACTCCAGCGGTTTTGTGATCGGTATTTGGTATCCATGGTTACTGGCGCTGCGAGGCCCAACAAACAGAGCTGAGGAATTTGGCAACGTGGAAGTTTACTCTCCTGAGCAGAAGAGAAACATTTTTTTTCCTTATTTATGGATTTCTTTCCCCCTTGAGGCAACACAGGTTTTTGGCAGTTGTGGCTATATAGCAGAAATAGGATCAAAACAGCTTCACTTATAAATCTTATTTTAAAAAAATGATAATTTGACGCTCCAGCTGTTAAAACAATTGCGTTGTCCGTGTTTGACATCTGCCTTTTGATAGGATAGTAACACTTCAGTCCATAAAAACCTCAGAATGCTCAGGACCTGCAGTCTAATGATCACAGATCATACACAAAATCCTTTACCTATTGCTGTATGTTTATCTCATGTAGTCTGCTTGGTTTATAATAGATCTTTGTCTCTTTGTTCTGTATCACTGTGATCATCAGGCCTGTTGCAGGCCATATTGGATGCAGGCTGCCCTACCTGAAGCCACCAGCAGAGGGCCCTGTGCTGTGCAGGCAACAGGGCCTCTATCTCACTTCCCCCCACCTGCACTATCCCCCACCCCCCCTTCGCTCCTCTCCTTCTCAGAGTGAAGAATCCAAGTCAGCTAGCATTGGGAGCTGCTGATGGACGTGACTTGTGAAGCAGTCGGCCAAGCAATGCGTGCTATGTTCCTCTCAGCCATGGGGTCTGCCAGTGATGCGTGCTATGTTCCTCTCAGCCATGGGGTCTGCCAGTGATGCGTGCTATGTTCCTCTCAGCCATGGGGTCTGCCAGTGATGGCGTTTCATCTAATTATTTCTCCTCCTGTCCCCCCCCACCCCTTCCCATTCCACCCCATCCAACTCAAGACCTAAAATGGCACACGTGTCACTCTTTTAGCAGCCCTGTCAAGGGTCCAGGCTGTGGATTCTCAGCTATTCTCCTCAGCCCTGTGCAACTGCATTGCGTATGTGTGGCAAGTTGATAGAAGTACTCTGATTAGGCAATCATGTCTGTTTTTGTTTGGATTCTGATGGCGGGGCAAGATCATGCATGTGTGTGGTGATGGCTAGACAGGGCGGCACATTCGGGAAGCATTTCGCAATAAGAAGAGAACCATTTATTCTCGAATGTGAGAAGATGAGCTGCATCAGATGCCATTATGCAGCTCAGTCGATTTGTTTGCAGGTGGTTGTTGTGGTACTAGTTTTGAGGTGCTTGTTCTCTGGCTGGTCATTTGTGGGTCACCTCAGTCCCCTCATGTGTGAGAGCCACACATGCTGGAGGGGGGACTCACCTCTCACCTCAGCCTCACCTCTGTCAGTAGGAACCGAACCAAGCTGCAGGCTTCACGTAGACCCACTTTACAGCAGCTGCCTCTCCAGAATGAAGTACATATCTGGGTGTGTGTTTGACGGACAGGAGGCCTGATGGGAAGGTGATCCTCCTTGACACTCGTCCATCATAGCCGCCCCACACACACACCAAGCTGCCCTGCGACAGAGCGACCACGAGGGGCCCATGGTGCCACCCAATCAGAGGGGCAGTGTCCCCTCCCTTCCTCGGCCTACGTGAACTCCAGCAGTTACTCCCAGCCAACTGCCAAGATCAACAGCCTGCTATCTACACTCATGCAGTCACAGGCACACACACACACACATATAACGTACAGCACACAGGCCCACACTCACAAACACACACCCATGCTCAAGATCATGTGCTCGTGAGGCAGAGCTGGTGTTTGTTCTGGTCGTTTTGGGGTGTTACATACGCGCACACACACACACACACATCATACACCACACAGACAAAAATGCTGGCCGTTTGAGGTGTTGCACACACACATACACACACACATCACATGCACCACACAGGCCCCCACACAAGTACTGGATGTTTGGGGCGTTACACACACACATATACACCACACAGGCCCACACACACAAAATACTGGTCGTTTTGGGCGATGTGCAAGAGAAGAAAGCCACACTGGGCATAAGGCTTGCCTCACTTACTCAGAAAACCATCTTAAGATGGGAGGAATGTATTTACGAATGTCTGCTTCAACCTGGAGCATACACACACACACACACACAGGCTCTAAATGAGCAAGTGTAAAAATGGGCAAGTGCAGAAATGTCTTGTGAAAGGTGAAGTAAATATATGAGAGATGCCTCAGAGCTCCGAGCAGTGGCCCCGATTGTCTGAGAGCGACCCTGGCACGGACACTATTGGGTGTAAATGTGAGATGCCTCAGAGCTCCGAGCAGTGGCCCCGATTGTCTGAGAGCGACCCTGGCACGGACACTATTGGGTGTAAATGTGAGATGAAACGCCGCCCCTTTAAAAGAGTTATAAATATCCCAACCCTCTCATCCTGATACGGATACAGCCAGCAGCATCTCAGGTATGTGCTAACAAATGGCACTCTAATCTCGCCCATCACATCGACTCGCTGCGAGCGCTCTAGAGGGGCAGAGAGAGAGAGACTGATTGTGCGGGTGGAAAGATATATTGTTTTCATAAACTTCTCCCAGGCCGCAGTCCGCCCAGCCCTCCTCTGCAGCCATGAGAACTCAGCAGGGCCCCCCATTGCCATGTGAGATGTGGGGGTTATAATTTTGGGACGAGACGGGACGAATGTAGAGATCCGCTGAAGCGTTTGAGATCAGCTCCTCGGCCGCAGGCCAGCGTGGGTTTACAATGATGGGAAGGGAAGGGAAGGCATCGGAGCGCCTGGCGGGGGGGAAGGGGAAGAGCGTAGCCAAAGCAAACAGAGTAGTATCACAAAACTGATAGTGTGGCGGTGGCGTTCCGCATTGTGCTGCGAGCCTCAGCCTGAGGCCTAGTTTTCCCAAGTGCAGGCCAGATCTAGCGTTTGTGGTCTGAGAAATGGAGCTGTTTTGGTTTCATAACATTGACTGAGACTGTGAGCAGCTCGAGTTTCTCTTATGATAACAGACCTACTGTTTTGGTCTTCCTATGCAGATGTTAGGCAGGAAACTGCAATGAAAGTTGATGTGCGGTTGCCTTGCCTTCACGTTTCTCCATGAATCCTTCATCTTCCCTGTCGGTAGATTAGTGCCTTCCACATTCTTCTGATACTTCTTGTCCTGAGAGACGAAATGATATGCAATTTCACAATGTTATCTGGATGCATTCTTGCTCTCTTTTTCTTACACACTCACACACACTCCCCCTTCTTTTCGCTCTGTGGCTGTTATCTTTCGCTCCTTCTCTATCTGTATCGGTCTGTCCCTCTCCCCCGGCTCCCATCAGCAGGATGTGTCGCTGGCAGGTGCTGGCTGACCCAGCCCACCTTTACTGGGGAAAAGGCAAAAAAGAAAAACAGGAATGCTTCTCATTTATTTATTTATTTATTTATTTATCTCCTTTTTTCTTCCTCGCCCGCGCTCAGATGTCTGGAATTCCAGTGTGAGAGATAAGAGGAGCGCGGGTGATGCTTTCCCACGATGCCTTGCTGCTGGGCCCCAGTGCCACTGCTGCCACCGCTGTCGTCCTGCTGCCCGCAGCTCCTTCTGTCCGTCTGCCTAACGCCCTCCCTGCTCACCACAACCTCCCCCCCACACACATACACACACACACATTCATACACAAACACACACACACACTAACAAACACTCTCTCACACACACACTTACACTGACACACTCATACAGACACACACACTCACACGCACTCACACACACTCACACACTTACACACACTCTCTCACACACACACTCACACACTCCTGCTCTCGCTGCACATTCATCTGCCTACCCACAGCTCCATCCATCCCTCCGCCTGCAAATATTTCTCTAGCCCTCTCTCTCTCTCTCTCTCTCTCTCTCTCTCTCTATCTATCTATCTCTTTCTAGCCCTCTCTATCTCTCTGTAACCCTCTCTCTCGTTCTGTCTCTATGTCTCTCCTTAGCCCTCTCTCTTTCTTTTTCTCTATACCTCTCTATCTCTCTCGCTCGCTCTCTCTATTTCACTCTCTCTCTCTTCTCCATGTTGCTCTGCTCCCCCACCCCTTCCTGGTCCAGACGTCCATTGTAGGTCACTCTGTATCCTCCAGAGATGGTGGAGGGGGGCTGGCTGCATTCTTATCAGTCCAGTGGGACAGGGAGGCTATGGTAGGAGAGGGGGGCGTTGTGGTAGGAGAGTTGTGGTGTGGTGTAGGGTAGGGTCACTCTAAACTGCGGCCAGAAGGAGGACTTTGGTCTACTTACTGATGACCCACTCTAAATCTACAACACACACTCACACACACACACTCTCTTTCTCTCTCTCACACACACACACACACTCTCTCCTACAAACACATAGACATAAGTACGCCCATGGTGACTTTCCTGGCGTCGGAGTGATTCCTTTGTTCTCAGTGAACCACACCTACCTCTTACATCCCTGCAGTCGCGTATAGCCATAACACACACTCAGCAGTGACGTATATGCATATAGCCCAGCCCATACACACACTCCACACACACACTCCATTCACATCTAATGTATAGCTATAGCTCACACACTCCACACACACACTCTATTCACAACTAATGTATAGCCATAACACACACTCAGCAGTGACGTATAGGCATATAGCCATAGCCCAGCCCATACACACACTCCACACACACACCCTATTCACATCTAATGTATAGCCATAACACACACTCAGCAGTGACATATGCATATAGCCATAGCCCAGCCCATACAGCTGTAGCTCACACACTCCACACACACTCCACACACACACGCCATTCACATCTAACGTATAGCTATAGCTCACACACTCCACACACACACTCCATTCACACACTCCATTCACATCTAACGTATAGCTATAGCTCACACACTCCACACACACACTCCACACACACACGCCATTCACATCTAACGTATAGCTATAGCTCACACACTCCACACACACACTCCATTCACACACTCCATTCACATCTAATGTATAGCTATAGCACACACACTCCACACACACACTCCATTCACATCTAATGTATAGCTATAGCTCACACACTCCACACACACACTCCATTCACATCTAACGTATAGCTATAGCTCACACACTCCATTCACATCTAATGTATAGCTATAGCTCACACTCCACACACACACTCCATTCACACACTCCATTCACATCTAATGTGTAGCTATAGCACACACACTCCACAGACACACGACACGTAGTCACGTACAGCCACAGTACACACTCCATACACGCAGACACCTAAACATTCGGCCATAGCACACACCCTCATTCCCATGCACACACTCATACAGTATGACCATTCCCATTGTGTGTGTGTGTCTGTGTGTGTGTGTGTGTGTGTGTTTGTCTGTGTGTGTGTGTGAGGAAAAGAAGGGGGGGGGGTGAAAGGAGTTAGATTAAATTATTTTGGCGCCTCTGAGTAATGTTTAAATTACTCTGGGATAAACATCTGAAACATAATATGTTAAGGATCACAAGGTCGCCAGGACAGCCCCCCCCCCCCCATCCCCCTACATCGCCCAGCCCTGTTAGAGCCCCATGCCCCGCATCACCCAGCCCTCCTAGAGCCCCGTCTCCCCCCACCCCCCAGAGCCCTAGCCCTCTGCTGCCTGCCTCAGAGAGACCTTCCTGTTTGGAGCCTTTGTCATTGCCGTGCTCTTCCCATCTGAAGGCAAACAGGAATTATCACAATCAACATCCCACGCAATGTCCTTATCAAGCCTAGAAGGTCACTGTGTGACACACAGAGAGTGGGGAGCTGGGAAGGCTTTTCTTCTTCACTGTTGACTGTACAAGAGACACGGGGCACAGTCAGCCAATGTGGAACAGAGGGATCAATAGCATTGCTCAGAGAGGCTGGAAAAACAGTCCAGTGGGCCACAGGAGCCCAAAATACGCTGTTTTAAAATAAATGCTTCACAATAGTGGAAATAATAAACTAAATAAAAATAATAATAATGTAGAGCCACTAGATGCTCCAAGTTACCACTTGGTATCATTAAGCTCTCATGATCAGTGGTACACAGGACTTGCCAAAGCTCTTTCTCCTTTAAGTGGCATTTACAGCATATGCAGCCCACAGCACACACTTGTCAACATCCTGCCATTGCACCCTGGCTTCCTGTTGTCTTTTTTTCTGTACTGGCCTAGAAAGTGCCCATGGTGTGGCTTTCCTGACCATAGCCAGGCACCCGCCGAACTGCCCCCTTTGTGTCGGCAGAGGGTGGTGGGGGGAGAACTTCCCTCTTTGTGTCGGCAGGGGGTGGTGGTAGTGGGGGGCTCTGTTATGTAAAGAGGTGCATTGTGTCGGCCTGCTTTCCCTTCGACTGCAAAATGGGCTCAGCCGTTTGGAAATGCGCCCTTAATGAGATTGCAGTTGGGCTCTGATCGACGCGCTACCGCCGCTAACTCGGCTAGCGTGCCCATGCTGCCCTCCTTTGATGCCCGCCCTTCATCCTCACCCTCCTCCCGGTTATGTAACCACGCCAGGGCACCACCACTTGCCTCCACTACGACGTGTGGCATCGCTCTGTTTTTGGACGAGGTGGGTCCATTTCTCCTTCACGAAGCGTCATCCACTCATTCCTTCCCTGCCTCTTCTTGGAAGTGTGGCAACCCCTGTGGCCTGGGTGGCTGTGGCAGTGGTGCCATCCCCATGCCTGAGCTCCACACACACACACCCCTAATTAGCATTCCTGCTTGGGCCCGATGGGGAGGGAGAGAGAGCCTGGAGCGTGAAGGGGAGCGTGGGTCCGTACTGTACATGCTTCACTCAGGGCATTTGTGCTTTTGCCTCTGAGCCAGCTGCCCCAGGGATCACTGGCCCCCGGTCCACTCTCAGGCCCTCAGATATGTGCTGGCCTCTCAGGGCCCCCGTTTAAGAGCAGAGGGTCAGCCCGAATGGCACTGTGCTAGCAAGGCGGTTGATGTCTTGCTTCAGAGGATTTGGCCTGAGACGACTGATTTAGCAAGTGTCAAAAATGATTTCCAGAGTTTCCAGGCAAAAATGGCTGAAGTTTTAGGGGGAAAATATTTGCGTAATGACTCATTAGGTGCATGTTTTTAAGGCGCTTGGCCCATGCATGCACTTTTTTATAGAGGTATGAGGGTGTTTTGTGTTTGTGTGTGTGTGTGTGTGTGTGTGTGTGTGTGTGTGAGTGAGTCTAAGCAGGGGGTGGGGGGGGTGTTCTTCATTCCAAAATCCTTGCGCCACAAATTCCTGCTTAATAGTTAACAGGCCAAGAGCAGTCCAAGCCCCCTCTCTCCCCTCCACACAGAAGGAGACTGTTTTTGCTTTTCTCCTCTTTTTAAATGTTTTTTGGCATTTACCTCTGGGTTTGTTATGGGGTCTCTGCGGCCCATTGATTAATGGGTCAAATTAGCCTCACACAACCCAGCAAAGTCGTTTTTCTCCCCCGCGTTGCGCAACCGCTTCAGTGGCTACGAAATCTGTTTTCACCTCCTCCGTGTTCCGCTCTCTGCCCCATTTAGTTCTCCCTCCAACCCAATTGCTGTTCTCTTTTTTTTTAGCCAGTGCTCCTATTCATTTGTTCTTTTTTTCTGCGCAGGAGAGAGGGGAAGTGGCATTGTATAGAGGAATGTGATAGGAAGAGCGCTAGTGTGGCTTTCTGCAGGCCAGAATGAAGGGGACGTGCGCATATCGCGGCACAATCTGTTTCAACACTGGCATCCAGGGATTTAAGCAAAGGCCCAACGTTTACATTCTTTGGCGCAGAATGACGTCAACACAGAGACATGTTTTGATTAATAAGTCTTTTTTACAGGGAAAAGAAGACAAAAAAGCAGAAGACGAGTTGCTAGCTCTCCCCCGCGTACATTCCTCGATGGCCGTGACTCAGGATGAAGTGGCCTGGCTGGAAGGGTGAGCAGAGCCCAGCTGTTGTGGTCAAAATCACTTTAGCACATGAGTTTAGCAATCCCCTGCTCTGCGGTGTGAGTTCAGCTGTACACCTTCACCATGAGTCACATTGACGGATTGACGACACCATCAGCTCCCAGGCTACCTTAGGCCACGGGTCCCAGCCGACCTTAGGCCACGCCTCCCATCCGACCTTAGGCCACGGCTCCCAGTCTACCTTAGACTGAGTTTAGCAATCCTCAATCCAGCAATCAATCCAGAGACAGCTAACAACATCTGGATATGTCACACATACTGGCACATCCACTATATGTGCTAACGAGCCAGACATGCTCATCTGAATCTGTGTGACTACTGCAGATAAGCTTGCGTTCATATACTACCATATACTTACTACATATAGTTATTAGCTGATATTCACAGCTCAGCCCCCCCCCCCACACACACACTCACATTTCCAATATCTTATCTGTACCCCATGGTGTTTCCCTGGCGGATTCCTCTTGACCAGTGGAGTGTAACAAAGCATACCAGTGATTCCCCACCAATTTGACGCTGGCCTCTATTTTGGGCAAATTGCGGTGCGGCAGCCATTATGACCGTCATAAAGTTGTCAGAGTCGTGGGGAAGATCAGAGGGAGTAATGTCGTCACCTGTGGTGAGAGCCTCTTAGAGCCACTGACCCCCCCTCCAACCCCCCAAAATCGTAAATCTTTGTGATTCCTCAAATACGTTTCACAGACTTCGGTAGCCAACTGTCTGCTCACACTTACTCACCTCTATTCTTAAGATCTGAGGCTACAGATTTTTTCCCTCGTAGTTGCTGTTTTTAGAGCTTTGAGCTAAAGCCCAGTTCAGTTTGACTTGGAGTTTTAAAAGGAAATGGATTAGTGTGTTTGTTCTGCCCAATTAAAGATCAGTCACCGAGTTTCACGACTTCTTTTATGTCTGCTTTTGTTTCACACTGGCACACTTCAAAAGAGTTTAACGCCAAACAGCCAGTCATTATTTTGTAGATATATATGATTTAATTGATCCTCTGCCCAAACATAGGAACCACAAAATATAAACTTGCAGTACACAAACGCCTGACTTTGAGACTTCAGGACTTCAAGACCTTTACTGTCATTGAACAATTGCCTGTACAACAAAACTAAACAGCAAAGGTGTAAGATGACAGTGCCAAAGTACCACTCTGACAGGTGGCTTTTAAGATGAATGATCATTTCAGAGAACCTGTGAGACTGCAGTTTCTACAATCAAAAGGTAAAAGATAAAACACACACCTTTATGACACAAAGAAAATGACATCTCACTCTTGCATCTCTCATTCGTGTATTCCCAAAACCCCAGGCTTTGTGCAGCCAGGGTAGAAATGTTCAGTGAAATCCCTACAAAGAGCCCATGGTAAAATTCCTCAGATGATGGCAATAAATAACAGTGGAACATGACTGAGAGAGACATTAGACCTATGACATTTGTGACCAACTGAAGTTTACGTCTTTACTAGTTTACCCATGGCCTGTACTTAATTCTTGTAGCCTGACGATGATTTAAGTGTGGGTTGAGTCTGGGTCGCAAAGCCGTTCCCCAAATTAGTGGTGGAGGAAGGCGTACTGGCCCAAGGGCAAATGCAGGGCTCAGCAATGTGACCTTGCAAAGCAGCCTGGGTAATTCCCTGTCCTTTTTGAAGGCAACTGAGATGGATTGACTCGCTGGCTTGGAATGCGGTAGTTGTGACTAATTGTCTCTGTAGGGATGAACCTTGTTCCTGTCTCAAAAACGATGACCCGCCACCACCACCTCCACCCCCCGAACGCACTAAATGCTCAATCTGTAGACCCGCCACAGGTCAGCAGGGGTCACACGGAGAGGGGTCGCACACAGAAACACACACACACACACACATATACATATACACACACACACACGCACGCACGCTTCTGTCCCAGTGTCCCACCCTCCGCAGGTCACCAGGGGTCGTGCGGAGAGGCCAGCTCATGCTGGGGTCACACACACGCCCCTATCCCAGTGCCCTTCAGGGAACAGGAAATGAGTGTGTGTCGTCCCTCAGAGATCCTCCACAGGGACTGACCAGGGAATGTGTGGAATTCAGCATCTCTCCAGGATACCAGACAATAGGTGTGTGTGTGTGTGTGTATATGAGAGAAAGAGAGAGAGAGAGAGATCTGTGTTTATACTCTTTCTGGGATGGAAGTAAGCCCTGCACAGGAAGTCTCTTCCTGCCGCCACAGCAGTTCCTGTCCGTCACCTTTACGCTCATTCTCCAGCAACTCCATCACCACTAATCTGTTTGACAAAGCCCTGTGTTATCCCCTGTGTTGGCCCTGTGTTATCTTGAGGCTGAAGAGCAGCAAATGCACACCTGGATTATGGAGGATTACTGCTGTTCACTTCAACTGAAAAAGAGTTTAGTACTAATGATGCGTTCTTGGGCAATTTTTACTTGGAGGTAGACTGTATCAACTTCTCAACCCTGATAAGAAAGATATATATTCACAGCAAGAGTTCCGCTGAAATGAAGTATTGCACTGGAGCCTAGCTCTGCTGGAACACTGCATATACTTCAGTGCTGTCCTGTACTACACAGTGTAGGGCACATGTATAAGGACATAGGGACAGTATACTTCAGTACTATAGGACACATGCCTTGCATAGCTTAAGTGGAGTTACAGTAAATTGGAGGAGGCCCCTGTATGTAATGACTGTAATCCCTCTCCTGCGCTCTCTGCCTCACAGGCCTTTTGTGCCATGCTGTGGTGCATGCGTCCACACTGCAGTGTTGCAGTGCATGCGTCCTTGCTGTGGTGCAGGCATCCATGTTGCAGTGGATGCATCCATGCTGCGGTGCATGTTGCGATGTGCATGCTGCCGTATGTTCCCCAGGCACATGGTCTCACGGTGAAGACACGGCTACTGGACACCTGCTTATTGGAGGATATGTGAGGCATGCTTTGATCAGCACGCGCCGGCAGTCACACACACACACACACAGGCATACACACATACTCACAGGAGAGGGGAGGGAGAGCGAGAGTTCGAAAAAGAGAGGGGGGAAAGGCATTCTTCAGAACAGACGGAGGTATGTTTTCAAATGAGTCTCAGCGGCCTTTCCCACCGCCCGCTCATTCCTGTCGTGTCAGTCTGTTTTCTCGTCCATGCTTCAGGGCTGGGAAAGACAAGAGGCCTTGTGGCTGAGAGGGAGATAAATGGTGGCTTCCTAGAAAGGTGTGTGTGTGTGAGTGTCAGTGTGTGTGTGTGTGTGTGTGTGTGTGACTTGTTATCTCTGCCCATCCGTGGTCAGTGGGTGACATCAACCGCTCCATTGGGCACCTGATGAGAGGTTATCAGTAAGACCTTCCCACCCCCCCTCTACCCCGCTTACCACCAACCCCACCACCTATACACCCCTTTGGTACATTCCTAAGCATATTCTTTGTCTCTCTCTCTTTTCTCCCTCACTGTCTCTTTCTCTCTCTCTCTTTCTTGCTCTCCCATTTTACCCCTCTCGCTCTGTCTCTCTCACCCACAAACACACGCACACAGACACACACAGAGCTACAGTATACATTCCCTATCATCTAATTGCTCTTCTCCCAGACACATGTGAAACAGGAAGTCCACTCCATGACACCTCCCCCTGATTCCTGCAGAGCTTAGATACACTGCATATGTGCTAGCTCATACAACACGTACACACTCACAATCAGCTTCCTCCTTGGATCTGACTACATGCATACACACACCCCGCACGCTATGGTGTACAACACAACTGTGCTTTCAACTATTCAACGCACACGCACACACACACACACACATACACATACACATGTACGCATACACATACAGTAGGCGTGCATCAGTAATGTATTTCATTCATTCCCATACTTCAGTGAATACCTCGAAGGTCCTGTATGCTTTCCCGCCCTCACAGACTCTTCAGGGGAAATCTGACTTTCAAGGGAAATCGTAATCTTCAGGGGAAATCGTACTTCTCGAAGATGTCGTAACAAATTGGAATTGGATTGGTGAGCATACTCACTTCTCCTCTTGGACGTGATAACATGCACATAACCACCTTCAGCAGATTGTGCAACACAGCTGTGGTTTGCCACTACTCAGCAATCACACACAGTGTGTCAGCTTTTGTAACACAGGACAGCTTTCCGTGTCTTTCAATGTCTTCTTGGTCTATCTGAAATTACAAAAGCTGAAAATTTGTCATTCATTTTTAAATAATGGAGTCTTGCATCTTCTAAGCTACCGAGGAGACAAATCATCCTTCTTGTTTTAGTCGTCAGTTCAAAAGGCAGCATCTGTGATGGTATGGTTGTGCAGTAGTGCCTTCATTATGGTGTGCTTATTCATCTGGAGAGTTAATAATGCTGAATGATACTGTATATGTATAAGTTTTGAACAGCACAGGATGGCACTCAGACATTGTATTTTGAGGGTAGACTTATTCAATATTACCAGATCATGAGGTCAAACTGCATTCTGTACAAAATCCCAATAGTGTGGCTCCACCATAAGGGCAACCAGATGCTAAAATGGCCGGCATGCTGTCCAGATCTGTCACATTTTAAGCATAATAAAAAGGAGAACATGATGAAGAAGACACCTACCAGTTGGGCTGCTAAAAATCATGTCAAGGACAAGAAAGAAAGCCCTTTTTTTATACAAAATCATCTTGTCAGTTAACATACTTAACTGTGAAGGGTCCTCCGTTGTTTTATCTTTAGTCTTAATCAACTTCTCCTGCCTTTTATTGACACCGCCCCAACTTTTTTGAGACATGTTGCTGGCCTAAAATTTGAAATGACCATAAATACCCCATACAACAACAAAAAAAATCCAGTTACAATAACTGATATGTTGTCCTTGGACAATTCTCAAACACATATATTGCTTGTATGATTTGATAATAATAGCATTTATTTTTTATTTCCATTTAACGCAACGTCCCAACTTCATCGGAATTTGGGTTGAATAGATAGGGATTGGGATGAGCCATACACATGAGGCGTAGATAGGGATTGGGATGAGGATGAAATTCTTGCATCTGACCCTGTACCCTGATTAGCTGATTGTCTTGTCAAAACCTTGAGGTATGAAAACATTCACGTTCCTGGAAGACACATGAACCTTTGACCACAGGGTGGATCGCGCCCTCTCAGTCCTCCTCACACAGGCATGCTGCCTTCCTCCTTTTAAGGAGCCACGCGGGAGAAATGCAAAGCATCCCAGGCATGTTACACAACCTTCAGAAATACACATGATATATATAATACACCCGTCCCAGCCGCTTAAAGACACAGACCACAGATTATTTACAATCCTGAAAATATGCACAGATAACAGCCTTTGGGAATTGATCATGACATGGTAAAGAGCTTTGGATGAGTGCCTTGACCTTTTGCAAGTGTGTGTGTGTGTGTGTGTGTGTGTGTGTGTGCATGTGTATGTTTGTATATGTTTGGGTGTGTGTGTGCGTGCGTGCATGTGTGTATGTATGTGTATGTGTAGAGTAGAGTTACTTTATTGGTCCCAAAGGAAATGAAGGAAATGTATGCATATGTTTGTATGTGTTTGTGTGTGTGTGTTTGGGTGTGTGTGTGTGCGCGCATGTGTGTATGTATGTGTATGTGTATGCATATGTTTGTATGTGTTTGTGTGTATGTGTGTGTTTGTGTGCCTCCTCTAAGCAGCGGAATGTTGGTAATGCAAAGACTCTGTTGTACAAATTTACCCGCGACCCTGCAGCGACCAACGGAAAGCTAGCGGTAAACAATGCGCCTCCTTGTCTCTCCCTTCCCCCCCCCCCCCTTCTCTCCCCCTCTCTCCGCCCCCCTCCTCTCCCTCCATCCCCCTGATCCCCCCACCCCCTTCTTGTCTCCCCTCCTCTCCTTCTCCCTCTGCCCCCACCCCCCCCCCCCCCCCCGTCCTCTCCCCCCCATCCCCCTGGTCCCCCCACCCCCTTCTTGTCTCCCCTCCTCTCCCTCCTTCTCTCCCCCCCACCTCCTCCTTCTCTCCCTCCTTCTCTCTCTCCTTCTCTCCCCCCCCCCCCCCCAGCCCAGCCTCTGGGGGAAGCAGGCAGCCATGTCAGGTATGTGGCGGGAGGGGGGCGGGTGGAGAGACTGCCATGGGACTTTTTTCTCTGTCACAATCGCTCCATTCTTCCCTCTGCCTGCGTAAGGTCACGGGTAAAAAACACCCGGCGCGGTGTCACAACCTCACCTGTCAGCCAAAAACCATCCAGGTAATGTTTATTTGTCAGGTGTATCGCGCTGTAATTGTGCGTCACGGTCCCCCTTCATGTGGCCTATAAAGGGACAATTGTTTCTTGGCCCCGACCGTGAACACGCGGTTGCTGCCTCTTCCTCTTGCTCACGGGCACTTTTAAAGGCCACTCAGACTATCAGTTTCAGTTGATGAGCATGCCTCTCTTACTCACACACACACACACACACACACGCACACTCACTCACAGACACACACAGACATATGCACACACACACAAACACACACTCACACACATACACATACACACACACACACACACACACACACAGTGCCCTGTGGAGTGTTGTTAGAGGTTTGAGTGTGTGTGATATTTGCTTAGTGAAGAATGTGGAGATTCCGGTTGAGCGTGGGCAGTGTGAGGCAGGTGGAGGGCTGAAAGAAGCAGTGTGAGGCAGACAGAGGCAGTGTGAGGCAGACAGAGGCAGTGTGAGGCAGACAGAGGCAGTGTGAGGCTGACAGAGGCAGTGTGAGGCAGAGGGAGAGCTGAGAGAGGCAGTCTAAGGCAGGAGGAAGGAGGGCTAGGAGAGGCAGTTTGAGGCAGACAGAGGGTCTGAGAGAGGCAGTGTGAGGCTGACAGAGGCAGTGTGAGGCTGAGAGAGGCAGACAGAGGCAGTGTGAGGCTGACAGAGGCAGTGTGAGGCTGTGAGAGGCAAGTGAAGGTCTGAGAGAGGCAGTCTTTCCAGTAGGGCTGAGAGAGGCAGTGTGAGGCGGGAGGAAGGAGGCCTAGGAAAGGTAGTGTGAGGCTGAGAGAGGCAGTGTGAGGCAGACAGAGGCTGACAGAGGCAGTGTGAGGCGGGAGGAAGGAGGCCTAGGAAAGGTAGTGTGAGGCTGTGTGAGGCTGAGAGAGGCAGTGTGAGGCGGGAGGAAGGAGGCCTAGGAAAGGTAGTGTGAGGCTGAGGGAGAGCTGAGAGAGGCAGTGTGAGGCGGGAGGAAGGAGGGCTAGGAAAGGCAGTGTGAGGCTGAGAGAGGCAGGTGGAGGGCAGCCCACCACACAGAAGCCTTAACGGTTGTCAGGGAAACACACTGATGTCTGTGAAGAGATTGCCATTTAAACATTAGAACAAAGTGCGCATGTGTATGATGAGTGTGAGTGTGTGTGTGTGTTTGCATGCATGCATGCATGCTAGTTTAAATACATACCTGAAATATCTATGAATTGGTTCATGATGAAAACAAATAACTAAACACAGTGATTAAGTGAAAGTCTGACAACATTCCCATATTTTGTAACTGACCTGGCGACATTCTTTTGTCCTAGGACTTCAGCCTGATCACATGCTCTTCCAGATCAATAGTGCTTTTGCCATGAGCCAACAGGTGATGAGATCTTTGTCTTGTTTGATGTTTTTGTGGAGCAGTGTAAGATGGCAAAGAGCCATGATTCATGCTTTTGTGTGCAGCACAGACACCTAAACCACAACGGCATCCTACACACACACCTACACCATCTTACACACACACCTACGCCATCCTACACACACACACGCTACCTTACACACACACCTACACCATCCTACACACACACCTACGCCATCCTACACACACACACGCTACCTTACACACACACCTACACCACCCTACAAACACACCTACTCCTTCCTACACACACACACGCTACCTTACACACACACCTACACCACCCTACAAACACACCTAAGCCATCCTACACACACACACACTACCTTACACACACACCTACACCATCCTACACACACACCTATGCCATCCTACACACACACACGCTACCTTACACACACACCTACACCACCCTACAAACACACCTAAGCCATCCTACACACACACACACACACCTACACCACCCTACAAACACACCTACTCCTTCCTACCTACACACACACCTTGGCCATCCTCCTTCACCTGACCGCCACACACCTGCTGTGGTGTCACAGACACCTGACCACGCACGGGAGAGGCTGGGCAGCATCCGGCGTGACACCCAATCCGCCCCCCACCCCCCCATTTCGCTCGCCACCCCTCTTCGTATTACAGAGACCTCTCCCCGTCCCCGCCCCACCCCCCACTCACCGCCCTGCCCCACCACCCACCGCCACATACAGCCAGCACCTCGCTTTCATTCATTCACCTTTATCCCCCCCCCCACTCACCGCCCTGCCCCACCCCCCACTCACCACCCTGCCCCACCACCCACCGCCACATACAGCCAGCACCTCGCTTTCATTCATTCACCTTTATCCCCCCCCCCCCCCCCACTCACCGCCCTGCCCCCCCACACCTCC
>CM050212.1:547500-552500 GCA_027475355.1 Coilia nasus
TTCTTTGTATTTTGGGCCCCAAATTTCACTCCCATATAATAGTATAGGTTTTATTAAAGAGTCAAAAATCTTAAGCCACATTTTTACTGGAGGGTTAAATTGAAGTAAAGTTTTTCTTAATATGTAATATGTTTTCCTCGCTTTTTCAGTCAAGTTTTTGATAGCACTGTCGAATTGTCCTGTAGATGAGATGATCAGTCCTAAGTAGCAATATTCTTTAACTTGTTCAAGTATATGAGGGCCAACGGTGAAATTGTACTTGTTATTTATCTTTGAGTGTTTCCTTTGGAATACTATGATTTTAGATTTGTCATATTGATTGGAAGGGCCCATGTTTGGCTGTATTCATTAAGGATGTTGAGGCTTCTTGTAGCCCTTCTGCACTTGGGAGAGTAAAAGTAGGTCGTCTGCAAAGAGCAGACATTTAATTTCTCTATCCAAAAGTTTAAGTCCTGGAGATGAGGATTTTTCGAGTTTGATAGCAAGTCATTGATATAGATGTTAAATAATGTCGGGCTCAGACAACAGCCTTGTCTAACTCCTTTTGTTTTGTCTCTCTCTCTCTCTCTCTCTCTCTCTCTCTCTCTCTCTCTGTCTGTACCCTGTTTGCACCAGCTGAGTAACTGAGCTTTGTTGTGTTGTGTGTGTGTGTGTGTGTGGTATGTGTGGTGTGTGTGTGCATGCGCATGTGTGTGCATGTGTACGTGTGTGAGCATTCTTGCCCTTGTGCCAGGAACCCCCTGTCCAGAACAGCCAGTGTGTGAGTGTGTGAGTGCTTTTGGAGTATCCTAGGGACAGCGGGCCACATAAAAGAGCAAGAACGGGAAAGAGGGATGGAGAAAGAGAGGAAAAAGAGAGAGAGGAAGGGAGAGAGGGATGGAGAGAGAGGGAGGAAGAGAGAGAGGGAGAGAGAGAGGGAAAGAGAGAGGGAGGGAGATGGAAATGAGAGAGGAGGGAGAGAAGGATGGAGAGAGAGATAGAGAGAGAGAGGAATGGAGGGAGAGAGAGATGGAGGGGAATAGAGAGGAGAGACTGACAGAGTGACCAGCAACTAAACGCTGCTTGAACACACAAACAGAGCGCTCCATGTTTGTTTGGTTTTGTGCAGATTGTTGGCATTCCTTCATTCCTTGGCCCGAGCAGCCCCTACCACTTGCAGCCATGGCCATGTACTGAGAACTGATTATAATGATTAGGATGGGGGGGGTGGGGGGGAGAGGAGGAGAGGGGAGGAGGATGAAGAGAAGAAGGAGGAGGAAGAGGGGAGAAAGAAGGAGGAGGTCCTGTGACATGTGGCCAAGTGTCTCTGTTAGAAGTGCAATAGCAAGTACAAGCTTTTGACCAGAAGTAGTGCCTTTGACCAGTGCTAATGCTTTGATCAGTAGTAGTGCGTTTGACCAGTAGTAGTGCGTTTGAGCAGTGGTAGTCCTTTGACCAGTGCTAGTCCCTTTTGACCAGAAGTAGCGCGTTTGACCAGTGCTAGTCCTTTGGATCAGTAGTAGTGCATTTGACCAGGAGTAGTGCGTTTGACCAGGAGTAGTGCGTTAGACCAGTAGTAGTGCGTTTTACCAGTGGAAGGGTGATTTACCAGTGGTAGTCCTTTGACCAGTGCTAGTCCTTTGGATCAGTAGTAGTTTGTTTGACCAGTGTAGTCCTCCGGATCTGTAGTAGTGCGTTTGACCAGTGGTGGTGCTTTGGATCAGTAGTAGTGTGTTTGACCAGTGGTTGTGTGTTTGACCAGGTAGTAGTGCGTTTGACCAGTAGTAGTGCGTTTGACCAGTGGTGGTGCTTTGGATCAGTAGTAGTGTGTTTGACCAGTGGTTGTGTGTTTGACCAGTAGTAGTGCGTTTGACCAGTAGTAGTGCGTTTGACCAGTAGTAGTGCGTTTGACCAGTGGTGGTGCTTTGGATCAGTAGTAGTGCGTTTGACCAGTAGTAGTGCGTTTGACCAGTGGTGGTGCTTTGGATCAGTAGTAGTGCGTTTGACCAGTAGTAGTGCGTTTGACCAGTGGTGGTGCGTTGGACCAGTGGTGGTGCTTTGGATCAGTAGTAGTGCGTTTGACCAGTAGTAGTGCGTTTGACCAGTGGTGTGCTTGATCAGTAGTAGTGCGTTTGACCAGTAGTAGTGCGTTTGACCAGTGGTGGTGCTTTTGGATCAGTAGTAGTGCGTTTGACCAGTGGTGGTGCTTTGGATCAGTAGTAGTGCGTTTGACCAGTGGTGGTGCTTGATCAGTAGTAGTGCGTTTGACCAGTGGTGGTGCTTTGGATCAGTTAGTAGTGCGTTTGACCTAGTGGTGGTGCTTTGGATCAGTAGTAGTGCGTTTGACCAGTGGTGGTGCTTTGGATCAGTAGTAGTGCTCCACCACTTCATCTTCCCACTGTTTCATGCGCACACAAGCTAGCCGAGGCCTCTGTTACTGCCCACATGATTCCCAAACATCACTATGTATCCCATTCAATAGCATCAGTCACTATGCCTGCTATATAATTTACAAGCAAAATGCAATAACTATGAATCTTTGGCAGGTACTGTGAGAGGTGGACATGGACAGGTCTGCATTACTGTCTGGGAGGGTTTGCTTTGTGTGTGTGTGTGTGTGTGTAGACGGGATCTCTCCCTATTCCTGTGCTCCCAGTGTGGTATTAGAGGATGCCAGGTCGGGCACATTAGCTCATGTGTCCCGAAATAGAGCAGCACATTTGTGGCCTGTAAGTTATCCGTGTGACAGATATTCCTGTGCGATCCGTGTGACAGATATTCCTGTGCGATCCGTGTGACAGATATTCCTGTGCGATCCGTGTGACAAATATTCCTGTGCGATCCAAGTGACAGATATTCCTGTGCGATCCGTGTGACAGATATTCACTGCTGACCCTGACGGCACCTCCCAGCCCCGGCGTTCCCTCATCGCTCCAGGGTGGGTGTGGGGGAGGGGGTGGTGTATGGGGGTTTATGACGGTGGGGGGTGTATGCGGGTGTATGGCGTGGGGATGGGGTTAGGCTTGGCGCGGTGGGGGGAGGTGGTTAGGATGGGGGTGGATTGGGGTGTGTGGAGGGTGTTGGGGAGGTATGTATGGAGGGGATGAGGTTGCGGTTGGCGTGGTGATCCTGACGGGGGGGTTTATGGGTGGGGATGGGGTTAGGCTTGGCGCGATGGGCGGAGGTGGTTAGGAGGGGGGTGGATTGGGGTGTGTGGAGGGTGTTGTGGAGGAATGTATGGAGGGAATGGGGTTGCGGTTGGCATGGTGATCCTGACAGGGGGGGTACAGGGGGGTTAGGCTTGGAGCGGTTGGTGTGGTGATCCTGATGGTTGTGGTGTAGGGGGGGTGATCCTGACAAGGGTGGTGTAGGGAGGGGGTGTGTGTGTGTGGGGGGGGGGAGTGTAGGGGGTGGTGTGTGTGTGTGGGGGGGGGGGGGTGACCGGCCGCTAATCAGCTGACGCTGCTGATGCCACACGGTAATCCGCCGAGGCACAACATTACAGGAATACTTCCGACTGACACTGATACCTCTCGGCCTTTCTCTCTCACACACACACACACACACACATACACACTCACAATGTGCACACATTTACAACACACACACCAGTACCACCACCACACCTATATGCACACACCTACACATACACACACACACACGCTTAAACACAAACACTTAAACACAAAACACACACACACGTGCAAGGTCATTTCCAAAAAAAACTCCTTGCTGCGGGAGAAGCTCTCTTACTCCCACATGTGTGGCGAATGACCCCCCATCTTTGGCATACCTGTTGTGCTAACACACATAGGCACGCATACACACACACACACACACACGTGCACACACACGCACGCACATACACACCGCCACCACCCCTTGCAGAGGACACCATGGACACCGGCAGCAACATGTGTGGTGACAATCACCAGCCAACAATGCACCGGCAGGCCACATGGCAGCTGGCCCCTAAGACATGCCCCCCCTCACCAACCCCCCCAAACCCTCGACCTCATGTACCCAAGCCACCTGCTCTGTGTGTTTAGGGTATGTGTGTGTGTGTGAGCGTGTGTCCGTGTGTGTGTGTGTGCGTGTGTCCGTGTGTGTGTGTGTGTGAGTGAGCGTGTGTCCGTGTGTGTGTGTGTGCGTGTGTCCGTGTGTGCGTGTGTGTGTGTGTGTGTGTGTGTGTGTGTGCGCGTGTGCTGCTGTCACTAGGCTGCAGGGCAGACAGGCATCCATCTCATTTGGGGAGCCCAGGGCACTGCCATTAGTTCTAAGAGAGATGTCTTTATCATGCTTAGAGGGCCATCTGCCACCCTTGTGTGTGTGTGTGTGTGTGTGTGTGTGTGTGTGTGTGTGTGTGTGTGTGTGTGTGTGTGTGTGTGTGTGTGTCTACATATGTACATTTTTGTCTACTTGTGTGTATGTGAATTGTTGGAGGGAGTGTTTAAACATGTCTTGTGTTTATGTGGGTGTGGTGTGTTGTTGTAGTGTGTTGTTGTTGTTGTTGTTGTGTTGTTCTTGTCTGTGTGTGTGTGTGTATTTCGGTGTTTGTGTGTGTGAGAGAGAGTGTGTTACTGTAGGATAAGAAACCCGAGCTGCATTGTGCCACTGGCCTGGAGCAAAGATGCTTTGGATATTGGCCTTTGTCCTGCGGTAACACAATCCATTGTAGCCTCTTCATTTTCCCCTTCGTCACTTAGAGACTTTGCCCCCGCCACTCACCGTGCTGCACGGCTCAACACTCGTTTTGTATTTGCTCACATGACGACCCAAAGCCCCAAAAAAGGCCGTTCCTCGCCACCTTTCTGCGCTCGCAGCTCAAATTGAGCAACTCCAGGAATGTGCCGCAGTTATGTAAAGAGCGATGGCTGCCATTTTGACATGTGTTCCCTGCTGAGGATCACAATGTGTTCGGCAAACAACACTGCTCTGGCAGGCATCTGGCTGCTCCTGACATACGTAATGACATCAAGATGTTTGGAGGATGCTGTTGCTGTTGTTCATATTTCCCCCTT
>CM050212.1:557500-562500 GCA_027475355.1 Coilia nasus
CCTTCATTTGGCACACAGACATGACCAGACAGGCAGCGCACTCTTCTGCGTCTGGTTTTGTCGTCGTCTGCTTCCTCCAACAGTTGTGCCCTGTGTGGAAGCGCCAGTCAAGCCAGACTGCGGCCCGCACCTGTCTGTGGCCGTAACACACAGAGGGAAATGTGTGCAGGGCCCGCACCTGTCTGTGGCCGTAACACACAGAGGGAAATGTGTGCAGGGCCCGCACCTGTCTGTGGCCGTAACACACAGAGGCAATGTGTGCAGGGCCCGCACCTGTCTGTGGCCCGCACCTGTCTGTGGCCCGCACCTGTCTGTGGCCGTAACACACAGAGGGAAATGTGTGCAGGGGAAAGGGAAAGTGTCTGTGGAGCTGCCAGCTGTCTGCGTCATAAAGAAGGAAAAAGGATGAGAGTGACAGAAAAATAAACAGACACATGGAAAGTCGTCACAAGAAAGAAAGAAAGAAAGAAAGAAAGAAAGAAAGAAAGAAAGAAAGGATACGAGTAATACGTATGGATGGACGGACAAATGGATAGATGGACAGACAAACAAACACACACAGGCATATTCAAGTAAATAAAAATAAATAGCCAAGTGTGGCTGGAGCTGAGCTGTGCTGTTTGTGGAGCTGTGCTGTGCTGCGTGAGTGAGAGCCTGTGGCCATGATGTGTCTCTGGCTAATATAGTAATATTCAGTGAGTGGAACTGTGTGTGTTATTGAGTGGAGCTGTGCTGTTTGTGGTGCTGTGCTGTTTGTGGTGCTGTGCTGTTTGTGGTGCTGTGCTGTTTGTGGACCTGTGCTGTGTGAGGGAGTGGAGCTGTGCTGTGTGAGGGAGTGGAGCTGTGCTGTGTGAGGGAGTGGAGCTGTGCTCTGTAAGTGAGTGAAGCTGTGCTGTTTGTGGTGCTGTGCTGTTTGTGGAGCTGTGCTGTGTGAGGGAGTGGAGCTGTGCTGTGTGAGGGAGTGGAGCTGTGCTGTGTGAGGGAGTGGTGCTGTGCTGTGTGAGTGAGTGGAGCTGTGCTGTGTGAGGGAGTGGAGCTGTGCTGTGTGAGTGAGTGGAGCTGTGCTCTGTAAGTGAGTGAAGCTGTGCTGTTTGTGGAGCTGTGCTGTGTGAGGGAGTGGAGCTGTGCTGTGTGAGGGAGTGGAGCTGTGCTGTGTGAGGGAGTGGAGCTGTGCTGTATGAGTGAGTGGAGCTGTGCTGTTTGTGGTGCTGTGCAGAGGCCATGATGTATCTCTGGCTAATGCAGCCCATCCTTTGTTATTCTCCCTGTGAAGACACAGATGTGCCAAGAGTCTCCATAAGAGCTGTGCATCCATCTCACACACTCCTTCACCTCACACACTCCTCTATCTCCACCTCACACACTCCCCTACCTCCACCTCACACACTCCCCTACCTCCACCTCACACACTCCTCTATTCCCCTACCTCCACCTCACACACTCCTCTATCTCCACCTCACACTCTTCTACCTCCCTATCTCCACCTCACACACTCCTCTATCTCCACCTCACACACTCCTCTATCTCCACCTCACACACTCCTCTATCTCCCTACCTCCATCTCACACACTCCTCTATCTCCACCTCACACACTCCCCTATCTCCACCTCACACACTCCTCTACCTCCACCTCACACACTCCTCTATCTCCCTACCTCCACCTCACACACTCCTCTATTCCCCCACCTCCACCTCACACACTCCTCTATCTCCCTACCTCCACCTCACACACTCCTCTATTTCCCACCTGTCCAGCCAGGTGAGGAGAGAAGTGGGCCTGACCCATCACCCAGCCTGTGATGTGGGCTGTCAGTGGGGCATTTGAAGTTCAGCTACGGTAAGACCTGGACATGCGGACGTAACCCTCGTGTTTTCATCGGCGGCAGGACCTCCGCTGGTGCTGTTTCATCCTTCACTTCACTCCCCCTGCACACCTGGGCTGCGTCTGGCTTATTGTACCGCTGGCCTTCTCTGGGCCATATTTGGGGATGATGACAGCCGTGCTGAAACTGGCGAATAGCAACCTTGTGACCCCTCTGCTGAAAAAAAAAAAAAAACACAAAAAGGGGTAATGAAATCTGTGTGATGACGTCTGTTCTGTCGCACTAAGGCTTTTTATAGAAACGGCATGTCATGCAGTTTCAATGCACTTATTGCTCTAGTCTTGAGAAGTGGAAGGTTTTTTAACATCTCCCACAAGCTGTAGATCTCTATGAAAAATAGCTGCTATTCCCATTATAATCCCAGTGACGTGCTGGCCCTGAGCACATTGTTAGGCCTGTCATTGGAGACTAATGTGGCCCGATAACCTCTGGAGGTTGTGAGCCGGACACGGCGACCTGCCAGCACCCTCGGAGCGCCAGGCGGCCGGGAGGGCGGACGATCAGGCCCAGCGGCCATGCGGCCATGCGTCATTGATCGGGTAACTCGAGCACCCGCAGCTGTCCCGGGGGGAGGAGGGGAGGAGGGGGGGGGTCTTCTGAGCCGTTAGATGGGGTCAGGAGGACCCCTCACCCCCCTGCCCCCATCCCCAGGCCAGGATGGATTTGGTTAGGCAAATGAGTGGCCAGAGGGCTGCTAGAGTGAGGGCTGCTGGCCGAGATGACAATCAGCACAGCAGCTGCACTCTGACCTCAGGGAGCATCCAGGTGCTGATCACTGTATGTGTGTGTGTGTGTGTGTGTGTGTGTGTGTGTGTGTTGAAGAGGGAGATAGTGAAAGCACATGAGTGTGCTTTTTTGGGTTTGCCTTCAGTATTATGACAGATTACCTGTTTTTATAACAGTAATTTGTGTGTGTGTGTGTGCTAAAAAGAGCAGTAGCATACATCTGAGTTTGCTCTGCCACAAGAGATTACCTGTGGCTTTTTGAGCAATAGCTCTAGTGTGCGTTTGTGCTTACATATGTCCACATTTCTACATCATCCAAGATAAATGCACAAATAATGATGTGGTTGAAAGGCAGTTATGCAATAATGGAGCGAGTGTGCATATGAGTGTGTGTGTGTGTGTGTGAGTGTATATGTAACATTGAAAAAACGGTGTGTTTACATTCAGTCTTATATAAAATTACCTGTGGTTTCAGTAAAACCAACCTAGAATTATGAATAAAGGTTTGTATGTGTGTGTGTGTATGAGAGAGAGAGAGAGAGAGAGTGAGAGACTGTGTGTGTATGTTTGTACTAGCCCACACATTTCACCGTGTGATAAATGTACGTACTGAACCGGCGTGGCTGGAATGTGCTGGCGTTAAGCATTATCCTGGAAGGGAGTGTGCCTGCGTTTTATCAGAATAAAAATTAAACACTCCCAAAACCATAATCTTCTGAAAGCCATGCGCCACTAGCACACTCAATGACAACCATAGTTTCCAATAATACAAGTATCCAGTAGTATCCCCACTTTCTCAGGGCCAGTTTGTCTGAAGCACCCCAACATTTGGAACTAAGCGTCCATCACGTATCACCCCACTCTAGTGCAGTGTTCTCTCTGGTTGTACTCCTACTTTTCCCTGCAAGAATTGGCTGAGAGTTGAAATGCTGCCTCCCCACTCCTGCACACACTATAATCAACTCCCAGACCACTCACTGGGCTTTCTGTGGCCACATGCTGTCTTTTCCAATTCCTCTCTCTCGCTCACTCTCACTGCCTCTGCTCCTCTCTCTCTCTCTCTCTGTCTCTCTCTGTCTCTGTCTGTCTGTCTCCCTCTCTCTGCCTCTTTTCTTTCAGTTTTTATCTCTCGCTCTCTCTCTCGAGCTCTCAGTTTTTAATCTCTCTCTCTCTCTCAGTTTCTGTCTCTGTGTTTTTATCTCCCTCTCTCCCTCTCTCTCTCTCTCTCCCTCTGCTTCTCTGTCTGGTTGACTTGTTTGCTGTTAATGTGTCGGTGTGGAATGTGCTGGGTGGGCAGGTGCGGGGAGAGTGTGTTGGGGAGAGTGTGTTAGGGTTCGTCGCAGGCACACACTGCCCTTGTAGCCAGAGTGGAGCTGCAGTTGTTTGACACTGTGCTGACGGCATGTGTGTGTGCGCTGCCTGTGTGTGCTGCTTGGCCGTCGCTGAGATGTTTGCTAACAGAGGCCCTCTGTTCAGCCACAGCGGCAGCTCAGCACTCACACCAGACTCATCCCACCCTCTACCTCTCCCCAGACTCATCCCACCCTCTACCTCTCCCCAGACTCATCCCACCCTCTACCTCTCCCCAGACTCATCCTACCCTCTACCTCTCCCCAGGCCATCCCACCCTCTACCTCTCCCCAGACCATTCCTCATCCGCACCACTCCAGCCTCATCTCTGAGCTCTTCCCTCTCCCCAGACCATTCCTAGTCCCCCTCATTCCAGACTCATCCCACCCTCTACCTCTCCCCAGGCCATTCCTCGTCCACAGTGGCCACAGCGGCAGCTCAGCACTCACACCAGACTCATCCCACCCTCTACCTCTCCCCAGACCATTCCTCGTCCGCACCACTCCAACCTCACCTCTGAGCTCTTCCCTCACACCAGACTCATCCCACCCTCTACCTCTCCCCAGACCATTCCTCGCCCGCACCACTCCAACCTCACCTCTGAACTGTTCCCTCTCCCCAGACCACCCCAGTCTCATTGCTGAGCCTTTACCTCTATCTCTCCCCAGACCATTCCTTGTCCCCCTCATTCCAGACTCACCTCTGAGCTCTTCCCTCTCCCCAGACCACCCCAGCCTCATTACTGAGCCTTTACCTCTATCTCTTACCAGGCCATTCCTCGTCCCCCTTATCCCATCCCCAGACTATTCCTCTTCCACAGCACTCCAGCCTCACCTCCGAACTGTTCCCTCTGTCCTGAAGCAGCTCATCACTACAACCCATTTAATATCAGTATAAATAGCAGTGGGGACCTATACTCACTGTCCTGCTGAAATTACCCTTCCAAACTGTAAAAAGTACCTTACATTTACACAGGGACATTGCTAGAAATGACCCTTCCAAACAATGGAAATACCTTACATTAACACAGGGGCATTGCTC
>CM050212.1:565000-575000 GCA_027475355.1 Coilia nasus
ACTTGCATTCGTGAGTTTTCGCAAGGCTGCTACAGTTTTGCCATCATTGTTTTCCGAATTCCTGGGTTTTCCGTTGCCGTTGGAGCTGAAATGAGGTGTACCCTGAGAGCCCATGTTTTGAAACATCAGCAGAGCAAACAGATAAGAGTGGGAGAGGAATGTGGTGCGTTAACTGCCATGTAAATGGCAAAGGGCTTATATTTGCCTACACGCAACCGGCCGTTGTGTCAACTGTCAACAGATTTTTGCATTTCAACCTTGTTTGAAAGGAAAACAGAACGAAAGGCCGGCATAAGGAGTGGAGCCCCCGCACGGCAGGCACAGACTTGCACGCTCTCCCACTCTGCAGATGTCGCCACTCTGGGAATTCCACTCCTGAAGATTGTAAAAAATATTTTTAGGCTTTTTTTTTTTGTTTCCACAGTCTTCATTTCCCTCGAGACAAATAAAGCACCTCTACTTCTAATACTTTAATGGATAGACTATCAGACCATGTTTCTTTTGTGTTAACTATCTATTCAATCAGCTGTGGACATGTGTGCATACATACACTATATTCTTACATTATATTATATAATATGAATGAGTAATTATCACTGATATTTTGAAGTACATTGGATTAACTGATTTTTTACTATGCGAGTGATAAAGGTTTTGTTCATACTTACTCATACAAGCTTTTTATAATATTATTTGTTGTATTTCAGAAGTTAGCTGATTGTTTTTGGTTGTAATGTGCTGTGTCATATGGCTGCATGTTGCTTTTGAGAGAAGCATCTGCTAAAAAAAAACAGTAATGATATAGTATCAGTATAATAGTATGGGCTAATATAGACAATATATAGATTGTAAATACATTATTATATATGAGGCAAAGGAAGGCTTTCTATGTGTGTACATAGTGTATATATGTTCATTCATCTATGTTTTGTGTGTGTGTGTGTGTCTGCGTATGGTTGGTGTTTAAGAGTGAGTGTGTATGTATGTCTATAAGTGAGTGTGTGTGTACATGTGTGAAAGTGTGTGTGTGAAATGAAAGGTGGAGGGGAGTGCAGGAGTGGAGTGTGTGTATATGTTTGTGTATAAATAAGTGTGTGTGTACATGCATGTGTGAGAGTGTGTGTGTACATGCATGTGTGAGATTGTGTGTGTGTGAAATGCTAGGTGGAGGGGGGTGCAGGAGTGGAGTGTGTGTATATGTATGTGTATAAATAAGTGTGTGTGTACATGTATGTGTGAGAGTGTGTGTGTGTGTGAAATGCTAGGTGGCGGGGGGTGCAGGAGTGGAGTGTGTGTATATGTTTGTGTATAAATAAGTGTGTGTGTACATGCATGTGTGAGAGTGTGTGTGTACATGCATGTGTGAGATTGTGTGTGTGTGAAATGCTAGGTGGAGGGGGGTGCAGGAGTGGAGTGTGTGTATATGTATGTGTATAAATAAGTGTGTGTGTACATGTATGTGTGAGAGTGTGTGTGTGTGTGAAATGCTAGGTGGCGGGGGGTGCAGGAGTGGAGTGTGTGTATATGTTTGTGTATAAATAAGTGTGTGTGTACATGTATGTGTGAGAGTGTGTGTGTACATGCATGTGTGAGAGTGTGTGTGTACATGCATGTGTGAGAGTGTGTGTGTGTGTGTGAAATGCTAGGTGGAGGGGGGTGCAGGAGCAGATGGCCGCGCACCCCCAGTCATGTCTGCTGGGGAGAACAATGCCCCTCTCTGAGCTCTGATTAAGAAGGGGACGGGGATTTTACTCCATGGACAGCTGGCAGGCAGCATGCCTCAGACACACGCGCACACTCACACACACACACACACACACACACACACACACACACACACACACACACACACACACACACACACTGCCCCCTTCTCCCCACCTCCTTCCACAGACACACACTCAGCAATTAACTGGCACGGGCCGCAGCTTAAATATTGACCAGACCACTGCAAACAAAAAGGCCCTTTAAAGCAAAAAGGCCCTTTAATGCAATTCTTTATCAGCTTTGTAGGTCAGGCTTCAATTTCGTTTCCCACTTTTCCAATTCATCTTTTACAGCTGTCATTGTTTGATAACCCTGTGTGCTGCACTAAGCATTGGCTAATGTGGATTGTAGCTCGGGGGTTTAGACATGATGCTCTTCTAGTTTTCTAGTATACTTTGCATTTAATTAAGTGAAATAAGCAGCATGGCCAAATGCTGGCCTTTAGTCCTGTTGCACTTAAAGTTAATTCATGACATAATTGTGAGGGGGAAGCATGAGCAGCCTCAAACGCATGAAGTAAAACTCTGTTTTACTGTCAATCAATGATAACTGGAACAGCAACGGCTACAGCTGAGAAAATCGTATGAAAACTCTGTGCTTTGCATCACACAAGCAGAAGTGAGGCCATGATTGGTAGTGCAATTCCGCCTTTCTCTCGCCCTGCCCCCCTCCGCTGCGCTAGCTGCGGTTGTGCGTTTGATCCCTGAGGGACCCGGAGCCTTCGCATACCACACATTCCAGGCGCGCGGAACAATCAGCCCAGTCGTTTATTAGCGCTGCCCTCTCCGCCTCTCGAGCTCAGTCTGCTGTAGGAATCGTACGGGCGCACAACACTATCGTGTCCGCTCTGAAATCACAAAAACACGAACAGGAATACAAACCGACGACGTTCTATTTTTTAGGATTATTTTGAACTCGAACTAACTAAAAGAAGTACCAATAGGACCGTCCGTAACTTTTCTTCGTGATGAGATTGTGAATAGGTAAGTGTTTTGTTACTTGGGCGCTTGTGCGCTTCAGGCGCTAACTGGAATTCCATGGGATTTTCACTGTTAGCTTGTGTTGTTCGGCAAAATATTTTTAATAAGTTTTATTTGATATATTTCTATTCCTGTGTGACACATGTATCCAATGGTAGAATCGTGTATCTCTTCACTCAAAAGACTTAATCGGTGCGCAGTAGTTGTCCTCATGTCAGTAGCCTACATGGTGTGTTGGGGTATACCATGGACGGGCTTAAGCGATTTGGGTTTTAAACCTTATGGGGTTGGTAGAAGACCGATTATATTAATTTAATTGTAGTCATAAATTTGGCTCATGTTATAGCTGGTTTCATTACTGTTTTTTTTAAATGTACTACAGCTAGGCAACAGCAACTAAAGACTCGGCATGGGCCTTCCAGACCCACATTTCTGGCATGTTAAAACTAAGTCTGAGAAGCAGTGGCGGTGAGGCAACGGAAAGGAATTTGCCAACGTTTGCAGCAGGAAATGTCTGTCGCAACAAGTCGTAACTAATGGTGCAAAATTCCCACTTACCTCTGTATTTATGGATTTCAAAACAGTGATTCATAGTGTTTGTTGTAGTATAGTGACCCCACATACTTTGTTGTCAAAGTGTGTGTGTATTGACGAAAGCTCTGGCATTTGGATAGCCATGTAAGCAGTATTCTCGCTCATATGATGGGGATTTTTTGGAGTACCCTTTAATAGTTTCTGTTGGGACGTTTGGGAAACCATAGACTGTAGGCCATACTGTTGTTGGTCCGCATACGGTGGCATGCCAACTGCGCCAGGAACCTTTCGGGGTATTTTAGAGTGCCATTATTTATGAGTTGGGTCGCGGTGGGATGAGATTCAGAGGCGTGTGTTGAGTCAGTAGGTGTGAGAGACATGTCTGGTATGCGCCAATTTAGAATCCCAAGTTCTAAACGGCCATATGGGTCAGGGGGAAGATTCCCACAGCTCCATGCTAGACACCCACTGCTTGTTTTAACAAAAAACAACAAAATATGCAGCTTTGTTTTTATTATAGTAACCTTTACACATGTGTAGATAAAGTCCAATGTGGATTGTTCTGGATGAAAATATAGCTTCTGCATCACAAAGTATGCTCCAAACAAGCGTATTAAATGCTAAACAAACACAAATAAACAAAATACTAAGTGACTAATGATGAATGTATTTTTATTTTCTTTAGGTCAGTGGTGGTCTATTCAAAGTCGCCTTTAGAAACAGGTCTGCGTGTGTTGCTCACAGAGGCGTACTGTTGATCGCGATGAGAACTGCTGAGGAGTCTGGCACGGTCCTGCATCGGCTCATCCAGGAGCAGCTGCGGTACGGCAACCCCACGGACACGCGCACCCTCCTGGCCATCCAGCAGCAGGCCCTGCGCGGGGGGAGCAGCGGAGGGGGCGCCGGCAGCCCCCGCTCCTCCCTAGAGAGCCTGACCCAGGAGGAGTCCCAGTTCCTCCAGATGTCCACCCGCCAGGAGCCGCAGGGCCAGGAGCACCAGGGGGACTACCAGCACTCGGAGAGCCCCGTCTGCAGCCTCTACCAGCTGCACAGCGAGGAGCTGCCCACCTACGAGGAGGCCAAGGCCCACTCGCAGTACCTGGCCGCCCAGAGGGGCATCGCCGGCATGCCGCACAGCACGGCTATGGAGGTGCCCGCTCACGATGCCGAGGACAAGCTCGGAGAGGGCGTGTGGGACCTAAAGCGGGAGCACGCCCGCTCGCTCAGCGAACGCCTCATGCAGCTCTCCCTGGAGAGGAACGGCTCCAACGAGAACCTGCCCATGAGCTCCTCACACAGCTACCCCCAGCTCTCCAACTACCACACGGGCCCCGTCTCGCACCAGGGGCCCTTGGCTCTGCCCACGCACGACCAGAGGGGCCCCCCTCCAGACTACCCCTTCCTGGTGAAGCCCCCTGGATATATGGTCAGCCACTCACAGGAGCATGGACAGTACTACAAGGAGCCCCCCCCACCCTTCCACTCCCAGCATCAAAGGTAATTTAGATCATTTTTAAAAAGAAAATCAAATGTAACAGATTGAAGGAAACAGATTAATTGTTATTCTGAATAATGGCATTTTAGCGCTGATCAGTTGTGTCCCTTCCACCTTTAGGTTTGCCCCAGCTCCACAGATGATTGTGCGCCAGAGCGCTCTGCCCACACTGACCCCTGCTGGACAGGAGTACATGATGGTTGGCCAGCCGGCCCCCAACAGCGCGGGGCAGACAGCTCAGGTGGAGATGCTGCTGAGGGAGAACGAGAGACTGCGGAAGGAGCTGGAGACCTACAGCGAGAAGGCAGCAAGGCTAACGAAGGTAAGAGAATTAGCCTAACTTTCCTGTGTAGAGGACTGGAGCAAGCACACTGTCCCCAAAATGACCTCCACCGTCCCTAAAACGATCTCTAACTGATTAATTGTGTGTTGGGAAACACTGCGGCGGTGATAATTAACATCAGACGATGTTGGCTAAAGCACACACAGCGTATAAAGGGTGTGGATGTAGAAAAGCATAATGCGAACGGTCGTTGCCAAATGCCACATTCCAGAGAGATTAGCCTGCAAGTCCTGTAGGAATGCATGCAATGAAGGGATCACAAGGATTTTGATTTCGTTTTGGTGGAAAAAACGCTCATTCCCAGTGACTGAGTGAAATTTCTTTCAACTTGTTAGCGTCTAGGGGCACATCAAATTCACCCATTTCACTGGAGGGGACAAACACACAGGACATTTTGGATGTAATGTGATAATGTCAGACTGTCACAGAGAGGCAAAGCTAATTTGGCTCTGCTCACCGTAGCCACAAACTCTTAAGTTGAAAGCCATAAAGATTATAGGACTTTTTCTCCTTCCTGTCCTTCCTGTCCTTCCATAACAACACTACCTCAGTACTAGCATAAGAATCCTTCACTGGGATGTGGTGGCCTGTAATGAGTGGTTTATTAGACAAAAGGAAAAAGGAGAGAATTCTCTCTATCCCCCTCCTTTCTTCTCCTCTCCCTCCATCTCTGCATGTTTTCCTAAGCCCCCCTTTGTCCCATCCTCCGTGGGGGATGCCTGAGACGAGCAGATGTCGGGGTGCATCTGAGCCGGTGTCAGGCAGTGGTGAGGGCCCCTTGAACTGGGAGCACAGCTGAGCGAGCGTGCTGCCGCCAGCACCACGGCAACCCCACAGCTGTGGATTCCCCATTTCAATGGCCCCTTTCACTTTCCCCTCGCCTGGCATGGCCCAGCATTTCTTCCTGAAAACAGAAGATGCCCTTCCCCCCACATACACCACACACACACACACACACACACACACACTTTTGTACCATTTATATCCCACTTAATAGGAGTAATAGATGGATTTCCCAGTCAAGAACACCATATAAACCCTCTGGGATATTTCCAGGACACTGTTGCTCCTACGCTGACATTTGGAGAGTTATGCAAACAGACTGTTTTGCTTTGAGTAAACCCGTAACTATGTCCTCAACACTTTGGAATGAGCCTAATAACAAAAGCAAACAGGGGTGGTGCTGCTAGTGCGCGGTAGTGGTGTGTGTGTGTGTGTGTGTGTGTGAAGGGTTGAACTGTATGGCCTGCTACAGAGCCAGACTGTATACATTTGGGGTAATGCTCCCATTTCGGGCTCTGGACATGTCCTATTCCTCTGCTCCTCTCCTCCTCTCTCTTCTTTCCTCTCCCCTCTCCCTGTCTCTCCTCCTCTCCTCTCTCCTCTTTCCTCTCCCTGTCTCTGCTCATCTCTCTTCTCCTCCTCTCCTCCTCTCCTTCTATCCTCCTCTCCTCTCCTCTCCCTGGCTCTGCTCCTCTCCTCTTTCCTCTCCCTGTCTCTGCTCATCTCTCTTCTCCTTCTCTCCTCCTCTCCTCTCCTCCTCTGCTCCTCTCCTCCCCTCCTCTCCCTGTCTCTGCTCATCTCTCTTCTCCTCCTCTCCTCCTCCTCTCCCTGGTTCTCTGGTATGCAGCCCTGCGGGCAGATGAATGCACAGACACCTGGGACCCATAAGTGTTCGTTCAGGAATGTTGATTCAATTCCCAGTCCCTAAAGAGGCCTGCGAGAGAGGGAGGAACAGAGAGAGAGGAATGGAGGGAAAGAGTGAGTGAGTGAGTGAGTGAAAGAGAGAGGGATTGATTTCTCATGCTTGCACAATGAGCTGCCCAGCATTCTTGACCTGGTTTGTTTAGGTATGGCATAGCTCATCAGCTCTTCATCCCCCCCCTCACGTGGCCAACATTTGTAGGTTGTTACTGCGCATAAAAGAGGTAACCGGAGGTGTGCTGTTGTGTCTGTGTTTGTGCCTCAGCTGGAGCAGGAGATCCAGAGGATATCTGAGGACTACGAGACCCTGATGAAGGGCTCTGCCAAGAGGGAGACGCTTGAGAAGACCATGAGGAACAAACTGGAGGCCGAGATCAAGCGGTTCCACGACTTCAACAGAGACCTCAGAGGTACACACAGCACAGCAGCCCTGCTGGGCCAACTCATATGCAACCATTACCTATTCACAGAGCTATTCAGTGTCTGACTCATAGGAAAGTACTATAAAACGTGGCATCAGATGAGTTCACATTTTTACGAGATTTATGTTTTGTAATTGCAGACCGCCTGGAAACAGCCAATAAGCAGCTAGCAGCTATGGAAGTGGAGGACCAGAGCCAGCATGTCTACGCCAAACTGGTTGAGCAAAGTAAGTAAATATGTGCTCAGCGTGCAGCATAATTCCCTCAATTCTTAGGGTAGCAATACACGGAAAAGGCGGTTATTTACTTTCTTATTTTCCTCAAAGTTTGAATGTTTTGGTTATTTTTTTCTAGAAATGGTGTCAGCTATGATTCCTGGGAAAGTTTCTGTAAAAAAAGTCTTGAGAAAAGGCACTTGGATTCATTGCATAGCAAAAGGCTAATTCTCCGGTGGCACATTCCTGTGGTGTGCCAAGTCCCCCCCCCCCCCCCCCTTGGAGTAGGTGTCTGTACCTTTTGTAATGGCTGGGGCCTCGCAGGGGAGGCTGAGTTCCTCTCTGCCCCCCCACCGGCTAAGGAGCACTTCTGCCCCTTGAGCACAGCCATTATTCACAGCAGCCGTTAGTGAGTGTGGCCTGGATTCCTGGGATGTTTTCAGGTATTTCAGGGTGTTCCGTTCGCAGAAAGTGCCTCCCTCCTCCTCCTCCTCCCTGACCAACTGCTTTCGACTCTGAGCTCCTCCTCTCGGAGTCTGCAGTACACAGATATACCCGCTTCACATTCGTAAAGCCAGGGCTGACTAATCTACCAATCTGCTGTTTTGCCTTAGTGACTCGGCATTCTTGGATAAGGTGTTAACAAGAATGTCTTTCTGAAAGAGATAAGGATTGGATTTCTTTGATAGTTTTTGGTAGTTGTCGAATTTAGTTTGACCCACAATGGAAGATGATTTGGACATGGCATTGGAAACTTGTCTAATCTGCTCAAAACGATCCTTTAGCAGATTATATAACGGCGTTAGTTGCTTAACTGTTTGTGTTAAAGGAGCCAATTTCCATGCAGGTCCTCCATGTGGTTCTTAGTTTCTGGCACAACCCTGACTGCTAGTCTGAAAACATACGAGCAGCGTGCAGTGACACGGGCAGTACCTCTTTTAGGGCAAGGACAAGTTTTCTGCTTGTCTCGCTGCATGTGTCTGTGTGTTTGTGTGTGCATGGTCCACTCAGGCATAGGCACACAGTGTGAGAAAGTCCTAGATAGCGGGGAGAAATGTTCAGCATCACGACCCCATGGAGGTATTTGATTTACTTGTTTACTACTTAGCCTAGTGACATTCCTGAGTGGCCCTGCACACAAAGGCTAGCTGTGTGCAGAGCAGGATCACAGGAAGGCTGCATTCCCACCCGACCCTGCCTGCGGCGCGCGTATAATTCCCACCAGACCCTGCCGCTGCTCTCGTATAATCGGGGACTTGTTTTAGCACACGGCACACGAAGGGGCGACTGCGACTGCTGCTCTCTTACTTACTTCCTTTCCCCCTCCAAGTGCTACCAGCAACGTACATTTAGGGCGACCAAGAAAGACAAAAGTGGTTCAAATTTCCACTCTCCCAAGCGTACTGCGATTGGAGGGAACAGTTCTGTAAGGGTTCCCAGCGATAGCTGTGGATGGAGTGGGTGCAGCAGGATGGAGTGAATGGGTGAAGTAGAGTAGAGTGAATGGGTGGAGCAGGATAGAGTGAATGGGTGCAGCAGGATAGAGTGAATGGGTGGAGCAGTGACTATGGGGCCTCGGCAGCAGCCACACACTGGCAGGTCAAAGGGCGCATGGAGCAACACACCACACCCGCAACCCCCCCCCACCCCCCCCAGCTTTTTTTGTTCCAGACGTTGTGTGAGAAGCTGGTTCTTCCTCTAGCGTCAGTGGGAGAAGGCCGAGAATTCTGGGAATCCTTCCCAGACACGCCCCAGCGCTGAAGAGTGGCAGTTAGCTCAGTGCGGCCATACTTCACGGCTCGTCCCCACGACAGCATTCCAGCCGTCGTAAACGGCATTCTCTCGTCCCCCAGGAGAGCGGGGGAGGCACAGAGTGCCTGTGTCTTCCCAGAGGCCTGCGGGCCAAAAGGGGGAGTTTACTGAGAATAGAATAGCGAGAGAGCAGGAGAGCAGAGCCCACGTTTCCCAGAGGTTAATCACGGGCAGTGTGGAATGCCCTGGCCCCGCATGAGTCCTGCCGTGTGTGTCACCACTGACGCAGCGCCAGTTGGCATCCTGTCCGCATAAGTGCAGCTTGAGCAACCTGATGACTTCTCATTCTGGTGCAGTGGCTTACGTAAAAACTAACATTTTTCCCTCTCTCTCATTTCCTCTTCCCCCCTCCTCTCTTCCTCCTCCCCTCTATCTTTCTCCACTTCTCCTCCTCTTCTCCTCCTCCCCCCTCTCTCCTCTTTTCCTGATGTCCCCCCTCCTCCTCTTCTCCTCCCCTCTTTACTCCTCTTGTCTTCCTCTCTCCTCCTTCTCTCCTCTCTCCCCCTCTAGTTGAGGAGCTGCAGTGTGAACGTGACCGCCTGGAGCGGGAGGTGCTGCACCTGCGGGGCTGCGGGGAGGAGTGGCGTCGGCGCGGGGAGGCGCTGGAGCAGGCGTTGGGCTCGGCGCAGGCGCGCGGCCGGCAGCTGGAGGAGGAGCTGCGGAGGAAGCGTGCGTACGTGGAGAAGGTGGAGCGACTGCAGAACGCGCTGGCGCAGCTGCAGGCCGCC
>CM050212.1:577500-685000 GCA_027475355.1 Coilia nasus
CCATTCACCCAGTCAACCCAGTACTGTCAGTCACCACACACCAGTCTTAGCCCAGTCTTAGGTCAATCCAGCCCTGTCACTCGTGGCACACACTGGTCTTAGCCCAGTCAACCCAATACTGTGACCACACACACTGGTCTTGTGGGCCTGTTGTTTTGCATCATAAGAATGGAAGGACCCACATAGATTAGGATTTTAGTGACATGCCACTTGTCGCCTTAACTTCAAAGCTGGCAAGCCATAAAACATGGAAGGGTTATTAAGAGGTGAAAGGAATGTGCCTCTGAATGTTCATATCGCATGTAGGCTTATGTAAGCACACCGCATACTTGCCTTTTTGAACTCCTGTGGTTAATGAATAATGTGCCACTATCGAGGCAAAGAAGGGGGAGGTAGTGTGTGTGGAGTGTGTTATTCTTATTTGCCAAACCTTCGGCGTATTCGCGCGGCAGTGTACGGTGTGTTTATACGCTCCTGAGTCGCTCTCTCCGTTATCTCCACAGCCTCTTTACATCATCCGTCAGGCTCCCTAAAGCCCTTGCCCTGTGCCATGACCCCCAGTCACTAATCTTAACGTCAAATGCTCATTTCATTACAGATAACTCCCAGCAGCCCGCTGCTCCAGCCAGCCTGCTGAAGTGCCTGAGCGCGGACGCTGATGTGGTGGAGATTCTGATCTGAGCAGAAGTCTGGGGCTCTCTCCAGCGCGGCTCTGGAGGGCAAGAAGTCACCAGTCGGATTAAGCGGAGATGGTGCTTACAGTTGCCAACCCCCTTTCGCGCACTGTGCGTGGCGGACTGCGCTCCCGCTCCCAACCTCGAGACGTCTTGTCATAACGTGGCAAGGTCACAGTGCCCTTTTACCCTCCCTTCCTCAACCCCTCCACCATACCCAACTCAACCCCGCTCCGCCACGGAGGAGAGATTATGGAGGCAGACCAGGAATGTCGATGAGGGTTTGTGTGCTTATGGGAGGAGGACAGATGGACAGACGGACAGATGGAAGAGGAATTGTCATGAGGGTGTAGAGAGGAGAGCTGAGCTCCCTTTGACTGTTTGTTTCTACACTTAAAACAACAAAGAACAGACAAAGAAACAACGAGAGAAGATTAAAGAAAGAACCATGCAGAAGGTTGCTGGCCTTGCTATTTCAGTGGACTGCCAGGTGCACATGAGACTGATTCTTCTGAGGTACTTGGACAGTACTCTGCAAAAGTTGCAATGGGGCAGCTGTCATCATGCAAAAAAAACTGCATATGTATAAATGTGTATGTTCTCCTTTTTTTAAGTATTGTATTTATATTTATAATATGCTGCTGATGGTGTGACTTTTTCTGGTTTTGTGTGTGGATGTGTGTGAAGAGTGGTGTCTGGTTGGTATGGAAGAATAGGAAAGCTTCAAATGCCCCCCCTGTGTCCTCCTTAAGTTCGTCCCATATTAGTACCCCACATCCAGACTCCTCTCAGCTCCTGTTCTGCAGTCCAGCGGAGCTTTTTTGGGCTGGGCATTCTGAGAGAAGGTGGCACCCAGTTCGCTTTTTACAGCTTTTGACGGCTGTTCCACCCGTCTTCTCAGATCCCTCACATTTGCTCAGCCCCCCAAAAATACAGAGAAAAGAATAGTTGGTCTTTTTTGACCCATGGGAAAGCCAACTGGATCATAACTGGCCACTGACTTGGATCACTTTCCCCACCAGAATAGTTGAGCGAATGCCTACGGGCTCTTCTGTGTCTGCGCTCTTCAAACAGGCTAAATTAACATTACAGTTGTTGGTGTTCTTATTATAATTACGTGTCATGCCACGACAGAGGGGCCCCTTTTCACACGCATTGGGAAGACTCCTTTATTTCAGGGTGCAGACCGGGGTGGGGTGGGGGGCGTGGGGGGGGAGGTATGTGTATCCGTGTCCCCACTGTTTAAAGAACACTTAGAGGGCTCAGGCCAACATGTGGAGGCTGCTAATGTTTGAAATGCCAGTTTATCTTTTCTCGTGCCCCCGGACGGTTGCTGCCCCACGCTCTGTTGCTATTTCCCCGCAGACAGGCCGAGGCTAATCTTCCCACATTCCTGCAGGCTGGAATGCCCCTTGCTTAGGGAAAAGGGCTATCTAGGGGCCGACCCCTTGGCCTTGGAGAAATGGCAGGCATTCGGAGCACTATTCTCTTCCTGGCCGTATTTATTTTTTGACGGAGCCATGGTAGCTGGTTCTACTGTGGCCATCTAAATTGAAAAACAGTTAAAATAGATTGAAACGTTACGACCCTATTTGGACCTTGCTGACTGTCCTCTTCCTCACTGACACGTCGAGTAGTAGTAGTGTCTTGCTGATTAAGGCAAAAAAAAAAAACATTGCTATGTTTTTGTATAGAGACTCACATTTCTGAAGTCAGAAAGGTCGACTTTTCCCCGCGATGTGTGGCCGCCATGGGGCCTGCCCTAGATTAGTAAGAGGGAGAAACACTTGTGAATGTACTGGCCTGTCATTATCATCACGGAGGGCTGTGGGAATATTCACATATTGGGTGACTGGTCTGAACTGGAATGCAGGGAGGGCTTCCTTGTTTTTGTGAAAGAGTAATTCTTCCTGACTTCTCCATATGCAACATTTTATTTTATTTCCCTCTCCTCTCCTCTCCACCCCGCACCCCACCCAACCCCACCCTTGCGTTCAACTCACATGGCCATTGCAGGTCAATGCTTTGTGATGTAACCATTTGCTTTTGAAATGCTTTTTTTGTTGTTGTTCGTTATGGACTTTGTTTACAGAAAGGGCTGTTTTTGAAACGAGAGATGTTAATATATTTTGTATATTATTTTTTCTTTATTAGTATTTAGAGATGTGAACATAACGCCAAAGATTTGCATTACAGTTAAGTTATATCTGAGAATATGAACACACGCAGGGCTACATGTAGGCGGACGCCTTGCTCAGGCTGGTTGACCCATACTTGGACGTTGCTGTGAACTTCTAGGATGGGGGATTTTTGTATGCCATTAACATTTCATTAATTGAATAAAACCTTAATATATATCTTTACGAAATCAGTCTTGTGTCCCTGGTTAATGTGTGTATGTGTGGGTGTCTGCACGCATGTGTGTATGTGTGTGTGTGTCTGCACGCATGTGTGTATGTGTGTGTGTGTGTTTATGTGTGTTTGTCTGTGCCTAATAAGAGTGTCCTCTGACATGCTCTACAAGAGCAAGTCTGTGCACAGTCCCTCTTGTTGCAAATCCCCCAACAGGGCATGAATGGCATCTCCCATTCAGTGCTGAAGAAGGCTGCTTTATTCGGCGTAAAAACACACACACATGCACACACACACAGACACTCACACAGAAAATGCTGCCACCTGCTTGACTGTTGGCAAGCAACCTGCGTGATAAAACTCCCCCCTCGGCACATTCCTGTGTGGGCCCCTCTGTAGCCGCGAGCCGTCAGTACAAACACACACACACACACACTCACACTCACTCTCACCCACACGCATACATACACAAACGCACACACAACCACACACACACACACACAAATGCTAAAACAAAGAGTGACTCCATGCCTGCACTGTAATGAACATCACTATTCTCTGTCAATAGAAGTAGTTTGCGTACAGTCCACTGCTTTTAGCAGTTCACATGTTTCACATGCTCTAATAAGGACAATACAAAAAGTCATTTTGCTGCAGGCTTATTAACAAAAAAACAAAAAAACAGGCAAGCATGTTGTATTGAAGCCATAAGTTAACGATGAAGGCTAAGACAAATATGAAAATAAAAGACAACAGCTGTCACTGAATGTGTTGTGAATTACCAGAGTCTTTGGAATCATTTAACAGTAAGCCTGAGCACGGTGATGACATTTCCCGAATATGGAGAACAGTATTCCCGTTCCTGTGTGTGCAGTGAGCGCAGCTGTGTGCCAAAAGGACCGCGGGCGAGATGCCTGTGAGAACAGGTCGGCCTGTGGCAACTTCCTCTGAAAGTCAGCTCTTCAGTAATCTAACATTTACAGAGAAAAAACTCACCTGCACTTCCAGTGAAGCCAATGACTAGCGCTTTTGACATAACTGCACTTTACAATTCATTTTAAGTGCAAATTCTATTAAATGGTTACTCACAAAAGACCTGTGTGTATGTGTGTGTGCGTGTGTGTGTGCGTGTGCGTGTGTGTGTGTAGCTCCTCAGTCATGTTAATGCCAAACGACACATTCCCAACATTCATCTGGCCCAATCCAACAGTGTTTCTCAGCCCAGTGGTATGTGTGTGTGTGTGTGTGTGTGTGTGTGTGTGTGTGTGTAGCTCCTCAGTCATGCCCAGTGGTATGTGCTCTGCATATATCACAGCTGAAAAATAACGCATAGCCGAGCGTCTTAGCGTCAGAGGCACAGATGGAATTTAGCCTCTCAGAGCAGCGCGGCTCCGAGTTCACACATTCCATTCCCCAACAGGGCCGAATTAGAGCATTCAGGCAAACTAACAATCAGCCCAAACTCCCAGCACTTGGCCCCTGTCTAAAGCCTCAGCCTCATCTGCTTTCTGTTCCTTTTATGTATGTATAGGAGTCTTCTTCACACACACACACACACATACACATACACATACACACACACACATACACACTCATCCACACACACACATACAGACACACATACACACACACACACAACCACACCATACACACTCATCCACACACACACATACAGACACACATACACACACACACACACACACACACACAACCACACACATACACACTCATCCACACACACACACACACACACACACACACACACACACACATGCGCACACCTCTTGTAAAGCATGGGGTATGGAATCTCTTTATGATTGATGGCAGAGATGAGATGTCTGTGGAAGTGTTTTCCCTTATCCTCCCTTCCCTCGTACTGTCAGTGGAATTTATTGTTCCGGAACTTTCCGCCCTCCCTACGGGGGCACATTTTTGGAGTAGAGCCCCCTTTGCTGTACACATGCTTCACTCATGAATTAAGATATGAAAAGCCTTGAATGGGGCTTTGGCAGTGCCATTACCAAAATGACTTGCGTGCGCAAGGATGGAGCAGAGTTATAAAATAACCGTTCAAAAGAGATTAAAAGGAAATAGGGTGTTTTGATGTCTGCCCCTGATGTGCCTCTAAAGAGTGGCTGCAGATCTGTCACCCCTTCTGTCACCATCACGGTCTAATGGGGTCCCGGCAGTACGCTTGATGACGCCGGGCACTGTCACCATCATGGTCTAATGGGGTCCCAGCAGGACGCTTGATAACGCCTGGCGTAGACGAGGCTGTGGGTAATGTGGAACTTTGGTATGTCAGATAAAAGACATACTGGTCCCTTAATCCTCCCCCAGAGAGGAAAGGGGGAAATTGAATTCATCTCTGAATGGAAATCACGACCTTTTGAAGCCTTTGAGTGAAATTTCCCATGGTGTTGTATCCAGTATTTCCCATGGTGTTGTATCCAGTATTTCCCCGGCTAAGAATGTGCTTATGACAGGAGAGTTTATCATATTTAAAAGATAACATCTGTGCCTATGAAAGGAAACACGTTTGAACAGCAATGAGTTTGCCTTTGATAACCCTTTGGTGCCCACTCATGCTGCATTTAATGTTCCAAAATGCACATGTACACGGGACTGAATGTCCCCTTTTCTCTCAGGTTGGGTTTTTCTCTGAGTAAATATTTTTCCAGCGAATGCTTCAGCGAGTGAGGAGGTTTGAGGGGGCATTCCAAACATGCTTCTCAGGGTTCACTGACAGTAGCGTTACTTGTGGCGCATAGCCACAGCCTCTCTCACAGCGCCCAAGAAAAATGTGCAACATACCAGGGCCAGAATGTGACAGCTTGTTACATGTGTTTTCTATGGATACAAAGCAGAATGTGACAGCTTGTTACATGTGTTTTCCATGGATACAAAGCAGAATGTGACAGCTTGTTACCTGTATCTGTTTCATGGATACAGATGGGTTGGCAAGCAGCTCCTAGGCTCAGTGGTAGGCCCAGGGCCAGAATGTGGCAAATTGTTACCTGTCTTTGCCATGGATACAGAGCAGAATGTGGCAGCTTGTTACTTGTCTTTTCCATGGATACAGAGCAGAATGTGACAGCTTGTTACCTGTCGTTTCCATGGATACAGCTTGTTACCTGTCTTTTTCCTGGATACAGAGGGGTTGGCGGGCAGCTCCTAGGGTCAGTGCTAGGCCCAGGGCCACTCAGGCACCTGTGTCTGGAGGTTTCTGGGGGATTCCTGCATATGGAAGTTGGCCGAATGCCATGTCTGACAGCTTACCATTGCCACTTTGGTTTATATGAAGCAAATGAAAAATAGCTGTGGCATATTGGAAATGTACTGTGAATACACATGTGGGTGACATGATGTGGAGAGGCGTGCTCTAAGAATTAGGGCTGTCAGTTTAACGCGTTAATTAAGATTAATTAACTACACTGCAAATTAACGCGTTATAAAAATGAACGCAATTAATTATGAGTGGCAATTCAGTGCGCGAGCATATTATATTTGGCCCATTGAATGCCCTGTAGGCTACTTGGCAGTGGCACGTCACTTCCCACCTGCGTCGCTAGTCAAACAAATAAAGCATGGTGACAACTGACATGGACGCGACTCAGGGGTGCGAGGCGAGCAAATCGTTTCTAGGGCCTTTGAACGGCAAGTTTATTTATTAAAAGAACGAAGAAGGGACTATCAACAAGAACACGGTGATTTGTAGCTTTCACCGAAGCTGCTCCAGCCTGACTTACCATTTGAACGCTAAGCATGTCCGGAGAAGTTACCAGTGATAGTGCTACCGTGAGCTAACTTCGCCAAAGCACGCTTGCAGAATTTGGGAAACGAATGAGCAAAGCCACCACAGACAAACTGACAAACTCAATCAAAAAGTAGGTTAACAACGTGGACTGCTACGCGGGAGCCTATGGACAGATGTCATCTCTTGTGCCATGTGAGAGGCTCTTTTCACTTCGAGGTAACATCATACAAAAGAACAGGGCAGCCTTACACTCAGAATGTAAACACGCTTGTCTGTCTGAGCAACTGGCTCAAGGAGACATGAAGTTGTCTGTTGTCAGGTCCTGTAAGGTTAGCTTAGGGGGGATTTTTGATTTTAAGAATTCCTGTAACCCCAGATCCTCTTTTGGTTTTGAGTTGTTATGCCCCAGTTACTGTAGGTTTTGAGTTTTGGTCTGCTTAGTGCCTATTTGAGACTCAGTCTTACCCATTTCTGAATGTTATTTATTTAGCTGTATTTGTATTGCATTGTTGAATAACGCACCTGGCCTAATTGGTTTGCTGGGGTGTGCTTGACCTTTTTCTTTAGAATTTCATTTATAAAACACACTTCACCAATAAAAACGTGGATTTCAAATCTTGTTTTTGTTAGTGTATTCAAATGATTAGTCAAGCACTACAACTTTGTAATGTCCTAGAATTTGAATCCTTTATTTGGGGACTGTTAGCAGATATTAACTTAAAATGCAATTAATTAGATTAATTAATTAATTACAAATCCTGTAATTAATTAGATTATTTTTTTTAATCGCCTGACAGCACTAGTAAGAATACTGTTCTTGTGATTTGTCATAGATCTTGAGCGTACTATTGGTTTTTACATTACATTTAGCTGACGCTCTTATCCAGAGGAACTTACAGTTCTTTAGGTACAGGGTACAGTCCCTGGAGCAATATGGGGTTAGATGCTTTGCTCAAGGGCACTTCAGCCATGGAAGAGGGCGCATGAGGCTGTAGTTATTTACTCCCCCATCCACATCCTTCTCACTGATACAGCATTCGAACCTGCGACTCTCCAATCCCAAGACCAACTTGCTAACCGTTAGGCCACAGCTGCCCCTGGCTTTAACACATAATAATTAATGCTAGCCATTGGAGTTAAATTTGACTGACAGACAGAACAATGCATATTATTTCAACCCATAGGCATTCCCAAATTATTCCCATAGGCATAGGGAATAATTTCCCCTAGGTCATCAGCTCCAGCAATCTGAATTTTATTCAAGTTACAGTGACACAGACGGGGCCACAAAGCATTGCGCTTGTCACCGTGACAAGTTACGTAATTGGTTTACCTACCATGGTTAAACTACACAATATTCACCCAGCTGTGTGTATAACAACTTGTATGCCCCGGGAGGTAAAAGAGAACACACATGTTTTCATGTGTCCTACAGTACGTTGTATATTTATTTTTTTGTAGGCCCCTCAAACCCCGAACCCTCTGGCTGTCATAAAGCACCTTGACAAGCATGCGGTTCTCTTGACAAGCATGCGGTTCTCTGGGTGAAAGGTAACGCTTTGGAGAGCGAGACGCTCCTGGAAGGGGAGCTTCAACATCTGCAGATGCACGTCCACCCGACCCCGCCGTGGGGAGCCCCCAAACACCCATCCTCTGGGCCGCTGCCCGGGACGGCCGCCACATTCCAAACACATCTGGACTTTTCCAGGGAAAAATTCCCATCAGCCAAACTTGCTCCAGCCAGAGCTGTCTATGCACGCACTCAAGGCACAACTAGGGTCCATAACTAGCATGCGCAAGCTAGCTGAGTCCACCAAATGAAGTCGAATGCTTCATGGATGTCCAACCTCTCGGAGCGGCATGAAGCTGCAATATAATGAAGCTTGTGAGGGTACAGTTGTGACGCTTTGGAAATCCGGCAACAAAAGACACGGACAAATAAAGAATCGCTAATAGACGCTAAGGAAAGAGTCTCAGATGGACTGAGTTTCTCACGGACTCCTTTACTCTACTCTGCTTCCTGTCAGTGGCGTGTGAGTGAGTGTGTGAATGGGATGGCGGAAGAGTTAGAAGTAAGTGCTTTAGGTACTCAGCACAGTGCAAAAGCACTATACAGTAAAAGCAGTCCCTTTCTCTGGGATTCATGAGGTGTAGGGTGCAACTTTGCATTACTGTATATATAGCATAGAGGTGGGGCATTAGTGGGGCATTTCTGTATGTGCGGTTCAGTGGGGCATTAGTGTATGTGTTGTCCAGTGGGGCATTAGTGTATGTGTTGTCCAGTGGGGCATTAGTGTATGTGTTGTCCAGTGGGGCATTAGTGTATGTGTTGTCCAGTGGGGCATTAGTGTATGTGTTGTCCAGTGGGGCATTAGTGTATGTGTTGTATGTGCATTACTGTATATAACACAGAAGGACAAATGGGTAATACAAAGTGGACACTAGGAGAAGGTTTCCTAGTGGCAGCTTTACCTGTACTTTCTGCTGGGCTCCCCGTCATGAGGTGTGCAGTCCAGTGGGGCATTACTGTATGTAAACAGAAACAGCAGTGTCATTGTCATTGAACAGCACACCATAGCACGGCACACAGTGTACACGACGACATTGACTCAGCATTTAACCCATTACACACATGAGCAGGGGACAGCCATGACAACGGCACCCGGGGAGCAGTGTGTGGGGACGGTACCACGCTCAGGGTACCTCAGTGGCGCTACTTGCCGTTGGTGGTTTTAAACCTGCGATCCTGTGGTCACAAGTGTGCTGTCCACAATGTGCTGTCCAGTGGGGCATTAGTGTATGTGTTGTCCAGTGGGGCATTAGTGTATGTTCTGTCCATCGGGGCTTTACTGTACATGCTGTCCAGTGGGGCATTAGTGTATGTGCTGTTCAGGTGGGCATTTCTGTATGTGCGGTTCAGTGGGGGCATTTCTGTATGTGCGGTTCAGTGGGGCGTTAGTGTATGTGTTGTCCAGTGGGGCATTTCTGTATGTGCCGTCCAGTGGGGCATTAGTCCAGTGGGGCATTAGTGTATGTGTTGTCCAGTGGGGCATTAGTGTATGTGCTGTCCAGTGGGGCATTTCTGTATGTGCCGTCCAGTGGGGCATTAGTCCAGTGGGGCATTAGTGTATGTGTTGTCCAGTGGGGCATTAGTCCAGTGGGGCATTAGTGTATGTGTTGTCCAGTGGGGCATTAGTGTATGTGCTGTCCAGGGGGGCATTTCTGTATGTGTGGCACTCATGAGGGCATCTAGCATCCCCACGGCAAAGCAGCCTGAGCCCCCCTTGTGTGCGCCCCTGGATGTATTTTCTCTCCAAACTCTCGGTGTGAAATATGTGGAAAAATAGCTCCGTCAAGTGGTGTGTGTTTTGCCTCAATTTCCATGGAGATTCCGAAACTTCCTGCCTGGAGCAGTTATGGAATGCAGCCCTCCCTCCCTCCCTCCTCTCCCCCTCCTTCTCTTCCTCTCCTCCACCCCACGCTCCCTCCTCTTTCCCTTGTGCTCATAAATCAGGCCCACGTCCTCTAATTTTAGGCCTGTTTGTGTGTGCCGGGGCACAATCTCGGGGGCTTCTGTGCTTTCCTTCTGTTCAGGGGGCCGTGGAGGGGCTACATACCTTTGGCCTAATTGTCTTGACCCAGCTAAACACTCCCCACACAATGTATCACATTTCATCACATAACCCACCGAATGCTAAACTGGGTGTTTTGGTACATAGGTACATACATAAGTCATAAGTCATCCGTTGGGGCGGTACATGGAAAATGTACTGACTTGAGCAAGTGTGAATTTAAAAAATCAACAACGCGATCTAAATAAACAACTCAGTATATAACTGGACCGTGCCAAAATAAACGGTTTTCTGTAATACGACCTAAAATAACTGACGTGATGAAAATAACCTCTGTTAGGGTTAACCGCTGACATAAAGTGAAGCCATTGTCCTTTGTAAAATGGAGTGGGAAAATAATTATCATGTGTCACGTCTACACCCAAAGCCATTTCGCCTTGTGGCACAGACAGGCGGCCACAACAGGGCTACACAGTCTGGGGGGCGTTGCCCGCTTCTGAGTCAACAGCAAAATGCGTCTCTTCTTCCAGACTCTACTCCTTTCTTTTCCCTCTCTCTCTCTCTCTCTCTGTCTGTCTGTCTCTCCATCTCTGTCTGTCTTTTCTTTCTGTCACTCTAGGTTTCTTTCTGTGTCTTAGTTCCCACACAAAGTGTATCAATAGGATGAAGCCTAATGGCCCAGTAAGTTGTGAACTTGTGACTGGTCTTCCAGATTCTCTATCCCTCTGGCCTTTGTTTCTCTCTCTGTTTATGCCCATCATTTCTTTATTTCATCCTTCGTTTCTCTTTCTCTTTCTCTCTTCATCCACCCACAAACTCTACTGGGAGCATGAAGCTGGCTGGTCTACTAAACTCGGATCTGAGGCTAGACGTTCCCATCACGGATCTGTGGGATTCCAGGTAGCAGAAGCCAGAGCCGGTATGTAGGCCAGCGCGCAGAGCACAGGTATTAGCCCATGACGCACGGAGCGTGTGAGGAATAGGCGTGGCGCTCGAGCGCCAGGTGTGCCAGCATTAGTGGGTATCTGACGTCTGTCTCACTTAAAGGCAGACGTGCACTTGCTTGCTAGCGCTAAGCTAACCCTTTCAAAGTGTTCCGAGTGTTGGTCATCGGGTATAGAAAAAGCTGCCTGCGGAGTCCCCCTCTGATCCAGACCTCTGCGAGTTTGAATAAACCTCTGTTCCCCATAAACGGGGGGAATGTTGGCGTTGTTTGTCCAGGTCTGGGGCTGGGCAGCCGCTGCAGCTATTGTGGGCTGTGCGAGTGGGGCTAACTGAATGGCAGCGCCTCACAGGCAGGCAGTGAATACCTCTGAGGTGACGTCGTACCAGCTCTGTTCTAAATTACTTGGCAACCGACGGTAGAAAGGTGTTGTGTTGCTGTTTATGTATGGCTGTGGCATAACACCGCAGTGATTCATGATTTGACAGGAACGCCACACATAAAAAACACCGTCTACAGGAATGCCACTGGAGGCTTTGTAATTAGTCATGCATTTTGTGTTGTGACCTTAGCCTTGTAGTAACAGAAAGTCATTTATATTACAATCCCAAAAGATTTTCCTCTCAGGTAAAAAGTCTTTAGAGCTGTTTTTCCCCTACATTTCCACCAAAAATCTTCCCCAGAGTCATCACACATTCCAGCTCCAACCAGATTTCATCAACCTGCTGATCACTATTCTCCTGGGAGCCATAACCCTGATGCGGTCTTCACCCTTTGCTCAGATAGGCATTACACCGTGTCCGCTGGAACTACGGCCATGTGGCTTTCAAATGCGGCCCTCTGTGGGACCCCCCGGACGGCGGGTGATGGCAGGAGTGTCCAAGTGTCACATCTGGAGATGGTTTCTCCCACTCTCCATTTCCACCTCCGCTGGTGCGAGCCCACCACTAACTCTTATATAACCGTTGCATGGCACTACATTCTTCACACATCCAGAGCCTCCCACACACACACACACACAGGCACACGGCACCTTACACACACACACACACACACACACCACCCTACACACACACACACACGCAACCCTACAGGCCCCCTGGTGTGGGCGTGTGGGACATGCGTGGCATCCGCCCGCCTACACACACACACAGGAGCCTGACCAAAGGTGACCATTGTTTATGTGTTTTCTCAGCAGAGCACTCCATGGGACTTCTGGCTGTTTTTTTTGTGCTCCAAGTGGCAACATGTTCTACCACCTCTCACCCAGGCCCCCCACCACTAACCCATCAAAACCGCCACCCCCACCACTACTTACCCCTCACACACCCCACGCACCCACCCCCACCACCTACAGTCCTACGCCTCTTCACCCTGAGTGTGAGAACCTGGGCATATTCAAGGAGCATGGAGCATGCACATGTCAAGAAGGTCAAATTCCCACAATGCCATGGGGGTTCTGGGAATGTTTCTCCTTTGCGAGCCACTGCACTCCACGATGTGACCCAGTTCACGGAGGTCCTGGAATTAGCTGATTTCCTCCACAGTTATGAAACCAAAGCCTCTCGAGAATAGGAAAAGGCCTCGGCTTGCCATCCATCATCTAACACAGTGCGTATGTCGGGAAGAGGGAAAATTGTTTTACAATAGAATAGAATAGAACAGAACAGAACAGAACAGAATAGAATAGATTAGATTAGAACAGAACAGAATAGAACAGAATAGAATAGTCTTTATTGTCATTGTACCATGTACAACAAAAAGTGGCATCTAAAACGGTGCGTTAAAAAAGGCTGTAAATTAAAAAGAGCAAATAAAAACAGATGAAGAAGATAATAAATATTACATCCAGACAGGAAGCTGCTGATCCAAGACAGGAAGCTGCTGATCCAAGACAGGAAGCTGCTGATCCAAGACAGGAAGCTGCTGATCCAAGAGCAGGTGGAGTGCGGCAGGTCCACCAGTTTGCCCACCAGTTAGTGGCGGAGGATGGTTTTAAACGCCAGAAGGTGGCAGAATGCAGGATGTGTGTGTGTGTGTGAGAGAGAGTGTGTGTGTGGATGTGCTCCAGGTGGCACAATGCAGTGTGTGTGTGTGTGTGTGTTTGTGTTTGTGTTTGTGTGTGCGTGCGTGTGTGCGTGCGTGCGTGTATGCTCCAGGTGGCACAATGCAGTGTGTGTGTGTGTGTGTGTGCGTGCGTGCGTGCGTGCGTGCGTGCGTGTATGCTCCAGGTGGCACAATGCAGTGTGTGTGTGTGTGTGCGTGCGTGCGTGCGTGCGTGTATGCTCCAGGTGGCACAATGCTGTGTTTGTGTGTGTGTGTGCGTGCGTGCATGCGTGCGTGTATGCTCCAGGTGGCACAATGCAGTGTGTGTGTGTGCGTGCGTGCGTGCGTGTATGCTCCAGGTGGCACAATGCAGGGTGTGTGTGTGTGTGCGTGCGTGCGTGCGTGCGTGCGTGCGTGCGTGCGTGCGTGCGTGCGTGTATGCTCCAGGTGGCACAATGCTGTGTGTGTGTGTTTGTGTGTGTGTGTGCGTGCGTGCATGCGTGCGTGTATGCTCCAGGTGGCACAATGCAGTGTGTGTGTGTGTGTGTGTGCTCCAGGTGGAGGCTCTGACTACCCTGCTGCCCCGTATGCAAGCTGGTGTGGGTGGGAGGTGGTGGGAGGAGTGAGGTGATGTGTCCTCCTGCCAGTTTCTCCAAACACTGGGGTGAGTGCTACTGACCAGTAGTCACTGAGACTGGTTTGAAGTGGCTGGGTCAGACTGTAGACAGAAAAAACATCGCTCAAGATTAAGGTGTTGAGCAGCATCAGGACTGATGAACAAATTCAACATCGAACAGCAATGATGATGACAGAATGTCAGTTTGCTTCTTTTGGCTCAAATGTCCAAGAAGAGATGATGATGGTTATTATTATTATTATTATTATTATTATTATTATTATTATTATTATTAGATGTCAAGAGATCCCTGGATCCTTAAAGCTTTAATAAAATCTTGTGTTCCCCTTATATGATAACATGACAGTAGCTCTGACCCTGCTCTGCTATGCAAAAGCAGGTTGGAGGGAAGAGGAATTGCCCTACTTTGGTGCATTGCATGCAGACACAACCCTTAATCTTTACACTTCCACAAACATTCATAGTTGAGAGACTGCAGCCGACATTCCAGTATGCTCCTGGCGGATTTGAGGAATTCCACCGAGGTGAATTTATGGAGAAGGCCTTCCTCTAATGGGATGTGCCTCTTACACTGAAGACATATTTTCTTGCCTTGTTGATTAACACTGTAAGCTGTGAAAGAATGCCTTACGTAAATCGTCTGACAGTGTGCACTATAACCTAAATTATGGCCCAGTGCTTCGCATGCTTGTGTTCATATTTGCACCACTTTTCTCCCTCTCTGCTGTACCTGTCGTGTTTCAGGTGTCACATTTCAGACAATGCACATCTCTGAATACCTCAGTTAGGCAGCCCCCATCTTCTACATGCTACAGATGAACATAGACGAGTACCTAATATGTAAGCCCACCGACAAGACTGTTGGCTTTATTGCAAGCAGACCTTTTAAAAAAATAACAGAATGTCAAGAGTCAAATGATATCATGTCTTAGTTCCTCATACTTTTTCTGCACGGCCTGTATTGTTTTCGGCTTATTCATCCAACACAGATTTATAAAATCATTCAGCCTCTGTGTGCGTTCTCTACCCTCCTTGCAATTCTTAAGTTCCCCATATCAAAGAAAGGTACTAAGTAATCACCTCAATTTTGAATGAACATGAGCATTGCTACAACGTAAAATTCAGTGTCAGAGTGGTGAAAGAATAGGTGACACTTCCTGTGTGGGATGTTGTAGCGGCGCCAGCTCAAAGTGCAGTGCCGTACTGTATATTCCTTACCTAGGTGCCTCGTGTGAGTGTGTGTGCAGGGGGTGGGTGTGTCTGAAGGGTCCCCTCCCTGGGATACTTACCTAAGTATCTCCTTGTGTGTATGTGTGTGCAGGGGGTGGGTGTGTCTGAAGGGTCCCTGCTCTGGGATACTTACCTAAGACACATGAATCTCCTTGTGTGTATGTGTGTGCAGGGGGTGGGTGTGTCTGAAGTGTCCCTGCTCCGGGATACTTACCTAAGACACATGAATCTCCTTGTGTGTATGTGTGTAGTCGATTTACTCTGTTTCTCTACACCTCTGTTAGCTTATTATGTCCTCCTTTTGTAAGTCGCTTTGAATAAAAGCATCTGGATAGTGTAATGGAATGTATATTCTAAACAATGCTATACCATATATTCTAATAATAATAACATTCTCATGCCATAAGCAGGATGTTGGTTTTCACCTGTTACCAAACATGTTTTTTTCACTTTACTGGGTGTTCAACATATCACTTCACAACAAACCACACCAGTGACACACCCGAGTGACAAATTATTGTATTGTTCGGATACATCAACACGTGTGTTGAACTGTGTGGTGAACGGGCAGTAACTTACAGGTAGAGCTGCTGCTTTTTATCTATGTGACAGGTGCAGCCCTCACCTCTCTTGGTTCACACCTCAACAAAACATGAAAGGGGCTCTGTGTTACACACCGAAAAAACACACTGCCTAACACAGGCTGGGCAACAAGATGGCATGCATCTCTCTCTCTACATTGTTTCCCTTGCACACTGAAGTGTACTAACAGCACGAGGATATGTTTCTACATCGTTTCCCTTGCATGCAGAACTGTACTAAAAGCATGAGGACGTGTTTTTGTTGCTGTTTTTTTCTGGTTTGAAGGCTCTGTGGTATTTACAGCCTTTGTAGACACTTGTAATGATGAGTAATTATCTTCCCTTCTGTGCAAAGCCCAGCGTGGCTGAGCACTTCTTCATAAAATCCTGTGTTTTTAAGGCTCCAAGAAGGCTGTTGTATTTTTGGAGAGAATGTGAATGGCTGAGTCTGTCTATTTCTCCCTCTTCGCCCCCTTCGTGCCCACTGAAACACTTTACAGCCAGACGCTAACTGCCTTTGGTTTTCATGGAAAAAGGAAAAAGTATTAAAAACTACATATTTTCTCTTCTAAATATATTCCTATGCAACTGGATACATGTTAAGGGGATTCGGCACACTGCAAAATGGTGAAAAGGTGGAAGTTGTGCGTATTATGTTAGGATTTAGAGAGTAGGCTCCTGAGCACCATGCAGTCTCAAATGCACTTAACGTCCAAAAACCATGCGCTTTAAACGCACCAAGGCTTGTGCCGTAACATTTTTATCTGTGTAGACACCTCAAAACATGTCACTGGCAGGACCTGGCTGCTTTTGGAACCACATCGGCTGCAGGGATGCCCCCCACAGAGGCTGAAAACACGGATTTCTGGGAAGAATCACTGAGTCGAGGCATGTTAGCACTTATCACATTTGTACAGCAATCCAGTGGCTTTTCCATCTTCATGGAAAAATGAAAACATATTAAACGGTTATTTTATATAACATCACAGCTGCAGATGTCTTTGGCCCACATACTAAAACAACATGTGCAGTTTGTTCTGTAAGACAGCAAAACATCCAAAACAATCAATCAATCCCATTATCTAAATAGCCTCCTGGATTCAGCTGCTCCCCATAACCAACGCTGGAATTGCTCTTCCCTGTGCTAACCACAAACATAGCTATTCATGCTGGCTCCATCATTTGCTCATCCCGCTGTCTTTCACTTATTCAGGAGGATGCTAAAACGGGTAGTTTTCCAATATTTTCATAAAATGGCCAACTATACCCTCTTGGAACAAGTGTAGGTGCAACCTGTCTCGCCTGGTATGTATTGGGGGATTACTTAGCATAGTAAATCCAAGCAGGATTCAGCCGCAGTATCGCTTCTCCCAGGGTTAGAGTGCATGGGGTTCCTGATAGTTTTTTCCCCTGGTGGGTGTTGGGTGCTGGTGCCGTCTGGGTCTGTAGTGCAAGCTCATCACTGCTCGGGCAGCCCAGAGTCACCTCTATGAGCGAGCGGACAGAAATAACACCTCCCCTGTCCAACCCCGGCCGACTCCGGCTGGAAAAATAGCTGCGGCCTGCAGGATCACACACGGCGGGCCGTGGAAGAGAGGCATGCTGGCTATCTGGGTGATGTAATGCCCCCCGTGAATGTGCCGGTAACACGACCCTGGAGCGCCGGGATTGTCGTCTGCGCTCTTGCAGGCTTTTTCTGATCCAAAAATCCCTGCAGCCGCTACCCCTGTGGGTAACCTCCACCACCCCACCGCACCCCACCTCACCACTCCAGCCCACACCACCCCACCCCAGCCCACCCCACGCCACACCACCCTACCCCACCACCCCAACCCACCCTACCACCCCACCACCCCACCGCACACCACCTCACCACTCCAGCCCACACCACCCCACCCCACGCCACACCACCCTACCCCACCACCCCAACCCACCCTACCACCCCACCACCCCACCGCACACCACCCCACCACTCCAGCCCACCCCACCCCACGCCACACCACCCTACCCCACCACCCCAACCCACCCTACCACCCCACCACCCCACCGCACACCACCCCACCACTCCAGCCCAACCTACCACCCCACTGCAGCTCAGCCCACTCCACCCCACTCTACCCCACCACCCCATCCTGCTCTACCACACCAATGCCCCTGTGGTGGCCCCTTGGACCTGCTGACTTCACCACTCTCTCTCTCTCACACACTCTTGCCTGGGTATAATAAAAGCAACTAATCTGTCTCTGGTTTTAATATGGGGTGAACTTCACGAGGAAAGATCTCTAGGTGTTAAACTTACAAAACGTGTGAATACTTTTCAACATTTTCTGTCTATAGTTACAGTCTACCTGCAGCATGTTGTAGTCCAAGTAATGCCCTATACACAACATGGCGATGCCTGACCCATGGTCAGTTCTGTCTAACCTTCCGACTACTTGCACAGTGTAGGCATCTGAACTCCCCTGGAAGAATGTAGCCACATGGATGCAGTGTTCATATAGGTCCAAGAAAGGTTACTGATAAATTAATTCCACCAGTGCACGCCCTGTGAACACATGCACTTGTTTGTGAGCACGTACACTCTTCCTCTGGAGGAAGCCCAGGTATGATCGTCCTGCCACCTCAATGCCTGCACATAAACAGTTAATCACACAGCCCAGCTGGGAGTGTGTAAGTGGCGGTTGTAAAAGTATGCACTATCTGTGTAAGGATCAGGACATACTGGCAATAAAAAAAGAATTCCTGCTTTGAATGAATTTAAGGGTTTGCAAGAAGCCGTTTTGCAATACAGGTGTAACTCGTACCTTCGAGTCAACACTATATTTCACCATGTAGTGGCTACCTTAGATTGCCTTCCTCAGATCAAGTAAACAGCTGTTTAGAATGTTTTCTGTGTCGAATCATTATTAATTTGGACATGCATGTTCAGACCCCCCTCTGACCAATACTGAGCAGAGCTGCAGATGTAATGTAATGTAAAGCACTGGGCAGTGTGGACAGAGTTCAACCAGGCCGGGGCACAGCCTTTGTCCCGTTATCCGGAGTCATCATAGTCCTGTGATGGAATGCAGAGACCCACAGCAGTGGATCTCTGTGCGGGTTTGGTTGGAATTCCTTGTGTAAATATTGGTAAAGCCCCCTGGAATGAAGTCTGGACTGGAGCCAAACAGGAAACCGGAAACATTTGTTTCCCTGATCCCCACGTCCACCAACAATCGCACAATTGCACTGTGAGGTATTTTTGGAAACGGGGGCCTTCATCTTCTGTGTATATGTAACTTGGGAAGCCAGAGGCCCTCTTGTATTTTAGTTTATGCAGAAAGGGATTTGGTAAGCTGAATACAGAATGCAATGTGTTACAGCAGGGAATGCACAAAAGGTATGGCCTTTTATTTCTCCTGAAGCCAGCATAGACAGGCTTCAATCCAAACAAAACAAGGGGAAATCAGTGTTAAACCAATTTTAAGTCCAGAAAAAAAAACGTGTGTGTGTGTGTGTATGCTATGTCTGCAGGTGCATGTATAATACAGACCTATCTGAATGTACTGCATATTTTGTTTTGCATTGTATTTTCCTATGTACTGAATTGTATGCACCCTATGGCCAGCTATTACAGAGTATGTTAGATATTAGACATCATACAGTCAACTTATTGAAACAGACATCCAATGTCGCTAAAGAAGGCAACTCGATTTATTGACTCCCTTACAGTCTACCAATGTTCTCCTCAATGTAAGACTGCCCCCTACTGGATGTATAGGCCTATTTCACTACTCGCGTAGTCTGTGCATTTCTGTGCATCCTAGCAAACATATTTCACCACTTTAGAGCTGTATGTATGGCCAAGAATAATTCAGTTACACGCCTTAATCGAAACCAGTTTTTATAATACATATAGTGTGTTGTAGGCTATGCACAAAACCTTGTGTTGCAGTGGGAATAGCAGCCCCACACTATTCTGTAACCTACATATAGGGAACGTACTCATTTTAGGAAACAATTTAGGCAGGCCGAATACATGGTGCACATACCGAATTCAATCAAAGTTATACTGCCTTGGAAATTAGATAGGAAAATGACGTTTGGTGTGAGGCATTTGCTGGACTGAGAACCGTTACCCAGCTCGTCTGAAACTGAGCTGTACAGTCTGAAGAGGAACGTATCCAGTTTAGGGTGTCATTGGATGCCATTGAGGAGCCTGAAAACGATTGGGTCCAGAGGGCCGATAATCCCTTAGCGCCCACAAGAACACGAAATACAATTGGTTTGCTGCTTAGCCGTACTGTTCTATGATTGGCCATAATATGAGAGGGCTTTGTGGAGGAGTCAGCATTCTTCCGGTTTATGTGTTGACTAAAAAGACGAATGGAGAGTGACTAACTCTACGGTACTTGTATTTTTAAAAAAATCTGAACCACTGCAAGCCGTTTCGAACCCGCTGCATTATCCGTTGTATGAATTTTCTGTACAGCAAGCGATTGCTTTAACTCTGTTCATTAGAAATGCATTATGGCATAGTGCGGTAGGTAGCTAGCTATTGTTAGCGAGTTTTGCTAACATTAGCCAAGCTGGAAAAATGTTGGTCGACGGAGTAGTTCTCATTTCAGCCGCCCTGGGGGGTCCGAAGATTGCTTTACCTGAAATAATACTTTGTGTTGTTTTCCGATTGCATACAACTTCAGTTGTGCATTTGGTTTCATATTGCTTAGCTTGTTGCTAAGTTAATAGTTCCCCCCTTGGTAGTGTTCGCATAGCGTTGCCTGACGTGTGCGGGCAGCTAACTGGCTAGCCACAGAGAGCTAACTCCATAAATATTGCTTTTCTTAACGTGAATCAGTTGCCTATTAGTTTGAGTGATGTTTCATGGATTTTCTCAAAATGTGATGATTTTCCACAGCAACGTTGTATTCTGCCTGAGCTAAGGGGATGCCGAAGTTACTGGTTGTGATGGGATAGCTTAGTTGACTTAATGTCCCCTCGTCTGTCAGATGGAGAATGGCTTTTCTCTTAGCGTTTTCCTTTAACATGTATTACGACCAAAAAATCCAGCAGGGCTGTGTTTGAATGTGTGTGTTTAATCAGAAGAGCGACATCTTCCCTTCAGGTGCCCTATGCGAAAAAGCATCGACATTATGCAGCGGTTAGCGTTGCTTAGTGGAGGACACTCCTGTGCAGCTCTAGCTAAACTCCTCAATGACGAATTTGCTGGGATCAGTTATGCGAGCCTTGGACGCTCGGTAATTTACTTAATTGTTTTTTTAGCAGGTAGACGTTGTTGTTTAGCAGGAAGATGAGTTCTCAGCAGTTTCCAAGGACCGCGTTGCCCACTGCAGTTGTAGGGCAGGGCCCGGCACCTGGAGGAAACGCCAGCCTCGCGGCAGGGAACCAGCCTGGTGTCCAGCCAGGTGGGTGTCGCGGATGTTTTTGTACATTGCAATCACCAGCCAACCCTGTCTGTATTTTCTCTTTAAGATATGCTGTTAATAAGTTTAATGTGCAAGTGTCCAGGTTATGTGTACAGACTAATGAGATGTCATATGGTGCCCAGCCTGGGTGAGACTGAACCGCTTTTTTGCAGCAGGTGATGATGAGGGCGGCCGGGACACTGACCATTCCCAAGACCACCCGCCAAGCAGCAGCGGCAACCCTGGAGGGGCCTTGCCGTTCCGTGACGAGAAGCAGGAGCCTGTGGTGGTACGCCCCTACCCACAGGTGCAGACCCTGGGCCCACCCCCCACACTGCCCCAGCACGTGCCCATCCAGCCCAGCCCGCCCATCTCCGTACCCGGCCCACCTGTGCACCTGCCGCAGGGCCAGCCACCCACCTTTGCAGAGGGACCTGTCAAGGTAGATATGCCCCTCCCAGGACAGGGGGCTTCCGCATGGGCCATGAGATTGAGGCATTTCACAGTAAATGTAAAAGTTTGAGTAATTTCCAAATGTTTGACTATGTGTTACACTGCTTTTTGTAGTGTGTGCATGTGAAGGGGCATAAATGGTGTTAGTGGGTGAAAGTGAGGCAAGTGTGGTCTCGTGGTTAGGGAGCTGGTCTTGGGATCAGTAAGTTGCAGGTTCGAATCCCGCCGTATCCATGGCTGAAATGAAATGCCCTTGAACAAGGCATCTAACCCCACACTGCTCCAGGGACTGTAACTGAAACCCTGTAAATATCTGTAAGGCGCTCTGAAAAAGAGCGTCAGCTAGTATTACCATGTGTAGTTGGTTACATGTTGCTGTCCGTCACAGGCTGCCATGAAGTCCCCCATGCCCAGCCGGCTCATCGCACCGGCTCCAAGCGCAGGCCAGGGGCACCTGTCTGTGCCCCCCAAAGTGCCCACGCACATCGCTGTTACCCCGGAGAGCAGCATCGCCCCCTCCTCCTCCATCCCCGTGGCAACCATCAGTGGACAGCAGGTGAGTTACGCCCAGCAGTTTTTATTCTGTGCTACAGATGTACTGTAATTCTGTGCTATCAGTACGTGAGTTATACCTATCAGTTTTTATTCTGTACTATGCAGGTACTGTATTTCTATGCTATCAATACGCGAGTTACACCCATGAGTCGTAAACTTCAAACATGTACCATGTAGAACATGGAGCATGTTTCTCGGTCTTCCTTGTGCAGAGACTTCCAAAACCTGCCAGCTGCTTTATTTTATAGCTGACTAATTACTCTATTACAGTGAATATCACCACCATATCCCTAATACCGCCTTGGATTTTAGTTTTTGCATTTTGCCAGAAACAACATTTTTGTTTGGATTGATTGCACTTTGTGTGTGTTCAGAAAGGTGTTGTGTTAGTGCTCAGTGCTATGTGTGTGCTTGAATAGGTGTTGTGCTTGTGCTCAATGCTAAGTGTGTGTGTGTGTGTGTGTGTGTTAATCCCAGGGCCACTCGAGTAATCTGCACCACCTGATGGCGGCCAACGTGCAGATCATCCGCAGCAGCACCCCCGCCCTCCAGATCGGCTCGCCGGCCCCCCCGCCACACACCTTCACCTCCCACCTGCCCAGAGGTCAGTGACCTCACACACACACACACACACACACACACACACACACACACCTGTCTTCACACACATTCACCTCCCACCTTCCCCCCAGGAAGCCATCATGGCCCCGAGAGTGGCTTGCATGCACTGAGCACGAGAGAGGACTGGTGTGTGAGCAAAATCTTTACGCTACTATGGTTTTAAAAACCTGAAGAGCTCTTTGAAGGCAGCAGGCTCAGACTTGTCAGTCAGATCTGCCTGATATTTTTTTAAAGGAGTGTGTCAGGTTGTTTGCCAGCCTTTTGACAAAAGTTGCCCCATGGGGGTTTGCAGTGATTGGCCGGTTGTGTTATTAAAGAGATTGGTGATTGGCTGGTTGTCTTATTAAGGAGATTGTTGGCTCTGTATCCTCTGCAGGAGCCGCCGCAGCAGCCGTGATGTCAAGCACCAAGGGGCCCACGGTGCTAAGACCAGCCTCAGGGGCCAGTGCGGGGCCCGGCCAGCCCACCGCAGTCCAGCACATCATCCACCAGTCCATCCAGGTGAGTCAGTCCCGCTCCTCTCTCTTAGCATAGAGTGCTACAGCCCACCGCAGTCCAGCACATCATCCACCAGTCCATCCAGGTAAGTCAGCCCCCCCCCCCCCCCCAACAGCATACAGTGCTTACTTTCCATCTGCTACACAGTGTATGTTTTTAACAATAAAAAAGTCAGTTTACCTTGTGCAGCTGTGGCCTAGTGGTTAGGGAGTTGGTCTTGCAATCGGAAGGTTGCCGGTTCGAATCCCACCCTACCCATGGTTGAGATGCCCTTGACACTGCTCCAGGGACTGTCACTAAAACCCAGTAAATATCTGTAAGTCGCTCTGGATAAGAGCGTCAGCTAAGTGTAATGTAATGTAACCTTGTACATCTAGCATTGAGAGTGGTTGGATATTTTTTCACTCAGTGAGGGTATACTTTAGCAATGCATGTTGACATTTATGTCACTATTAAAAAAGAGTCATGTTACTCATGTTAACTGCAATAAGTGTTTGTGGGACATTTTATCTGACATGAAGCTAGCTGACTCCCCTCAGCTGCCATGTTAACTATAATTGTGTATAACTGGGGAGTTGTTTCGTGAAGAATTTAAAACTAAAGACCTGGGGCAAGTTTTTGCTATGATTTCCTGACTGAATGAAGTGTTTGGCTACAACGATTTGCAACAGGCCTTTGACTTTGTTTTCTTCCTGGTCGTATGTTTGTTACCCGGTCAGCAATAATGTGCATAAACCCCACTGCAGATTTAAAAAGCCGGGTCACAATTTCAGTCGCTTTCTCCGCTACTAAGGGCTTGTAAAGGTGTTCAGCTCACAGCTGTTTCTGTTGAATTAAACGTTTTGCCAAGTATTATGACTAGGGCTGCTCAATTAATCGAATTCTAATCGTGATAATGATTTAAGGGCCAAACGATCTCAAAACAAATAAAATCTAGGGCAACAATGTTTTTGTCCTAATGATTTTCTACTGTTTGTACTGTACATTAGATGTATACATTTGTACATTAGACATCAAAGGGGACTTATTAATGTTTACAAAGAGAGGTATTAAGGAAAATCCGAAGGTACAAGAATGTTTTTTCGAAATGTTTTTGAATACATTTTCAATAAATGAAGCATGTTACCGAGGAAAACAAAATAATCGTTTGAATAATCGTGATTTCAGTTTTGGCCCAAATAATCGTGATTCAGATTTTTTCCATAATCGATCAGCCTTAATTATGACTGTTGACCTTGCCTTGACCTGACCTGACCCCTCCATGCCTCCCCAGTCGCGGCCTGCGGTCACCACGTCCACAGCAGTGCTCCCCACGGTGGTGGCCCCCATCTCGGCCGCCAGGACCCAGTCCCCCGTCATCAGCCCCGTGGTCACACACAGCACCACCGATATGGTGCACGGGTGAGTAAGCGCTCCTGTCTGCTCTGCTCTGCTCTGCTCTGCTCTGCTGTGTAGGCCTAAAGCACACATATCCGCCTCAGCTAGTCTGGGTGCTGGACCAAAAGGGAAAGTCAAGGAACAGAAAGAAAGTCAGAGACACCAGTGTGCTCCCGCAGAACTTTTTAATCATGACGGCATGTACCATCAGAAACATGATTAAAAACTTGTTTTAGGCGCGGACCGGTGAAGCAGAATTAGTTTCTGTTCTTCGACTGTGGTTAAATTCCCTGTCACTTTCATAGCAGATTTAATGTGTCTGTGTGGTGTCCACAGTCTTAATGTTTCTGTGTGGTGTCTGCAGGCGGCCAGGCTTGACCATTCACCAGCCCCCCCCAGCCACCATCAGCATCCAGAGGCCGGCCACGCCCAGAGACACGGCCACCCGCATCACCCTGCCCTCTCACCCCGCCATTGGCGCCCAGAAGCCACAGCCCCCCCACACAGTTACGCAGGTATGAGATCCCCCCCCCCCCCCCCCACACACACACACACAGTTACGCAGGTGTGAGCCCCCCACACCCATTGCAATGGTCACTGTGTTATTGTGTCACTGTGTTTACACTGATTGCGTGTCCCCCCCCCCCCCTCCACAGAAACCCATATTCAGCACAGTGACTCCTGCTGCAACGGTGGCTCCTATTCTGGCCACCAACACTGTGCCGTCAACAACCTCTGCAGGTGAGGGACAGTGGTGGTCTTGTCTACGGAGGACTTTTGAGATTATGGCACACTCTACAGAAAGTATATTTAGACCTACAAATTCTCTTTCAGTTAGTTTCTACCTGTGATCAGTGCAGTGTGTAGGTTGTTCATTGCGTGTGTGTGTCTGTGTCTGCTTGTGTTCCTGCCCCAGGCTCTGTTCCGCACACACAGATGACCAGCAGCACCATTGTCACCATGACGATGCCCTCCCACTCCTCCCATGCCACCGCTGTCACCACCTCCGCCATCCCTGTGGGTGAGTGTGGCGGCCAACGCCTACCACTAGAGTTTACTCTGGTCGTTTACTCTGGTCTTCAGCCTTCCTGATGACAAAACCATCTCAAATCTCCCACTAGACTTTACCACAATCCTAATCCTTCCTAATGACAGTCGTATGAAATACATCTCCCACTACAGTTCACCACAATCCTAATCCTTCCGAATACCAAACCATGTCAAATGTCACTTCTCCCTCTTTAGCCAAAGTGGTTCCCCAGCCCATTGCCCACACGTCCCCACGCATCCAGGCCGACTACCCCGGCGAGAGGACCAACCTCATCCCCATCCCCGGCCATCGCTCCTCCCCCAACCCTGTGGCCATGGAGCCCCGCAGTGACAACAGGTAGGGCCCCCGCCCTCGTCAGTGTTGGTGTACTTCAGACACTTCAGTGGCCTTTGGGTTATGCAGTCCTTCACATCTGCTCGTATGAATAGTGTTGGCCTGTATGGACATATGCTTGACTGTCTCTTTTTTTTTTCTATTTGTCTTACTTGCTCCCACTCTCCCCCTCTCTCTTGCGTTCTCTCTCTCTCTCCCCTCTCTCTGTCTTGCACTCTCCCTCTCTCTCTCTCTTGCACTCTCTCTCTCTCTCTCTCTCTCTCTCTCTCTCTCTCTCTCTCTCTCTCTCTCTCTCTCTCTCTCTCTCTCTCTCTCTCTCTCTCTCTCTCTCTCTCTCTCTCTCTCTCTCTCTCTCTCTCTCTCTCTCTCTCTCCCAGGCCCTCAGTGCCAGTGCAGTTCCAGTACTTCCTGCCGACTGCCTACTCGTCGTCTCCGTACTCGCTGACACACACCTACACTCCCATCACCAGCTCCGTGTCCACCATCCGCCAGTACCCAGGTATGTCCCACACCTACACTCCCATCACCAGCTCCGTGTCCACCATCCGCCAGTACCCAGGTATGTCCCACACCTACACTCCCATCACCAGCCCCGTGTCCACCATCCGCCAGTACCCAGGTAATTCGTCATCAATCACAGGAGCCCAGTAGTAGCCAGTACCCAGGTACGTCAGTAACAGGGGCCCATTGAATACATCTCAGTAGCAGCCAGTACACAGGTATGGAATCATGAATCACAAGAGCCCATTGAACAGTAAACACATCTTGTTTACAGTTGTAGCCAGTACCCAGGTATGGAATCATGAATCATAAGAGCTCATGAAACATACCCCCAAGAGTGGCTTAGAAGATATAATGAATACAAAACGTTACCAAAAGTTAAATTTTAGTCTGTTGTTACTGTTTTTGTATTGTAATCACATTATCTGTGCATATGCAATGCGGTGCACACTGTATATGCACACGTGTGTCTATGCATGGTGAATAGAGAGTAGAGTGTAGCTAAATTGGATTGAAAGAGAGGAAAACTCCTGCTATTGAGCCTGTTTTGTGTGAGGGAGTGCAAGATGGTGTGTAAACAGAACAGAACAGCCAAGGCCAACTTCTCTCCTCCTCCCCCCAGTCACCCCCCAGGCGCCCAGCTCGGCTCTGCCCACCCAGGCAGGTGTGGGCGTGGCCACGACGGTGCACCTGAACCCCATGCAGCTGATGGCGGTGGACCGCATCGGCCTGCAGTCGGCCCAGATCAGCACGCAGAGCATCCAGCCCGCCTCCATGGCTGCCCAGGGCATCCAGCCCACACCAATAGGAGTGCAGGGCCTGCACGCCACTGCACCAATCAGCACGCAGGGCATCCAGCAAGCACCGATCGCAACGCAGCAGCCACAGCCAGAGGCAAAACCACCAGGCAAGACACCAGATGATTGAGTGGGGTTATTGATCTTGTGTTGGGGACACTGTTGGAGTCCACATGAAAAACAGGCATGGTAACAGAATGTAGAAACTGGGAAAATCTAATTAAGTAGATTTTTTATTTAATTTTATAAGTAAATGCCATTTCAAAATGCGTCCAGCTTCAGACTGTGCTTGTTTTCAGGGGATTACTCGGCACTGGGTTTTCAATGCAACTACTACTATAGTGGGAATAACTTGAAAAATTTTGTGATTGTGATTTTGTGGCTATGCCCATTTTTCCTGCAGACTCCTCAAATGTAAACCCCTAATCCATTTGAGGGGCTTGACCTTAACACCCTGTGTTGTTTTAGGCGTGGTGCTGGCGGAGGGCTCCACCTTCGTCACCAACCCCATCGGCAGCACGTTCGGCACCACGCAGCCCGTCACCACCGTGGTGCAGACACACCCCCAGGGTGCTGGCTCAGGGGCACCCACGCTCGGCTCCTCCCCCCGGCCCAGCATCCTCCGCAAGAAGCCCGCCAACGAGGGGTGAGTTTGGGGACGAACGGGGAGTTGCTTTCCAGCAGTCTTGTCACCCTTGTTGTCTGTGGTAAAAGGTGATGGATAGGTGTCTGTGTCAAATAGCAGAAGAGATTTCAGGTTGCCAAACATGCCACAGGAATATCACTGCTGTTGGTGTCTGTGTCAAATAGCAGAGGAGATTTCAGGTTGCCAAACATGCCACAGGAATATCACTGCTGTTGTAGCTGACGTTGATGATCACCATATTCTGTGCTCTCCAGTCTGAGTTGGGCGATTTCTGTTTATGTAAGGCAGAATAGAAACAGGAGAGGGTGCAGTGCTGCATCTTTGCTGAGGCGAGAAAGAAAGCTCCACCTCTGCATCAGACGACGGGGTTGAGGAAGAGTAGTGTGGCGCCTGGATGAAGGAGAAATCTGTCTTTGCTAAGGAGAGGAACAGGGCTCCTTTAGAGCAGGTGGTTGAGAGGGAGAGGTCCTTTAGAGCTGGTGGTTTAGAAGGACGGCTCCATCAGAGCAGGTGGTTGCGGACAAGTAGTGTGGTCATGGGCTCAGGATGTGTACCAGCTCACTCTCCCCGGAAAAGTGAAAATCTAGCCCTGAGCCTTTCAGGCATGAACTAATCTAGCCCTGAGCCTTTCAGGCATGGACTAATCTAGCCCTGAGCCTTTCAGGCATGGACTAATCTAGCCCTGAGCCTTTCAGGCATGGACTAATCTAGCCCTGAGCCTTTCAGGCGTGGACTAATCTAGCCCTGAGCCCTTCAGGTGTAGAGTATCTAGCCCTGAGCCTTTCAGGTGTGGACTAATCTAGCCCTGAGCCCTTCAGGTGTAGACTAATCTAGCCCTGTGCCCTTCAGGCATAGACTAATCTAGCCCTGGGCCTTTCAGGTGTGGACTAATCTAGCACTCAGCCCTTCAGGCGTGGAGTATGTAGCCCTGGGCCCTTCAGACGTAGACTAATCTAGCCCTCAGCCCTTCAGATGTGGACTAATTACAGCCATTACTCTGCCCCTGGGGCTAAGTGGATGCTCTGGTACATTCTGATCTAGGAGAGAGATCTCATTGCTCTGCATTAAGAACCTACGGCTCAATAAATGTGTCACAGTCTATTTCACAAAGTGACTCAAACAATCAACTTCTCTCTTTTCAGGTGTTGGCCTGAGTTGTAACTGTGGTTTTTAGTGCAGGGTTTTGTTGAATAAATGCCAAAACAAGTTTTAGCAGACACAGCAGGCATGAATCCAAGTTCAGTCATCAAAGTAAACAGTGTTTAAAAAAAAGACCGATGCTAGATGATAAAATGTGGCCACTGTCGTTTTGATGTCTTGAATGATGCCATGTCACATGCCCTGTTTTGATAAGCAGCCTGAACTCAATAATATGTCAGCCCCATGCAGTGCTTTGGTCACCCTAAGGTAAGGGAGGGGGAGGAGTCCCACACATGTAGGTAACTGGTTTGGGCTAGAGGTTTGGGTCTGTGTCTGGATCTAGGTTTGGGCTAGAGGTCTGGGTTTGGGTCTGTGTCTGGATCTAGGCTTTGGTTTGGGCTTGAGGTCTGGGTTTGGGTCTGGATCTAGATCTGGGGTTAGGCTAGAGGTCTGGGTTTGGGCTAGGGGTTTGGGTTTGGGCTAGAGGTCTGGGTATGGGTTTGGGTTTAGGCGAGAGGTTGGGCAGCGGGCCCTGTGTCTGACCTGGGGCCCTGTGTCTCACCTCCAGAGCGGTGCGTAAGAACCTGATGGCAGGCGAGCCGGGCCCCGGCCGAATGGAGAGCGGCGTGCGGGGGGTGGCAGGGTCCCCGAGACCGGCCGGGTAAGCCTCCCGCCACCACAAGGCTGCATGCGCTACGAGCTAGAACCTGCTCCTTGTGTGCTACACAGTATGGTACATACACCCCTAGAACCTTTGCGCTGTAAAATGCACAGCCTAATGCACCCCTAGAACCTCCTCGCTGTATGGTACACAGCCTAATGCACCCCTAGAACCTCTTCGCTGTATGGTACACAGCCTAATGCACCCCTAGAACCTCTTCGCTATATGGTACACAGCCTAATGCACCCCTAGAACCTCTTCGCTATATGGTACACAGCCTAATGCACCCCTAGAACCTCTTCGCTATATGGTACACAGCCTAATGCACCCCTAGAACCTCCTCGCTGTTTGGTACCTAATGCACCCCTAGAACCTCTTCGCTGTATGGTACACAGCCTAATGCACCTCTAGAACCTTTTCACCAGTATGATGCATAGCCTAATGCACCTCTAGAACCTTTTCACCAGTATGATGCATAGCCTAATACCTAATACTCCTTGTGTGCTACACAGTATGGTACATACACCCCTAGAACCTTTGTGCTCTAAAATGCACAGCACCCCTAGAACCTCCTCGCTGTGTGATATCTAATACACCCCTAGAACCTTCTCATGACATAATCACAGCCTAATGTACCCCTAAAACCTTCACAGTGTATGATACACAGCTTAATGCACCCCTAGAACCTTTGTGCTGTATGATTGACAGCCTAACGCACCCCTAGAACCTTCGCGCTATATGATACACAGCCTAACGCACCCCTACAACCTTCTCGCTGTGGTACCTAATGCACCCCTAGAACCTTCTCGCTGTGTGGTACCTAATGCACCCCTAGAACCTTCTCGCTGTGTGGTACCTAATGCACCCCTAGAACCCCCTCGCTGTGTGGTACCTAATGCACCCCTAGAACCCCCTCGCTGTGTGGTGCGTGGCCTAACGTACCTGTAGAACTGCTTGGGAGGTGGGGGTGGGGGGGTGGATTGGGGTTATTCATTCTTCTGATTTGCTGTTATGCATTCTTCAGATCTGTCTTTTCTTTGGCAGTGTGCTCTTTGATCACTTTTCTTTCCCATAAAGGCAGCATGCTCACCTCCACAGTTTGCTGTTAGTTCTTGTGGATGGCAGGTCTGTTTAAATCACACTGGTGTCCAGGGAGCACTGCACGTGCATGCTAGTCTTTGCCACTGCTTGTAACTATTTCCACCTTCTGTAGACGCAAACCTAACTGTTGAGAATCAAAAGCTAATCAAACTGCTGTGGTGCTGCTGGGGAAGGGGGAAGAGTGTGATGAGAGCGGCGTTATTGATGAGCGTTGTTTGTGCAGGGTGAAGCCCAAAGCGGATGTTCACGTTGCCATGGCGCCCCCGGTGATGGCGGCGGTGGAGGCTCTGCCGTCGCACGCCGGAGAGCAGCAGCAGCAGCAGCAGCAGGCGCCGCAGCCCCTCCCTCCTCAGGCCCAGCACCTATCACAGGCCATCCCCACGCTGCTGGCCCCGCCCGCTCCCCCGCCCCCCTCCCAGCCCGCCGCCGTGCTGTCGGCGCTGCCCGCCGCCATGGCCGTCACGCCCTCCGTGCCCGCCTCCATGGCCAGCGCTGTGGCCTCGCCCACCCAGCCCGCCGCCAGCACCACGGCCGTCTGCGCCGTCAGCTCCACCTGCCCCGAGCTCAAGGTCAAGCAGGAGGTGGAGGCCATGGACACCTCGCAGCCAGGTAAGCACGCCACCTCCACACGCCACCTCCACACGCCACCTCCACACGCCACCTCCACACGCCACCTCCACACAGCCTGCTCCACACGCCACCTCCACACGCCGCCTCCACAGCCTACCTCCACACAGCCTGCTCCCCACGACCACCTCCACAGCCCTCCTCCCCACGGCCTCCTCCACACACCGCTTCCACGCGCCTCCTCCACAGGCCTCCTCCCCAAGCCTCCTCCCCACGACCTCCTCCACAGCCTCTGACATGCTCCTCCTGTGTTCCTCCCACAGTGCCGAGTGTGATGTCCACGCCTGGCCCCGCCCCCGCGCTGTCCTCGTCCCAGGCACCGCCCCCCCTGAGTGCCCCGTCCCAGCCGGGCGACCTCCTGCCGGGCGCGTCCCCGCGCAAGAAGCCCCGCAAGCAGCAGCACGTCATCTCCACGGAGGAGAGCGAGATGATGGAGACCAACAGCACGGACGAGGAGAAGGTGGGCGGCAGGACCCTGGGGGGCCGCTCCGACCGACATGAGTCTCCACCCCGGGAGTACGTCGGTGAGTCCTGATTGGCTGTCCTATAAGCGCAGATGAATAAAGTGATGTATAAAGTGTTAAAATATATACTGTTGAACTCATTGTTAGTTTCAAAATCACGTCTGAGGAGGGGTGAGTAAGCCCAAAACGTCACATGGTTTAAAATAAAAAAATAAATAAATTGGGAGCATAAACCTGGCTGAGTGGACTTTTTGTTTCCTGCATATGTCGACTGTCCTTTAGTCCTGCTCCCAGTATTTATTCAGGATGTGCGTGCTTTGAACTCTTGTGTTCAGTGTTACCCCCATCAACCTTCATTGCTTTACTGCCATCAGATTTGGTTGTTTTTCCTAAGTGGGGAAAATAACTTTCATCTATAACACGATTAGAGTCTCAGCATCTAAGCAGATTCTGGTCTCTGTGTGGTAGGCCTGAATTTGGTAGCTGGTGCTGATAGCATTTATCTCCTGCAACAATCCTGCTGGCTCTCACCATGCCTTCTGGGACTTTACCAGGGAGAGAACACACACACACACACACGTCCTCATGTCTCTCTCTGCTGTCTCCTTTCACCTTGCACTATGGGGTGTGTATGCATGTGTCTGTCCCACTATCAGGAGTTTAAATCTGTGAACATATGTGGTGAGGTCTGGTGTTCAGCATTATGAAAGTTACACTCCTTAAAATGAAACTGAAACAGGAACAGAAATGAATGTGACACCCTCGTGACTTCTGTAAAAGTCTGAAGTACTGATGTTGTCTTGTCCTTCCGTTGTCAGATGAGGAGGGGGTGCGCTACGTGCCCAAGCGCATCCGCCCCCCCATCACGCTACTGAGCCACTACCGCAACCCCTGGAGGGCCGCCTACCACCACTTCCAGAGGTACAGCGACATCCGGGTCAAAGGTCAGTGTACTAGCAACGCAACCACATTCTACTGGTTTACTAGCAACGCAACCGCATTCTACTGGTTTACTAGCAACGCAAACGCATTCTACTGGTTTACTAGCAACGCAACCGCATTCTACTGGTTTACTAGCAACGCAACCACATTCTACTAGTTTACTAGCAACACAACCGCATTCTACTAGTTTACTAGCAACGCAACCGCATTCTACTAGTTTACTAGCAACACAACCACATTCTACTGGTTTACTGGCAACGCAACCGCATTCTACTAGTTTACTAGCAACGCAACCGCATTCTACTAGTTTACTCTCAATGCAGCCGCATTCTACTGGTTTACTAGCAACGCAACCGCATTCTTTTAGTTTACTAGCAACGCAGCCTCATTCTACTAGTTTACTAGCAACGCAACCGCATTCTACTAGTTTACTAGCAACGCAGCCTCATTCTACTAGTGTTTGTGCTCTTTGCCAAGAGCTCTGATGGCTTTAGAAGGATTTAGATAAAGCAAGTGGTGTGTTAGCTGCTGTGTTTTTGTTTTGTTGGTTGATTTACTACACTAAATTGTTTACTTTAGTATCAAGTAAGTCAAGTGTTAGTGTTGTTTGTGTGTAATTTGATGTTCCCCTGTGTGCTGCATGTGTGTTACAGAGGAAAAGAAGGGCACACTGCAGGACATGGCGAGCCAGAGAGGAGTGGTGTGTAGAGCGCAGGGCTGGAAACTGCACCTCTGCGCTGCTCAGCTCATGCAGCTGGTAAAAACCCACCACTCTACATCATCACCCATCACTTTACATCATCACCCATCACATTACATCATCACTCATCACCCACCACGTTGCATCATTACCCACCACGTTACATCATCATTCATCACATTACATCATCATTCATCACATTACATCATCACCCACCACATTACATCATCATCCATCACTTTACATCATCACTCATCACATTACATCACTATCATCTCACATCACCCATCACATTACATCATCACTCATCACATTACATCACTATCACCTCACATTACATCATCACCCACCACATTACATCATCCCTCATCACTTTACATTATTTTACATCACATCATTCATCACTTCATCCTAAAAATGTATTCTCATCAAAATGTGTATGACATTGTCACCATCCCCTGTGTCCCTCAGTCGAGTCTGGAGCACGACGTGTACAGCCGACTCAACAGCCTGCAGGAGGGGCTCATCCCAAAGAAGAGGGCCGGAGCCGACGACGAGCTACACCGCATCAATGAGCTCATACAGGTACTCAAGCACAACAAGCAGCAGCCAGTGTCATTGTGGTACCACAGCACAACACAGTTGTTGTACAGAGGGTCTGGCAGTGCTGTATTGAGAGACGATTTCTTCCTGGAGGTGTGGGCTCTGCTGAAGTTTTAAACAAGCGGCTCTGCCTTTACCCAATCGCTAACGTCTGGCCGTGGCATATGCAATTTGCCTGCTTGCGCACAAAAATTCAAATGTGGCACAGAAAGCCAAAGTCAATGTCATCGTTCACAAACACTCCCTCTGTTCGCTGATTGGCTAGGCAAAAATTCTACTAATTCTAATAGAGCAATGTCAATGGAGGCACTGCCAGACCCACTGTACAAAATGAAATGAAGTACAAGGGGCTGGTTTACCAGGCTACCACTGCCCCGTACACACACACACACACATACACACATGCATACATTCGCACACATATGCATGCACACACAGACACACACACACACACACACACATTGTCTAAAAGAGTAGTATCAGATCAAAGAGTTCATCAGATGCTAGTCAGTAAAAGTTGAAATGAAGACCTCAACCCTTTCTCCGTCTGTGTGTTTGTGTGTGTGTGTGTGTGTGTGTGTGTGTGTGTGTGCGCGGTCAGGGTAACATGCAGCGCTGCAAGCTGGTGATGGACCAGGTGGGGGAGGCGCGGGACACCATGATGAAGGTGCTGGACCACAAGGACCGCGTGCTCAAGCTGCTCAACAAGAACGGCACCAAGAAGAGCTCCAAGCTCAAGCGCAAGGAGAGGGCCTAGAGACTCCACTACCAACCTACGCCGCCCCCCCTCTACCTACTCCATGCCCACACCCTCGAAATATACCCGCCTACCTTCCCCCACTCCCAAAACACACCCCTCTACCTCCCCCTGCCTCCCCACACCTCCAAAATACATCCCCTTTACCCTACCCCAACCCCACCCCCAAATTACCCCCCGCCCCCTCTACCCAAAACACACCCCTCTACCTCCCTCTGAGGGACTTAAGACCTGAAGACTCTTCGTTCTCTTTCTCTTCCTCCTCATCTCCTCATTCTCCCCACCTCTCCTTACTGAGGGCCTAAAGACTAACACACACACACACACACACACACACACACAACCCCTTTCCCTACATACACACACCCAAACACACATGCAAACTCTTCTGCTTCGGTTTGGTCTGTACTGTAGTTGTCACAAAATCTTCCACCCTGAGCAACACTCATGCACTCTAGATTATCACACGAGTGACACCCAGACTGACCCAGATAAGATCTGCCCCTCTCTGTCCGACGCAGTCTTTCTCAGGCCAGTTAAAGACTGAATACAGGACCTTACATTCTCACGTTATAAGTTTGACACTCACCAGTAACTACACGTGTTCTCCCCTCCTCTTACTGAATTCCCAGTGCATCTATCGAAGAGCTTGTGGTCGTCGTGCTGCTGATGCTGGTTGGCCGCTGGGGACACGGTTTGATTCGTTAGACGGGCCGCTGGGGACACGGTTTGATTCGTTAGACAGTCCATCTTGCCCCTCATGAGGACCTCTTCCAGCAGGTTGCTCTGATTGGTTGGGCCTGTTAAATAATGACCACCCATCTGTTGGTCGCCCAGGACTATGACCTTGAAATGGGCGTAGCAGGTGACCCCTTTCCCTTCAGCCCTTACACAGCACAGTCTGTGTCGCCTCCAGCACTGGGATGCTACTCACTAAAGAAGCCAATACTACACACACACACACACACTCACACACTCTCACATCTCCACCTTCCCATCTCCATTTGTGACGTACACTCACGAGTCAAAGACCTGTATACTAAATGAGCGTGACAGACACTAAACCTAATAGTGCCCTTTCCTGGTTTTGGTGCCTTCAATTATCAAGTATACCTAGGACATAATGAGTGTTCTCTGTGTGTGTTTTATACATGAGAAGCACGTCTGTGTGTGATTGTTTTTTGTTTTTTTTTCCTTCCCTTTTTTTCTGGTCTTGTTTGTTTACGAGCCCTGCAGACCATGTTAGCCGTGTGTGCACACATGTTCACTCTCCTCCATGTTAGACGTGTGGGCTTGTGTGCACACGTGTTCACTCTCATACATGTTAGATGTGTGCACACGTGTTTACGCTACTCCATGTTAGATGTGTGCACGCGTGTTCACTCATTCATGTTAGACGTGTGGGCTTGTGTGCACGCGTGTTCACTCTCCTCCATGGTAGACGTGTGGGCTTGTGTGCACGCGTGTTGCCTCATTCATGTTTGGCGTGTGAGCTTGTGTGCACGCGTGTTCGCTCATACATGTTAGACGTGTGCACGCGTGTTCACTCTCCTCCATGGTAGACGTGTTGGCCTTTGTGCACACGTGTTCACTCATACATGTTAGACGTGTGTGCACACGTGTTCACTCTCTCATCCATGTTGTGCCGACAACCCCCAGTCCTCACAGCTCGACCGGACTCCACGCACAGGAAATAATGAACATACTCCGGCCCTCTCCAAACACCCAAGTAGTGATGCTAGTATTTTTTTTTAACTGTTTGTTAATTTTTGTTTGTTTGTTTGCAAGGGGGTGCTGTTCAAAATATCTAGCCTGCCTTGAGCATCATGGAGCAATTCGAGAAGAGTACAAAACTGCCCGACAGTAATGTACTCGATGTGCGATGTGTTTGTGTAATAAAAAGAATGTGAGAATTTTGAAGATTTTATGTTTAAAAAAATCTGAAGAAGGAAAACTTAACTACAAAAACACAGTGAAACAGACTATTGTGTAAATGAACAGTGACTGTACACTCTTAGGCTTTTTGGAATATGTTTAGTTTTTTTCTTTTGTATGCTGAGAGGCAGTTAGCTGTTCTCCATAGACGTGGCTCTTGTTTCGCAAGTTGTAAGTGCTAAAGTTTGTGTGTTGAAAAGAGCCTGGTGAAAAAAAAGGCTCCATTTTGTACATTTCCTTCATGTCTGTATAATATTATGTGCTTATGCAGTAAAATACTGTACATTTACGCCACCAAGTGCAGATGTTATTGTAGTTGTCTAAAAAGATCAAATATTGTACATCCCCACGCTGGTCCTGGGCTACTTTTTACTTTACTTTTAAGTGTTGAGACTTAAGAGATTGAAATATTATGGTGTTAAAATGTCAAAACACTCAAGTACATTAAAAAGCAAGTAACCAGTTATTTTACCATATAAGAACCGTATGAGCTGCTCTCTAGCACTAGCATAACACAAGTCCTTGTACACAGATTCAGTGACCTCAGGCCATACGGGCAGCGGTGCCCAGGGAGGAAGTGATGTCGTCCTGAGTGTCCTCAGCAGGATGCATTTAGCAGCTCCCACACGAGTGCTTCCGTTTGCCAGTGCTAGAGGGCACACTCGCTCTCAGACTTCCACTGCTGGCGCGAGTTACCCTCGCACTCTTAGGTTGACTTTTGACCGCACGGAGGAAAAAAAGAAATGTTCACATTTTTGGGGTGGAAACCAAGGATGGCCTGGCCCTGTTCTGGTTGGTCTCCTTCACACAGCTGCTACAGAAAGCTTTGTTCTGGTTGGTCTCCTTCACACAGCTGCTACATGAAGGTCTCTTGTGGTTGGTCTCATTCACACAGCTGCTACAGGAAGCCTGAACCCAGAGTACCATATATGCTGAGACAAGGTGCCTCAGATTGTGCCACAGATGTTATGCCACTGACATAGTCAAAATATATGGTATGTTATATATCATGTATCATAGACTGGCTTTATATATGTAAATAATTCCCCTACAGATCTAGCTTGTGTTGTTTAAATGTGTATTTGCTACTAATGTCTGTCATCCTGCCCAAAGTTTCCCTGGTTTTGTTGAAAATCCAAAATGACCAAATATGGTCACCTTGCAAGATGTATTCTGCTTTCTGCAGGGTGCAGGTGGTTCTCAGTTTGCTAGACAGGGAAGTCCTGAGTCTCTCCACCGCCCCACGCCTGGGTCACATTAATCTTGCCAGAGCTCGGTGGCCCTGCCTGGCTGGTGAATAGGAGTGGAGGGGCTGGGTGGGTCTTCCTCAGGTGTTGTTTAGCCGAGGGGAAGATAAAGCGCTTAACGAGCGGGTGTGGTGGACAGAGCAGAGGAGTGTTTGTCCAGGGGACAGAGGGACAGACGAAGGTGGCCGTGTGCTGCGTGCTACATGTGACGGACCCCCTGCAGCTGCGTACAGTGATGAAGGTAAGGGGGAGATATTTTGGGCTGGGGTCATGTAAACCACATGCACAAAGCTAAAACATCTCACTTGGGGTTAGGGTTCTTGTGTTTATAAATGACAGGTTGAAATAACCAGAGCCGAGACTGAAATTAACACGAGTTTGTTATTGAATGGCCTTGATGGCACATCATTGAAGCTTAAGGCCTTGAAGCCGAACTTAAAATTGGTTAATTTTGGGCTGATGGAGAAAAAGTGTTGTTTTGGGCTGATAAAAGTGCAATATTGTGTTTTAGCAAGGCCCACCCGGTGTAATTATTTAAAATAAAGCTATTTTTTGATCATTGTGGTATTTAGTTATGTAATGTATGCTGCAGGCTTACTTGCAGTAGCACAGGCCTATTGTCTGTGACCATCAGCAGCATGAATGATCCATGTTCAAGCTGTACAGGTGCAAACAGGCAATAGGTGCCTAATAATTCAATGTATTATTAATATGTATTTTATAGCTAGATAGATAAGAGAGAGTCTTCTAAACAGGAAGTCTACAACTGAATATACTCAACGCTGATAACAATAACTCAAGTTTAGATGAGTGAGTGAATGATTCTTGAGTCACATTTAACTGAAGAGTGACCATGGTGAAGTTTCCAACCTGCTGCTAAATTCCTAAAATCCATATGTAGAATGAGTGAGAGATGTTAAAGATGCTAAATCATTTACGGGGCGACTACATTGTCAACAAACAAAGGAGCATTGTAGTGACTGAACTGGAGTCATTTAGTGGTTGACCTTTCCTCTCTAGTGCGGTTTATGGAGAAGTCAGGAGGTTAGAAGTGACCATAGCCGACCTCCTTCAATATGAAACAGTCTCAAGAGTGGTATTTAGAGTTTTATAAAAATGATAAGGCAAAAGGTCTTATTGTTCCACTTTCAGGCTGTCATAAAATGTAAATATGAAACGTAGGTTTGTAAAAGGTCGTTCCACCTACAGATTGTGTAATCTTTACAAGTAAATTGCATGTAAATTGCTCCCTGTGATTTTAGTGCAAGGGTACTAAATGCACATCACACAGCTATTTTCCTATTAGCAGCGACACCACCCATTTCCCATCTGTGGGATAAATATCTTGCTGTCATCTTTACTTTGTTACTGATAACTCAAGCTGATATGCATCATCCCCCACTTCCTTGTAAAATGTGCCTGGGGTTCAAATTCCTCTGGCCCAGCCATCAGCCAATCACAGATCAGGAATGAATAGCAACCATTTCCATCGCATTCCGCTGTTGAAAGCCTTGCCATTATAAGTCATGACAGATTTACATGGCTTACCTTTTTAGTCGTGATTACTCTGCCCTGATAAAGAAAAAAAGTATTTCTTTGTTTTTGCCTGACTAGAAAAGAAAATCAGGCCCCACCCCAGCAGAATTTTGCTGGTTGGTTATTACCTATGGTTATTACTTATAAGGAAGGTGTGATCGCCAATGCAGCTCTGGAGAGCATGCAGCTGTAGGTAGAACAGATGAGCTCTCTGTGCTATCAGGCATGCACCTTTTATTACCTTCCAGCAATCAGTCAGCCCAGCCTGGACCTTTTTATACTGCTCCATGATGCAGGAGTCCAAAGGCCTCTGTTATGTTGGCTATTCAGTCTGGTGAAAATGTTCACCTCATACGTTGGCCATACCATAGCTTCCACAGAAATATGTAAACTTGATATGACCACCATGATTTACCAAGGTTCACTCTAATTAGCTAAGTTGTTAACGTTCCCTGAGGTTATAACCCTCCAGGTGTGATTTTCAGGGGTATTGCAGAGGCCCCTCGTACTTCATAATTTAATTTTGAAATAAAGTACGAGGGGCTGGTTTACCAGGCTAACTAACACCAGTAAACACTTCTGTGAACCTAGTTTTCCCTCATCGCTTCAGGTCAGTGAAGCGTTTCCTGAGGAGGATACAGCAGGTCACTAAAGTGGCTGGTTTGTGTAGATGTGGGTGGTGGTTGTACTCACACAGAGAGCAAAGTCTAGGTAATAAAGCAGGTGTCCGGGAATACGCCTGCTCCCTGGCACAGTCAGTAGCCGATAGCTGGGTGGAGTGGACACCAGCGCCCAACCGCACAGCACAGAACAGCACAGCATAGGAGCCACACAGCAGGGCGGGGGTCTTCGCTCAGACCACCCCGTGACCGCATTCACCGCAGGTAACTCGTGCCCACCTACACTATGCCCACCTCAGCTGGGTCTTCTGGTGGGTCCAGAGCGTTTTGTGCCTGTCTGTTTACTTGTTTAACCGGCAGAAATTAATGTGGGCCTCGAAAAAGTGTGAGGTGATCGAGCTGGCTTGGTATTTGTTCAGACGACACATTTTGCTATACTTTTTTGGCCTATATAAGGTGGAGATATGTTCTGAGAATGCCATTTGTGTAAATGTTGATGAAAATCAGAGACTGTATCTTTTCAACAGGATCATGGCCACTTACGATGGCTTTATAACTGTGGGATAGATGTAATGTTTGAGTTACAAGGAAGGAACTGCACACTTTGGTGGGCAATATTTTGGCTTTGGACCCTTATTTCAACTCTTCTTATCTCAACCCTGGATGGACTTTTTTGCTTATTGTACTAAGTATCATAGTACTGAGTCATGGTATCGTAGTACTAGTTGTATAATACTGTTGTATGTCATATAAATTCATATAGCTACCTATATTCCTCTACAGAGAGGGGAGACAAACACTTCAGCCATGGTCATCCTACAAAAGGTGAGGTCCGACTTCTAATGTACCTTTCTACTGCCTACTGATGTTTACTGAGTACATCAATAAGATGCAAGAAATGACACCAGTTAACTCCAACATAACGAGTCTGCTCTCCTCTCCAACCTGCGGTCCCTAGGGAGATTATGTCTGGGTCGACACAGGCATGGGGTTGCCCATTGGTGCTCAGGTGAAACTGTCTGACAAGGGAGAACTCCAGCTGCTCGACGATGAAGGGAAGGTCAGCACTGCTATCCATTCCTTGTACTCTTAGCACAGCTTAAACCAAGCCTCCACAAAAATAAAGGACCCTTCTCATCCCAACTTCTGCCTTCTGGAAGACGGTTTAGGTCCATTTGTACAGAGACGCCACGTTTCAGAGACGGCTTCCTCCCTTCAGCCATCAGACTCCTGAACACTGCTAAACTGACCTGAATGATCTATTTATTTATTTGTTTGTTTGTTTGTTTATTTTAGTTTGTTTTAGTTCTCTTTCTTCTTGGACTGAGCTACCTTAACAACAATTACCACCAACTTTGTTGTGTGGCAATAACACATTATCTTACACAGCTGTAATGTGGATGTATGGCAATGACTGAACATGCCACTATTCATCTACATTTGTCTGTGATGGGTAATTGTTTTGTTACTGTGGATCTACACAGGAGCACAAAATCACGAAGAAGCTGGAGAGCTCTCTGAAGACCATGCACCCCACCTCCATCAATGGGGTGGACGACATGATCCGCCTGGGAGACCTGAACGAGGCCGGGCTTCTCCGGAACCTTCTGGTGCGACACAAAGAAGGCCTCATCTATGTAAGTTTGCCAGCCCAGCATCAGACATGCTATTTCGCTTCCAGACCCTACTTCGACTCTCAAACAACTACAGTGGACCACTGTTGGTTGTAAAACACTTTCCTTGTCTGTGAAACCGTTGTTTCGGTTCGATTACAGTGTTTGTAGACATTTCCCTTGTTCATCCCTGTTGGATGACATTCAGACAAGACTTTGCCCCATTGGTTACCATGGAGCTGTCTGTTTCCATGGTGAACTAGGTCCTGTTTAAGGGAGGGAGAATAAATATAATACTTCAGTAGCGTGTCATAGATTTTACACCTGACGGAAGTAGCATTACCCAGAGCGTGAGTCATGACAGGGCTTATCATTATGGCAGGAATCGCCCTGTAGTCCAGAGAGTCATGTCTAGGCAGGGGTGAGATGAGAAGCTTTCCAGCTTCACTGGCTTGAAACACTGATCTCTAAAGAATACTATTATTATATCTATGGCCTGAGCACTCTCATGTAGTTGTATGTATCATTGACTGTAGCTTACAGCAGGGGTGAGATGAGAAGCTTTCCAGCTTCACTGGCTTGAAACACTGATCTCTAAAGAATACTATTATTATATCTATGGCCTGAGCACTGATCTCTAAAGAATACTATTATTATATCTATGGCTTGGGCACTGTCATGTAGTTGCATATATCATTGATCGTGGCTTACAGCTGTTCGCCACAAGGCCTACTTGTTCCCCTTCAACCTCAAAGCGGTTTTGACAACTACTAGTACACATGTGCCCAAGTGTTAATCTCCCTTTAACAGACACACCAGTGCCACCATTACAGATGTCTTTTATATCTTTTCTCTGTCCTCTTCTCTCTCTCTCTCTCTCCCTCCCATCTTTCTCTCATGTGCTGGGCATGTGACACACACACACACACACACACACACACACACACACACTGCTTTCTTCCTCCTCAGACATACACTGGCTCCATTCTGGTGGCAGTGAACCCGTACCAGTTGCTGCCGCTGTACACGACGGAGCAGGTGCACATGTACACAGACCGGCGTCTGGGCGAGCTGCCACCGCACGTGTTTGCCGTGGCCGACAGCTGCTTCTTCAACATGCGGCGCAACCAAAAGAACCAGTGCTGTGTCATAAGGTCAGTCAGCCTGCAGCTCTCAGCCCCACTCTGACCAGTCTTTATTATTAATGGTGGCAGTCTCCCTCCATGCAAAAGCACTGACAAAAACACTTATTGCTTTAAAGAGTTTGTGTTTTTTTTTGTTTTTAACACTCTCCATTCTGATTTCTACATTTGAATAATTCCTAATAGCACATTTAAGTACTAATAGCCTACTTAACTGCTGGGGAATATTTTCACTTTTAATCGTAAATATTATACAACAAAAGTTGACCAAAGCACGTAAATAGAATAAAACTTAGTTGTTGTTGATGTTGAGTGTCAGATTAGATGTGCCTGATGCTGATGATTACATGTGCCTGATGCTGATGATTAGATGTGCCTGATGCTGATGATTAGATGTGCCTGATGCTGATGATTGCATGTGCTTGATGCTGATGATTAGATGTGCCTGATGCTGATGATTGCATGTGCTTGATGCTGATGTTGAGTGCCTGATGCTGATGTTGAGTGCGTGATGCTGATGTATGTCTCTTTATGGTTGTGTAGCGGGGAGTCGGGGGCTGGAAAGACGGAGAGCACCAAGCTGATGCTGCAGTTCCTGGCGGCCGTCAGTGGCCAGCGCTCCTGGATAGAGCAGCAGGTCCTGGAGGCCAACCCCATACTGGAGGGTACCGCTTTATCATCATCACCATAATCATCATCATCACCATAATCATCATCATCACCATAATCATTATCATCACCACAATCATTATCATCACCATAATCATCGTCATCACCATAATCATTATTATCACCACAATCACCACAATCATCATCACCATCACCATCACCATCATCACCATAATCATCATCACCATCACCATCACCATCATCACCATAATCATTATTATCACCACAATCACCACAATCACCATCACCATCACCATCATCACCATAATCATCATCACCATCACCATCATCACCATAATCATTATTATCACCACAATCACCACAATCATCATCACCATAATCATCATCACCATCACCATTATCATCATAATCATCATCATCACCATCATCATCATCACTATAATCATCATCACCATAATCATCATCACCACCTGTGGTGACAGAGTTGTTGTCGTTGTTCCAGGGGCGTAGCCAGAGATCATTAAATGGGTGGGCTGAGAAAAAAATCAGGTGGGCGTAGTCCAAAAACACATAGGTTACTATTATTAGCTAAACAGTCAATCAGACAAAAGGACCCCTTTAATTGGGTGGGCTTGATTGAAAAGTGGGTGGGTACAGGCACGCCACAGCCCACCCGTTGCTATACCTATGTGCTGTTCCTCTACTGTTTGTTGTTCTTGCTGTGAAATGACAGAAATTTCAGCAGAGCAACACTGCTATTCTGAGAGACTGCTGAATTCAAGTTCTAAACTCTAAAACATCAAACTGCCAGTGCAGTTCTATTGCTCGCTATCTGATCCATAAAACAAATGAGAATTCATAGGCAAAATATGCAGCTATCCATTCATAGGCAAAATATGCAGCTACCGTATCTCTCCTGTGTTGGCTGTGATGGCACTCTGTGGTATGTCTCATGTCTCGTGATGTTTCCGCAGCCTTCGGCAATGCAAAGACCGTGCGTAATGACAACTCCAGTCGCTTCGGTAAATACATCGACATCAGCTTCACCAAAGGAGGAGCGATCGAGAGCGCCCGTGTGGAGCAGTACCTGCTGGAGAAGTCCAGGGTGTGTCACCAGGTGAGGGGAGGGGTCATGTAGTCATGTTGTTGCCTACATAGTGCACCACATCATGAATGAACAGGTGAGTGTTTCGGATTGGGTCTCTGACGGCTCTTGGTTGTGACTGCTCAGGCCCCGGACGAGAGGAACTACCACATCTTCTACTGCATGCTGCTGGGCATGTCTGCCGAGCAGAAGAAGATTCTGTCTCTCGGGAGCGCAGCAGAGTACAACTACCTGACCATGGTAAGATGGCCGCCAACAACCACTATGTTGTTGTGGAGATGATTTCAAACTCAACACCCCCCATTCCCCCCCAGACCCCATTCTCAGCCAATTAGCTCGTATGTTTTTATGTGCTGTATGCTGGCACCTGGCTGTCACTGTCACTTTGATATCACTTGTTGGCTGCTGTGTGTTTACACTTGCTTGAAGAGTAGGTGTATGCAAATAGCTGAGCATAAATGCAGCTGTAAGAGTGACTGCCTCTGGTGTGTGTGTGTGTGTGGTGACGACAGGGTAAATGCACTTCCTGTGATGGGCGTGACGACATCAAAGAGTACGCCCATTTCCGCTCGGCCATGAAGATCCTGACCTTCTCGGAGAACGACTCCTGGGAGATCTCCAAACTCCTGGCCGCCATCCTGCACCTGGGCAATGTCAACTTTGAGGGTACAGACGTGCGAGCCACACGTTTACCAATAGTGCAACTGAGGTACCCTGAGCATGATGCCATCCCCACACACTGCTCCCTGGGTGCCGTTGTCACGGCTGCCCCCTGCTCACGTGTGTGGGTCCAGTACACTTTGAGGGTACAGACATGCCAGCTCGCCACACATTTACCAGGAAATGTAGCCATTTAGTCCTGCTCCTCGGTTCCTGCTCCTCTGTTCCCGGTGAAATGTTGTCTCATCTATGTACTATGGCTGAATATGGCTGAAACAACAATAACAACCTAATTGAATTGACTACTTGACTTAACTGTTTTGTCGTTCTGATGTTCATTAACTTTGTTATTCTTTTTAAGAAACCATCTCCAATAATATGGAGGGCTGTGACATTTGCTCATCCAACCACTTCAACATGGTGGCTCAGCTGCTGGAGGTACTCCCCTCATTTTGTAATGCTTGTTTCGTAAGGAGGAAACAGACCCCTCTCACATCCCTCCAGTCCACTTAGTATCTCTTCACTCATTCAATTCCCACATCGCTTCATCTCACCCCCTGTCCCGAGCAACTCAGCTGCCTCTCTCACTGTTGTAAGGTGTGTATTTTTATTCTGCCTCGTGTTTGACAAGTGGTGAAAACCTTTGTCTTTTCTTTTCCTCTCCCAGGTGGAGAAGAAGGCGCTGGACGTGGGGCTGACCCAGAGGTCCTTCATGACCAACAGGGAGAGCGTCTCCAAGCCGCTCACCTCAGCTCAGGCCCAGGCAGGTCGAGATGCCTTCGTGAAGGTGGGACATAGTTTGAATCACAAGGGGTACTGTGGAGTATGGTACCTCCCAATTAAGACCCAGTACCCCCACAGAGACAATTACAGCAAGGTCGGGGGGTACAACATAATAATTTAACTAATGTAAAATGTAAAAGTAGTATCCCCTATTATGGAGACGTAATTCACGCTCTGAGGTGGGACTCGAGCTGCATAGCGTAGCCTCAAACATACACAGCAGACTTATCAACAGCAATCTAGCACAGTAACACAAATACGATATAGGGTTAAAAATGTGTTCAGATTAAAATAATGTCATGTCCTTTCAGGCAATCTATGGGAAGATGTTTATATGGATAGTGGAGAAGATTAACAGTGCCATCTCCAAGCCTCCCCCGGAAGACGCTAAACCTCTGAGCATCGGCCTCTTAGACATTTTTGGTTTTGAGAATTTCACCCACAACAGGTGTGTATGCCCTTTAGCATTTATTTGTGATATTTTCGCTGGGTTCTGTATTGATTGATTTAAACAAGATGGTTGTTGTGGGTTCTGTGTTGACTGATTTAAACAAGACGGTTGTTGTGGGTTTTGTGTTGACTGTTTTAAACAAGACTGTTGTTGTGGATTGTGTATTGGCTGTTTAAAACAAGACTGATGTGGGTTCTGTGTTGACTGATTTAAACAAGACGGTTGTTGTGGGTTTTGTGTTGACTGTTTTAAACAAGACTGTTGTTGTGGATTGTGTATTGGCTGTTTAAAACAAGACTGATGTGGGTTTTGTGTTGACTGTTTTAAACAAGACTGTTGTTGTGGATTGTGTATTGGCTGTTTAAAACAAGACTGATGTGGGTTCGGTGTTGACTGTTTTAAACAAGACTGTTGTTGTGGATTGTGTATTGGCTGTTTAAAACAAGACTGATGTGGGTTCTGTGTTGACTGTTTTAAACAAGACTGTTGTTGTGACAGATTTGTTTTGGGTGGTGGGGGAGGGGACAGCAGGGCACACTTTTGACCAGCGTGCTCCCTTGTGCTTTGTCAATTTCTCTCTATTGCTTTCTGTGTGTGTGTGTGTGTCTGTGTGGGTGTGTGTGTCTGTGTGTGTGTGTGTGTCTGTGTGTGTGTGTGTGTCTGTGTGGGTGTGTGTGCATATGCCTGTGTGTGTGGGTGTGTGTCTGTATGTCTGTATGCTTGTATGCCTGTGTGTGTGTGCGTGTGTCTGTGTGTGTGTGTGTGTTTGGTTGTGTGGGCTGTTTACAGCTTTGAGCAGCTGTGCATCAACTTTGCCAACGAGCAGCTGCAGCAGTTCTTTGTGAAACACGTGTTCAAGCTGGAGCAGGAGGAGTACGCGCGCGAGGGCATCGTCTGGACACACATCGCCTACAGCGACAACCAGCGCACGCTCGACGTGCTAGCCATCAAGTCCCTCAACGTCCTCTCACTCATCGATGAAGAAAGCCATTTCCCAAAGGTTGCATGCGCAAGCTACTGTGCACACGCACGCACACACACACACACACACACACACACACACACACACACACACACACACACACACACACACACTTGACAACTGCAACACATTAATATACTGACTTTATTCTGACTGATAATAAGGAATACAATTATATGATAGATATTATTTTTATTCATATACTGTCATGAAATAATATACTATATTGTATGATGCTTACAATACTGTATGTTATACATATTTATTAAGAGAAAGAGTGTGGCAAATGACTGAAATGTTAGTAACTGCATCCATAGGGCACAGACACCACGCTGCTAAACAAGCTAAACCAAAACCACGGCAAGTCCAACATCTACATCCCCCCCAAGAACAACCACGAGACACAGTTTGGCATCAACCACTTTGCTGGGGTTGTGTACTACGATTCCAAAGGTAAACCATGTCATGTTAAACCCAGAATTCCCACTCAACTACTGTATTCCTGTCGTAGCATCTGTTAAGGGCCAGTGGTTAAATTGGCTTTTGTAAGGAGGGGGAGCTCTTCTTTACTCACAGTGGGTCAATATCTCACTCTATTGTATTACTATAAATACTGTAGCAGAGGGAGCTCAGCTTCGGTGAGGAGGTGGAGCTGAGCTCCAGAGGGCTCCGGCCCAATTAAACTCTGGTGCTGAATTCTGGTGCTGTGGCCTAGTGGTTAGAGGGTTGGTCTTGGGATCGGAGGGTCACAAGTTGAAATCCCATTCCAGCAGGACGAATGGGGTTCGGGAGTAAACAACATTCATGGCTGAAGTGCACTTGAGCAAGGCATCTAATCCCACATTGCTGCAGGGACTGTAACTGAAACCCTGTACCTAAATAACTGTAAGTCGCTCTGGATAAGAGCGTCAACTAAGTGAAATGTAAAACATGGTGCTTATAGTTTGTAATACTGCAGTGGTTTTACCTGTGATGGGACATTCATCGACGTCAGAAAAACACTATGTCCCCAAAGGTGTATCCATTAATATGATAGCATGAAATAGCATCTCCCTAAGAAGTATGCTGGGTTAATATCTGTGAGGCCTAAGGCTCTCTGTCAAGCATGTTTGACAATGACGATGACAATGACAGTGACAATGACTGTCTTGTCTGGCTGTTCAGGCTTCCTGGAGAAGAACAGGGATGCCCTGAGCTCCGACCTCCTCCATCTGGTGGAGACATCGAGCAACAAGCTTCTCAAGCACATCTTCCGCAACGACGTCTCCAGCACCAACCACGTGAAGAGCAACGCCAACCCCAAAATGATGATCACTCCCAGCAACTCTCTACGAGTGAGTTCATCTCTTGCCGTAAACTGGTAGCTGTGGTCTAGTGGTGAGGGAGTTGGTCTGGTGATCAGAGAGTCGCAGGTTCAAATCCCAACCTACCCATGGCTGAAGTGCCCTTGAGCAAGGCATCTAACCCCACGCTGCTCCAGAGACTGTAACTGAAACCCTGTAAATAACTGCAAGTCACTCTGGATAAGAGCATCAGCTAAGTGTAATGTAAATGTAAACTCTGTTTATAATCCTTGCAACCCATGCTTCACTTTTGTTACCAAAACATGTCACATTTGATTCACTGCCTCTCTCCACCTCCACAGCAATCGGCCGACAATAAGAAGCGAGTACCGACGCTGTGTGGGCAGTTCCGCCAGTCGCTGGACGCCCTGATGAAGGCCCTGATGGCCTGCCAGCCCTACTTCATCCGCTGCATCAAACCCAACGACTTCAAGAAGCCCATGGTAACACTGACTGGCTGACTGGGCCAGTGCTAATGGGAAACAAATTCACATGCTGTGGTGATGGTTCACACGGACATGTTGAAACATTTTGGACCACCAAACACTTTGGTCATCTGACCTCATGGTGTCATAAAAGCATTTTAGTGTCATTAATATATCAGTGTTATCAAAACACTCCCTTGGCAAGGATCTTCTCGTTCCACCAAACAAATAATAAACTGAATGATTGTGGGCCCGTCCTTGGACAAGCAGACAAGCATTACATCTCAGAATTGGCTGGAGGTGGAGAATCGCTGTCCAAAATGCAATTTAATCTTGGAATTGAACCCTGTATTTGTAACAAGCTATCACTCTCCATGTCATCGCTTAGGTCGTCTCCCCTCTTTCCCATTGACCGAGAGCCTTTTTTTAAATGTTGTAATGCCTTGGCACTCAAGAGTTGTATAGGCCCACATCAAACTGTAAAATCACACAACAGTTCATGAAAGAGAACTGAGAGTGAAAAAGAAAACCATTTTGATGAGATGAATAACATTGTTTTGAAAGCTTTGTAAACGATGTGGAGGCCAGCCAGCCTAAACCAGAAACAGCATTTTGTCAGTCGCCTGTGCCCAGTGTTGTCCCACTGTTGTGTAACGCTGTGTGTGTTAGCTGTTTGACAGAGATCTGTGTTGTCCTAATGCTGTGTGTGTGTGTTAGCTGTTTGACAGAGATCTGTGTATGCTGGTGTGTATTAACTGTTTGGCAGGGATCAGTGCTCTCCCAGTGTTGTCCTAATGCTGTGTGTGTTAGCTGTTTGACAAGGATCTGTGTATGCTGTGTGTGTGTCTAAGCTGTTTGACACGGATCTGTATTGTCCTAATGCTGTGTGTGTGTGTTAGCTGTTTGACAAGGATCTGTGTATGTTCTGTGTGTGTTAGCTGTTTGACAGGGATCAGTGTTGTCCTAATGCTCTATGTGTGTGTGTGTGTGTGTGTGTGTTAGCTGTTTGACAGGGACCTGTGTATGAGACAGCTGCGTTACTCAGGCATGTTGGAGACCATCCGAATCCGAAAGGCCGGCTACCCCATCCGCCACACCTTCCAGGAGTTCCTCAACCGCTACCGCGTGCTGCTCAACAGCGCTGCCTGTGACCCCAAAACTGTAAGGGGAACTTCCTCTGTCATAGTGCTTGTTTGGTTCATTGTTGTTTGATCAGTTGCTATGGAACATCCACATCGGTGCATGGCATGTGTGAGCGTTGTGTGTTTGTGACACACAGGAAACTGCCAAAGACTGCAGCAAGTGGATCTGTGAGAATGTCTTGTCTGGGAAGGATGACTGGAAGGTTGGAAAGACCAAGATCTTTCTTAAGGTACATCAGTTTTGCTTTTTTTAGGCTTATAGAAGCTTGTCAAAACTGCCATACAAATGTAATACTTTACTGGTTTAATCACATATTTGGTGATATTTAGACATTATGTTCTCATAAATTTCTCATGTGTTGGTTTACATTGATTCATGTCTCCCACCTCAGGACTTCCATGACACTGACCTGGAGCTGGCTAGGGATCAGGCCCTGCACTACAAAGCCCTCATCATCCAGAGAGTCCTCCGAGGCTACAAGTACAGGTGAAGAGGAAACACCTGCACCAGTATCATCCCAGACTGAGCATAACTCTCCCCCTTCTCGATGATGAGTCTCCATGGTGACGGTGTTTTTGTTGTCGTCTGTTTCCAGGAGCCACTTCCTGCAGCAGAGGCGCGCCACCCTGGTGCTCCAGAAACACTGGCGGGGGTACAAAGTCCGCAAGCAGTTCAGAGTGGTAAGCTGCCACGGTGGGGGGAGCTGACAGCAAAGTGATTATTGACAAGTGATTACTGACACTGGGCACTGATCAAGCCATTAATCCTATCATCCTAGTGTTACTAGTTTTATCTGTGGCTCCATCAATTTCTATTTTATTATTTATTTGAAGTTATTTTATATAAAGCCATTCCATATAGCCTTCAAAGCATTTTACAGAGCATAGGCTGGAATTTGCCATTTAATTGATTTTCAGTTGTTTCAGATTTGTGGTCATTTTCAGGTTTGTGTCGATACAGCTGAAAACAAAGACAGTAGGTTTGTCTGTGCGGCTGCCTGTCTGTGCTCAGTCACCTACTCTACTCTACTCTACCTATGTGGGACACTGCAGTGTGGGCAAAAATGTAGCATGTCATGGTCTTACACATGCTTTTTGTATAACACACATATATATCGCACACCACTAACGGGTGCGTGGTCAACAAATGTTTGGTACACCCCCAAAGGGGGTGTGGTTAACACATGTATGACACACCCCTACAGGTGTGTCTTTAACACACCTTTGGCCCGCCCCTACATGTGGATCGCTAGCACACCTTTGGCACACCCCTACAGGTGCAGGATTAACACACCTTTGCCACCCCCCACAGGTGCGTCGGGGCTACTCGCGGCTGCAGGCGAAGGTGCGTAGCCGGCAGATGCAGGTGCAGTACGAGCGGAAGCGCGAGGCGGCACTCGTCTGCCAGAAGCACGCGCGGGGCCTGGCGGCACGTCGAGAGTTTGCGCGTAAGCGGGCGGCCGTCATCGTTCTGCAGGCACACACCCGCGGCATGCTGGCACGCAAGACTGCCGAGAAGAAGAAGAGGGAGGTGCGCCAGCCTTCATCATTATTTATTATTTATTTATTATTATTTACTCTACACATGATGGGGTTCTCTGTTATATCCTGTTGTAATGACCAGTGTAAGAGGTGGATATGGCAGATAAAGCAGATATGGCCAGTTTTGTTGCACTAAGCATGGATGTATGTTTGTGTATATATACCCCCAATATACAACCAGCCATAAACATAAACACTCCATACACCGATATACACATGATATTGTATATATATATCATGTGTATATTGGTGTATTATGTTTATGGCTGGTTGTATATTGGGGGTTGCTTTTATATAACAAATATATTATAGGGGATAATGATGATGGGCAATGCCCTGCTGCCATTTTATCTCAGTGTTGGGGGCTTCTGAGCTGACTCTCAGAGCCTCAGGTTTGCTCTCGTTTCCTGACTGTGTGCTGGTTTCCTGCGCCCTGCCCAGGCCTTCCTGACGGCCCAGGAGAGGAGGAACGAGGAGCAGGCTGCCCGGGAGAGACAGCGGCGATTGGATGACATCCTGAGACACAAGCGCGAGCAGGAGCAGGCCGCCAAACTAGAGTCCATGAACCACCAGGAAATGGTGGACGACATATTTGGCTTCCTGCCCAGCATGGGGGGAGGGCTAGAGGGCCAGGCCCCTGAAACATTTGCGGTGAGAGAGATTGCGTGTGTGTGTGTGTGCATGTGTGTTTTTGCATGTGTGTGTGTGTATGTGAGTGTGCACGCATTTATGTGCGCAGTAGTCTGCCCTCAGTATAGTTTCACTCTGTTTTATAAAAGACTGTATACTGTAAATAGGTGTCGGTGTAACATACAGGACAAATATTGCTATTAGGGGCACTATGTAATGTCTGGCAGTTTCATCAGAATTATATTGCCTTCACATTAAAGCTTTCTACAGGTTTTAATCACATTTGCAATAAATGTTTAGTTTTGGTCTCTTTGGATTCAATATTAGAAGATTGTCTTTGAATCTTATGGATGTGATTAAGCAGTAGGAAAAATGTTTTTTGGCATGTAGACCATGTAGCTTAATCATGGTAGTAATGTCCTTTGGTCCTCTGGTTCTGCTCCCAGGACCTCGAAGGACAGCGCATAGTGCTTGAGGAGATCGACCTGGACGAGACCCCGCTGGCGGAGGACATTCCTGAGGAGGACTACGACGATGACCTGGACGAGTACTCCTTCTCCAAGTTCGCCTCCATTAACTTCCAGGGCGCTGCAACGGCAACACACATCCGCCAGAGGTTGCGGCAGCCACTGCTCTACCACGAGGACGAGGGAGATGTGCTGGTACGCCAACGCTCCTGTCCAGATCTTTGTGTACTTTTAGCGCAAGTGACATTTGAGGAAGGGTTGGAAAGGCCCGAAGCGTCACGGTCACAAATCATTGAGGGTCTGTATTATTCAGAGGGTATAGTAGGTCTGTATTATTCAGAGGGTATAGTAGGTCTGTATTATTCAGAGGGTATAGTAGGTCTGTATTATTCAGAGGCTATAGTAGGTCTGTATTATTCAGAGGCTATAGTAGGTCTGTATTATTCAGAGGCTATAGTAGGTCTGTATTATTCAGAGGCTATAGTAGGTCTGTATTATTCAGAGGGTATAGTAGGTCTGTATTATTCAGAGGGTATAGTAGGTCTGTATTATTCAGAGGGTATAGTAGGTCTGTATTATTCAGAGGGTATAGTAGGTCTGTATTATTCAGAGGGTATAGTAGGTCTGTATTATTCAGAGGGTATAGTAGGTCTGTATTATTCAGAGGGTATAGTAGGTCTGTATTATTCAGAGGCTATAGTAGGTCTGTATTATTCAGAGGGTATAGTAGGTCTGTATTATTCAGAGGGTATAGTAGGTCTATTATTCAGAGGCTATAGTTGTTAGGCTCTGTAATGCTATCTGTTCTTTGTGTGCTGTTATGCCATTTGAACTGTCTGGTGTTGTTTAAAGATTTTGCATGTTATGTCTTTTTTATTTTTAAACACATACAGTGCATTCTTCCACAAGAGTACCGTATTATGTTTGCAGTATTGGTAAATGCTGTCTATTCATTTTTTTATTTTTAAACACATACAGTGCATTCTTGCACAAGAGTACCATATTATGTTTGCAGTATTGGTAACTGCTATTCAATTGTCTATTCATCATTGATCTCTACTATGTCTGTCTCATTTCCTCTGTTTCCCCTCCTCTGGCTCTCTTACCCGTCTCTCCCCATCCTGCTCTCTCCACATGGTCTCTCTCCTCCTCTGGTCTCTCCTCATGGTCTCTCCTCATGGTCTCTCCTCCTGGTCTCTGCTCCTGTGGTCTCTCCTCCTGTGGTCTCTCCTCCTGTGGTCTCTCCTCCTGGTCTCTGCTCCTGGTCTCTGCTCCTGGTCTCTGCTCCTGGTCTCTGTTCCTGGTCTCTCCTCCTGGTCTCTCCTCATGGTCTCTCCTCCTCTGGCCTCTCCTCCTGGTCTCTCCTCCTGGTCTCTCCTCCTGGTCTCTGTTCCTGGTCTCTGTTCCTGGTCTCTGTTCCTGGTCTCTCTCCTCCTGGTCTCTCTCCTCCTGGTCTCTCCTCCTGGTCTCTGTTCCTGGTCTCTCCTCCTGGTCTCTCCTCCTGGTCTCTCCTCCTGGTCTCTCCTCCTGTGGTCTCTCCTCCTGGTCTCTCCTCCTGGTCTCTCCTCCTGGTCTCTGCTCCTGGTCTCTGCTCCTGGTCTCTGCTTCTGGTCTCTCTCCTCCTCTTGTTCTGTCCTCATCCTGGTCTCTCCTCATGGTCTCTCTCCTCCTCTGGTCTCTGCTCATGGTCTCTCTCCTCCTCATGGTCTCTGCTCCTGGTCTCTCTCCTCCTCTTGGTCTCTCTCCTCCTCTTGTCTCTCTCCTCCTCTGGTCTCTCTCCTCCTCTGGTCTCCACTAGGCCGCTAAGACGGTGTGGTGGCTAATCCTGAGGTTCATGGGGGACCTCCCAGAGCCAAAGGGACAGCAGGTTCGCAGGAACGGACCCCTGAATGCTGAGGGCTCGCTGCAGACAGACGTAGCTGAAAGGCAGAACAGACGCCTCAGTCACATGATTGGCATGAACCAGGTGTGTGTGTGTGTGTGTGTGTGGGGTGGGGGTAGTGCACTGGTGCTCTTATTTTGACTAGTAAAAACATTTGAGAATTGAGAATTCTTGAGATTGATGTCACTTTATGAAGATGTTTTTTGTAGTCTTTTGTTTGTTGTTGTAATCTGCTGTTGGAACAAGCATATCTACTAATAGATGTATTGTTATGTGCAAACAGTAAAGTTGTATGTGTGGTCATGTGTATTTGGCAGAAATGCAATAGCAAAGGTTTGTGTGTATGTGTGTGTGTGTGTTTTGCAGAGGATGGGAAACGCAAGGCTGCGAAAGGTGTCAGCGGCTCCCGATGGGTCTGAGCGCATCAGGAAGGGCTCCACGTTCACCAACCCGCTCGCTCGCGGCCGCAAGACCTCGTCCATGCCCGAGGAGGTCGTCCTGAACCGCAAGGGCTCCTCGATGCCAGAGGAGACCCCTAAGGGCCGAAAGGGCTCCACCTTCTCCGACCTCTTCAGCAAGAACAGAAAGCCCTCCACCATCCAAGATGAAGGCATGAACAGGAAGACTTCTGCAGCACCGAACGCCATGAACCGCCGAAAGCCATCCATGATCACAGAAGCGGTGAGAGTGGTGTCTACTTTAAGCTGACTTCATTTCGATCTTCATCTCCCTCTTACAATGCTGCATCTTCATCCCTCTCAGAATGAGGATGAGGAGACGGAGGAGACCCCCGTCTCCAAACCCCCGACTCTGCAGACGCTGGGCGAGGAGGATGTGTCAGACGGAGAGGGATTCACCCTGGATCGACCCATGTCGTCCTTGGAGAAGCTTCACATCATCGTGGGCTACGGCATCGTCAGACGCGACCTCAGGTACACGGCACAAGCAGGCGTTTGTCAAAGCCTGCTGTCCTTTCCATTGCTGTGACCGGGTATGACAGAAATGGCTGATCTAAGCTGATTAGTACAGCATGCCATATTTTGTGTATGCCATATTTTATATAAGGTATCCCCTGAAAAGCACATCCATCAAAATTAGGTTTGTGGATGAATTCCATGAGTTCCATGTTACAGTCTGTCTCAGGTCAAAGAGCTTGTTTCTGTGTGTGATGAATGTGTCTTCAGTATACTCCAAAACAGTAATTGCCCATTTCTAGTGACCATAGTTCAAATCAGGGGATATTAGGGGGTATCGTACCCCCCGATTAAAACCCCAGCAGGGTGTGGGGGTACCAACATATTAATGTACTTAATGCTAAACGTAAACTGGTAGCACCCCTCGTAAAAGGTAGTACCCCCCAATTATGAAGGGGTGATTTACACTTACTCTGGATGTGTCCTCAGGGATGAGATCTACTGTCAGATCTGCAAGCAGCTCCAGGAGAACGGCATACGCAGCAGCTTCTTCCGCGGCTGGATCCTGCTGTCCCTCTGCCTGGGCATCTTCCCCCCCACCGAGCGCTTCAGCAAGGTGACGCCGAGCTTCCGCCTACAGGCTGCGGTTCTGTCATACCTCTTTACCTCTGCTGCCGGTGCCAGTGCTCAACCAGAACTAGCTCAACATTAGCACAGGCACCAGAACTAGCTCAACATTAGCACAGGCACCAGCACCAGAACTAGCTCAACATTAGCACAGGCACCAGCACCAGAACTAGCTCAACATTAGCACAGGCACCAGGACTAGCTCAACATTAGCACAGGCACCAGCACCAGGACTAGCTCAACATTAGCACTGGCACCAGCACCAGAACTAGCTCAACATTAGCACTGGCACCAGCACCAGGACTAGCTCAACATTAGCACTGGCACCAGCACCAGGACTAGCTCAACATTAGCACAGGCACCAGCACCAGGACTAGCTCAACATTAGCACAGGCACCAGCACCAGAACTAGCTCAACATTAGCACTGGCACCACTGCCACTGGCGCACATCTCCGCTGGTTTCAGAACCGCGCACTGTGACATTGCGGTTCCGACTTTGGTAGCAGCAACTTCAGGGAACCGTGCCGGTGCCAACACTTTTCAGTCACAATAAGCAGAACCAGCTCCAGATTGGGCACTGGCCCTGGCCCTGGCCCTGGCCCTGGCACTGTGGCGGTGGAAACGAGCTGTCACAGAACTGGACAGCAACTACTTGCCAGTGGGCATGATGCTGTTGTAACCAGTTGAACAGTGTAGAGAGAACAGTGCTTGTTGGTTCACAGACCCAGTTAGGTCAAATGTTTTATTGGATTGTATTGAAGTGTATCTTATACCCCAGAATTCTTTAAGTACCATTTTAAGCCATATAATATTTTGATGAAACATTTTATTGTTTCAAAATACATAAAACATTGTTATGCATATTTTTTACATGAATCTGAGGTAACGCTCTGTTTCACGTTGCGTCCCCTTCCTGTAGTACCTTCAAAACTTCATCCGCTCTGGCCCAACTGGATACGCCCCCTACTGCGCAGAGAGGCTCCGGAGGACTGTGGCCAATGGCGTCAGAGGAGAACCTCCAAGCTGGCTGGAGCTTCAGGTGAGAGTTAAATAGAATAGCCATGGGCACCGCAGAGTGCTTCAAGTGGGTTAGTGTAACCGAGGTCTTCCTGTGCAGTCCAGTCCCAGTCTCGAACCCACAACCTCACAGTAACTCCAGTATGGGAGACAGACACACTACCGTCAGCTAAAAGCCAGGCTCTTAGCTCAGTCAGGTGGTGTTGGGAGGGAGATTTAATGCAGAGCTGTGCTAGCTGGCATCGGTTACATTACCTCAAGAGACAACCAAACAGAACTTACATACCAACATCCCTAGGCTGTAAATACTTTTAATAAAGACCCTTTGTGTGATGTACTGCTGCTTACAAATATACAGATAGTCATACATGTGATGTGGCATTAAAAAAGCACATCAGCTAAACTCCAAGATGGTCACTCTCCCTTTGTTCTGGCCTAGGCTACCAAAACCAAGAAGCCCATGGCCATCTCAGTCACGTTGATGGATGGGCGCACCATCAGCCTGCCCATAGACTCTGCAGCCACCTCGCAGGAGATCTGTAAGCTGCTCTCCCAGAAGGTTAAACTCTACGACATCTTTGGCTTCGCTCTCTACATGGCACTGTACGATAAGGTGAGTGGAACATAAAACCCCACCAAGGATGGCCTTGTTTTGTCTTACTACCTCTGTGTGAGTTTCAGATAATGCTGGACTGTGTCTTTAAACCTGACCCCTGAATCTGCCCTGGGTCTGGTGTCTCTGGCTAGGTGTGGTCGCTAGGCAATGGGCGGGAGCACGTGATGGATGCCATCTCCCAGTGCGAACAGGAAGTGAAGCGGAAGGGCGGGCAGGAGCAGCACGCCCCCTGGCGCCTCTACTTCCGCAAGGAGATCTTCACCCCGTGGCACGACTGCACCCAGGACGCCATCAGCACCGACCTCATTTACCGACAGGTCATCCGCGGTCTCAAGTACGGAGAGTACCGCTGTGACAAGGTGAGGGGATAGGCCCTATAAGGTACGGAGAGTACCGCTGTGACAAGGTGAGGGGATAGGCCCTATAAGGTATGGAGAATATATAGAAGGTGAGGGGATAGGCCCTATAAGGTATGGAGAGTATATAGAAGGTGAGGGAATAGGCCCTATAAGGTATGGAGAATATATAGAAGGTGAGGGGATAGGCCCTATAAGGTATGGAGAATATACCGCTGTGACAAGGTGAGGGAATAGACACTACAAGGTATGGAGAATATATAGAAGGTGAGGGAATAGACTCTATAAGGTATGGAGAGTATATAGAAAGTGAGGGAGTAGACCCTATAAGGTATGGAGCGTGTACAACTGTGAGAAGGTGAGGGAATAGACCCTATAAGGTATGGAGAGTATATAGAAAGTAAGGGAATAGACCCTATAAGGTATGGAGCGTGTACAACTGTGAGAAGGTGAGGGAATAGGCCCTATAAGGTATGGAGAGTATATAGAAGGTGAGGGGATAGGCCCTAAAAGGTATGGAGAGTATATGGAAGGTGAGGGGATAGGCCCTAAAAGGTATGGAGAGTATATAGAAGGTGAGGGGATAGGCCCTAAAAGGTATGGAGAGTATAAAGAAGGTGAGGGGATAGGCCCTAAAAGGTATGGAGAGTATATAGAAGGTGAGGGGATAGGCCCTATAAGGTATGGAGAGTATATAGAAGGTGAGGGGATAGGCCCTAAAAGGTATGGAGAGTATATAGAAGGTGAGGGGATAGGCCCTAAAAGGTATGGAGAGTATATAGAAGGTGAGGGGATAGGCCCTATAAGGTATGGAGAGTATATAGAAGGTGAGGGGATAGGCCCTATAAGGTATGGAGAATATATAGAAGGTGAGGGGATAGGCCCTATAAGGTATGGAGAGTATATAGAAGGTGAGGGGATAGGCCCTATAAGGTATGGAGAGTATATAGAAGGTGAGGGGATAGGCCCTATAAGGTATGGAGAGTATATAGAAGGTGAGGGGATAGGCCCTAAAAGGTATGGAGAGTATATAGAAGGTGAGGGGATAGGCCCTATAAGGTATGGAGAGTATATAGAAGGTGAGGGGATAGGCCCTAAAAGGTATGGAGAGTATATAGAAGGTGAGGGGATAGGCCCTAAAAGGTATGGAGAGTATATAGAAGGTGAGGGGATAGGCCCTAAAAGGTATGGAGAGTATATAGAAGGTGAGGGGATAGGCCCTATAAGGTATGGAGAGTGTATAGAAGGTGAGGGGATAGGCCCTATAAGGTATGGAGAGTGTATAGAAGGTGAGGGGATAGGCCCTATAAGGTATGGAGAGTATATAGAAGGTGAGGGGATAGGCCCTAAAAGGTATGGAGAGTATATAGAAGGTGAGGGGATAGGCCCTAAAAGGTATGGAGAGTATATAGAAGGTGAGGGGATAGGCCCTATAAGGTATGGAGAGTATATAGAAGGTGAGGGGATAGGCCCTATAAGGTATGGAGAGTATATAGAAGGTGAGGGGATAGGCCCTATAAGGGATGGAGAGTATATAGAAGGTGAGGGGATAGGCCCTATAAGGTATGGAGAGTGTACTGCTGTGGGGGAATGTGGGGGAATAGAGCTTATGTAGTATGGAGAGTACCACTATGAGAAGCTGAGGAAATAGGCCCTATGGAGAGTATATCTATGGAGAGTATATCTATGGAGAGAAGGTAAGGGAATTATAGGGCCTATAAGGTATGAACAATACCACTGTGAGGAGGATAGGGAATAGGCCCTAGGGAATACAGAGCGTTCTGCTGTTGGCGGGTGAGGAAATAGGCCCTATGGAGAGTACTGCTGTTGTGAGCACTGCTAACACTTACTTATATTAATCCACCCCACCTACCCCCATGGGAAGGAAGTCATTATTTATGATTAGAAGAAAGGTCCAATGTTATTATTTAACAGATACATGAACACATGCCCTCCCTGGTAAATTAGCTGCTCTCTACCTGACTAAGGTAAGAGGGTACATACCATTCTCTTATCTGTGTTCAATAATCCAGTCTGACGCCTCCCACAGAGAGTCCATTACAGTGGAGGCTGGTTACACCAGTTACCTTAGAGGCTATAGACTAGCCGATTTAACCCTTTTCCAGCAAATTATGGCAGGGCATGTTCAAAATGTTCACTCGTTCACTATGTAGTGTACTATACTCTATAGGGTGTGAATGACATTGTGTTGTTCTCGATATATCGTGAACGAGTGAGTTTGTGTTAGGCCCAAGTCTAATGGTTGGAATGTCACATTAGGTAATGTGTTCTGTCGTGTGTTATTTCGTACTAGGTTGACCACTTTAATAAAGTCATAAGTTCTGCTGTAATCACAGGCTACTAACAGCAGTACTAACACTAAGCTCTGACGCCCTCGTAGGAGGATGACCTGATCCAGCTGGGAGCGAAGCATTTCTTCGTGCAGCATGGCAAGGACAGCAGCATGGAGAGCGCCCGCGCTGTGGTGCAGGAGTGCATCACCTCCACCCTCCTGGAGGCCAAGACAGAGGAGAAATGGGTCCAGATGATCAACGCAGCACATGTCGAAGTGAGACATTACATTACATTACATTACATCACATTAAATTACATTACATTACACTACATTACATCACATTACATTACATTATATCATCTTACTTTACATAACATAACATTACATTACATTACACTACATTACATTACATTACAATATATCATCTTACTTTACATAACATTACATTACATTACATTACACTACATTACATTACATTACATCACATCACATTACATTACAATATATCATCTTACTTTACATAACATAACATTACATTACATTACATTACACTACATTACATTACATTACATTACATTACACTACATTACATCACATTACATTACAATATATTATCTTACTTTACATAACATTACTTTACATAACATAACATTACATTACACCACACCACACTCCATTACATTATACTACATTACATTACAATACATTACATTACCTTACATTACATTAAATTAGGCTGACACTCTTATTCAGAGCGACTTACACTGAGTTAGGTAGAGGGACAGTCCCCCTGGAGCAGCGTAGGGTTAGGTGCCTTGCTCAAGGGCACTTCAGCCATTAAAGAGGGTTCAGGAGAGCGTTGGGTGCTTACTCCCCCACGCATGTTTTTCGTACTGGGACAGGATTCCAACCGGCGGTGCTCTAAGACAACCACGCCAAAAATAAACAACATTAGTCTTTTGGTGGAAATACAGCTCACCTGCTTTTTGCTGATAATGTTCTACAATGAATCCTTTCCAGGCACTTTCCTACACAGACACCTTTCTTTTGAGACACCCTCCCTCCAAGCAAATAATAATAATAATAATAATAATAATAATAATACATTTTATTTATAAGTGCCTTTCTAAACACCCAAGGACACTATACAAACATAATAAAAAAACAATAAGACACAATAAAACACAGAGAAAGCTAAACTAAATGAAATAGAAGAGTGCAATTACAGTGAGTATGCTAACTGGAGCAGATGAGTTTTGAGTCTGGATTTGGACAGTGGAAGGGGAAACGAAACTCAGGCTAAGTTTGAGCTGTGCCATGCTTATCTCTTTATCTTTATATCACAGTGCAGATGATGGAATGTGCTGATAGCAGTCATTAACGCCTCTACTGGAGTAGATCATTAACGGGATCACGTCACATCTGTGTGTGTAAAAGAGCTGAGAGTCTGTTTAAATGAGGCACTTTGAAGAATGCACAGTACAATTTTGATTATGTATATTTTTACTTAATATAACATTTATATTTATTATTAAAATATATTATTATATAACAATTTCAATAATAAATGAACACAATGAGTTATTATTATTATTGTTTTTATTGTGATTGTGATTATGATTATGATTATTATTATTAATGATGATGTGTGGCATGTGATTTGGCTGACCACTGCAGGGTCCGTATATCAACTCAAACAAGCGGGCACCCGCTGTGAAGGGGGAGGTGGTGGACTACGCCAAGCAGAAGTGGCCCTTGCTCTTCTCCAAGTTCTTTGAGGTTGCCAGGCAAGCAGGTAATGCTTACATCTTATACAGTAGAGAATAATAACAATATAATATGTGATTAACAGCTGTTGGTGTCATGAAGAAGGATGTCGCTACAACAAAAAAGTCCAGATATAACATTTCCAAAAATGTTGTGTAAACTATGTCTGAAAGCAGCTTTGTTTGTGAGAGCGGTTCATTTGTAGAAGGTGCGAATGAAGTGGCTTTTTGTGATGCTTCTCAGGACCAGCCCTGCCCAAGAGCAGGTTCATCCTGGGATCTAAGTCTAAAAGCAGCTTTGTTTGTGAAAGCTGTTCATTTGCAGATGGTGTGACTGAAGTTGCTTTTCTGATGATTAATTCTCAGGACCAGCCCTGCCCAAGAGCAAGTTCATCCTGGGATCTAAGTCTAAAAGCAGCTTTGTTTGTGAAAGCTGTTCATTTGCAGATGGTGTGACTGAAGTTGCTTTTCTGATGATTATTTCTCAGGACCAGCCCTGCCCAAGAGCAAGTTCATCCTGGCCATAAACTGGACGGGCATAACCTTCCTGGACGAGAGGGAAAAGAAGCTGCTGCAGCTGACCTACCCAGAGGTCACCGGGGTCAACACAGTGAGGTGCTGCTTCTGTTGTTACTGTGCTCTCCTCTCCTCTCTGTTCCTCTTCTCTTCTCTGGTCCTCTTCTCCTTCCTGCCCCCTTCTCTGCTGTCCCCCTCCCCTCCCCTCCCCTCCTCACTCCACCAATCTTCCAGTGCATACTCTTTGGGAATAATTATACAGTCAGTTTTAGAGAATCCCTTTTCTGTTGTCATCATCTCTTTCTCATCTTGCTTTTCCTCTTTACCACTGGCCTCTCCCCCTCTCCCCCCTCTCCCCCACCCATACTCCTCCCCTCCCTCCTCTCTGTCCTCTTCCAGGGATGGGAAAGCCTTTGGTCACTCCGTGTGCCTTCTGACCCTGCGAGGGGATTTTATGCTGAACACCATCAACGCTGCCGACATCGCCGATCTGGTCACCATGTTCCTGGCCGGCCTGAGGGAGCGCTCGGAGTACGCCGTCACCCTGCAGGAGGCCAGCAAACAGGGTGAGAGACGGGGCGGACTGTCCTCTCCTCTCTCTTCTCTTCTCTTCTCTTCTCTTCTCTTCTTCTCCTCTCCTTTTCTCACCTCTCATCTCTCCTCTTTTCTCCTCTCTTCTCTTCTTCTCCTCTCATTTTCTCAACTCTCGTCTCTCCTCTTCTCTCCTGTCTTCTCCTCTCCTTTCCTCCCTTCTCTAGTCCTCTCCTCTCCTTTTCTCTCTTCTCCTCATCTCTTCTCCTCTCCACTCCTCTCTTCTCCTCTTTTCTCACTTCTCCTCTCCTCTCCTCTCCTTATCTCTCCTCTCCTCCTCTCCTTTCCTCTGCTCTCTTCTGCTTCATGTTGCTAAATGACCTGTCTGATGTACTGATTTGTCTGTGATGTAGAGGACAGCACATACCTGAGTTTCAAGAGAGGTGAGTTGATCCTGCTGATCAAAGACGATGAGTACCTGCCCGACCGCGGCTGGCTCAAGGGCAAGAACGAGAGGACGGGTCAGATCGGCGCTGTGCCCACCGACGCCATCCTGGTCCTGCCCACCCTTACCAAGCCCAGCAATGAAGTCCTCGTAAGTCACGTTCAGTCTCCAGTCTGTGACAGAGCATCATACATTTTACAGTAGAAATTAGTAGTTACTGAAATGCTTTCTTGAACAGTGGTTGTATAAAAAGTTGGTACACCTATTCCTTTATGTATTTGAAAATGTCTTTATGTATTTGAAATTTGATTTGATTGGTATTAATGATACCAAACCTAATTTTTGTACTGTCAGTGATGAGTTCTTTCATGGGTGTGTCATACACAGCAACTTTTTTGTTTTTAAACGTCAATCTCAATTTATTTATAAAGTACTTTATAAATGACAGCAGTTGACCAAAGTACATGTTTAAATGTAAAGGACATGTTTACTGTAGCCTCATGGTAATGTAGACATTGGCTGGCATTGGCTGACACTGGCTTTGTGTTGTGTGCACAGAGCCTGATGACCTTGTCCCCAGACCAGAGGAAGGAGGCCATGAATGCCACCCTGAGGGGAACCAGCACCGAGAGACTAGCACCCGCCACCCTCAAGGAGTACTCCTTCCAGTACTTCCGGTGCGTCACTGTCATAGTGCATTTATTATATATATATATATATATATATATATATATATATATATATATATATATATATATATATATATATATATATATATATATATATATATATATATATATATATATATATATATGTTATTCATGTAGCACAGTTTAAAACAACCTCAGGCTGAACAAAGTGCTTTACAGTGGGACAAGTCATCAATGTGCATATATAATTACAATACTAGTAATAGTAAACAATTAAAATGTGTATAATAGCACAGAGATACTAAATAAAAGGTTTTTGATAAAAAATACACAAAATAGACAAATACACAAATTTAAAAGCCAGTGAAAGTAAGGGACTGTTAAGCCTAGATGTAAAACACCCACTAGTTGGTTGCTGATCTAATGTGGGTTGGGAAACCAGGAGAGGGGAGGGATTTAGCCCTGCAGTCACAAGGGCAGGGAAGCCCAGCATAGGCCAATGAGTGACGTTCACCCCCTGTGTCTATCCGTCTGTCCGTGTGTCCTTCTAGGCAACCGACTAAGGATGTGAACCAGCAGGTGATGTCCAAGGGCTCTGCCCCCGAGAGGCTGTGGGTGCACTCCAGGGAGCCCATCAGACAGGCCCTGCTGAGGAAGCTCATCCCCCACCCAGAGCTCAGCCACTGCGCCTCCCAGGCCTTCACCGATATCCTTCTCCTATGGGGACATGCAGTCATCCCCTGCTGTATCGCACTACACCTGTCACAGTCCCAGATATTATCATTTACTATAACTATACTGTAGCATATACATATTGATTATTAGTAATAATTCAATAATACATGCAGTGTGTGGGAGGGGTATTTTCAGGCTTAAACTATAAAATAAAATGTTTTCTAAATGGTCTCGCTATATTGTGGATTTTCGCCTTTCGCAGGGGGTTCTGGAACGTAACTACCGCAATAGACGGGGGATCACTGCATACAGGCAAATATAGTAAAACACAGTCAAGACACTCAGCATACTCTGCATGGCTCTATGTGTAGTTCAGATAGTGTGTGTGATATGTGAACATAATATATAACATGTTGTATTCATATTCATATATTGTAGTCTAATTATTGATAAACAAGTGGGTGAGTGTAATACACACACACACACACACACACACAGGATAAACACAGCAGAGTTCCCTGGGAAAACATCTGCACTTACTAAATATATCTCCAACTATCTCATCTGCGCATTAACTTATGTGAATTCACTTATACTGTATTGTTTATCCAGCTGTATTCTATGGAGAGATCAGCCTTTCCCACACTGGAGCGTAGGCCCACTATGCTAACAGTCTGCTCCTTGACCCCCTGTGCTGTGCACCTATCCTGAAGTACATGGGCGACTACCCCACCCGCCAGCAGCAGAGCCCACTGGAGCTCACCGACATCATCTTCGGCCCCGCCGCCAAGCGCGAGGACCTGCGTGACGAGATCTACTGCCAGATCATGAAGCAGATGACCAACAACAACAACAGGTACGTGAACATACCGTAACCATAGTGACACATGTTGGGTAGTGTACGTGAACATACCGTAACCATAGTGACACATGTTGGGTAGTGTACGTGAACATACCGTAACCATGGTGACACATGCTGGGTAGTGTACATGAACATACCGTAACCATGGTGACACATGTTGGGTAGTGTACATGAACATACCGTAACCATGGTGACACATGTTGGGTAGTGTACATGAACATACCGTAACCATGGTGACACATGTTGGGTAGTGTACATGAACATACCGTAACCATAGTGACACATGTTGGGTAGTGTACATGAACATACTAGAACCATGGTGACACATGTTGGGTAGTGTACATGAACATACCGTAACCATGGTGACACATGCTGGGTAGTGTACATGAACATACCGTAACCATGGTGACACATGCTGGGTAGTGTACATGAACATACCGTAACCATAGTGACACATGTTGGGTAGTGTACATGAACATACTAGAACCATGGTGACACATGTTGGGTAGTGTACATGAACATACCGTAACCATGGTGACACATGTTGGGTAGTGTACATGAACATACTAGAACCATGGTGACACATGTTGGGTAGTGTACATGAACATACCGTAACCATGGTGACACATGTTGGGTAGTGTACATGAACATACCGTAACCATAGTGACACATGTTGGGTAGTGTACATGAACATACTAGAACCATGGTGACACATGTTGGGTAGTGTACATGAACATACCGTAACCATGGTGACACATGTTGGGTAGTGTACATGAACATACCGTAACCATGGTGACACATGCTGGGTAGTGTACATGAACATACCGTAACCATGGTGACACATGCTGGGTAGTGTACATAATCACACTGTGCCAGGCACCATGCCGGAGAATTCTGGGTAGTGTACATACTGTACCCAGAACAGTGGCAGAACACACCGGGACTCTGACCTACTGTATGTGTGTGGGGGTCCCTCTGACCTACTGCGGGACATCTGCAGGACATCTGTATGTAGGTATGTATGGGGGGGTCTTTCTCTCTGGCCTATTGAATGTGCTTGCTGTGTGTTAGTGGTGGAGGTGCTGGGGGGGTCCTATTGACCTACTGAATGTGCTATCTGTGTGCTAGCCACCCTGGGCTCTACTGCCCTTTGTCTTTCTAGTTCACGGGGTGCCTTGGAGGTCATGAGGTAAAATGCCGTGCATGTTTTGTGTTATTATCCCTCTAGATTCTGTGGCTTAGAAGGTGTGTAGGCAGTAAGCCTAAAGGCACTAGCTGAACACCTATAGCGTGCAAAAACGCCTAAAGGCCCTTACTGTGCTGTTGCAGGACGTTACAGGCTTAAGACACGCTTAAACAGAGCATGTGCTAATGTGCCCACTGTGCTACAGACAGTAGCTCGCTGGAACTGCGGTTTTAGTCCACGTTTGCTACCTCTTGCACACGTGATATAAGCAAGGAAACAGGCCAGCTCTTCAAAGTGGGTGGTGGGTAGTTTCTGTTCCATGAACAACAGTTCATTCAGTTTTTGCTGCCAAATAAAACCAAATGCAAAAAAAACGTTTAGCTGCGAATTCCCTTTATGGTCACTTGACAGTGTAGCGCCTGGCTGAGTTTCAGTGGTTTGTGAAAATAATGACCTCCAGCCACCCTCCACCCAGTGTGAAAATAATGACCTCTGGCCACCCTCCACCCCGTGCTCTTCACTTCCCCTAGTAGCACAGGTCTTCTCACTTGCACACCACGCCGACTGCTTGGTCATTTGTGCCTGCAGCACACAATCTCCACCAGGTCAGATCAGCCTGTTACCGCTCACAGCATCAGGCCAGGCCCTTACCGCTCACAGTGTCAGGACTATTTAAAGTACACGAACATCACGCTCACTGACACTAACTGCACCACAGATATACTGTCCTGTTGCATCACTTCCTGTCTGGAACCGTTTGTTGACCACAGTCTCTAAGCTTGGGCTGAATGTACACTCTAGGACTTCAAGACCTTTATTGTGATTGGACAGTTGCTTGTACAACAAAATTAGACAGCAAGGCCACAAAGGTGTAAGGTAAAAGTTTTAAAGTGTCAAAGTGTCAAGCAAGGAAGCACAGTAGAAACAAAGGAAGAAGTGAGTATATACAAAGGCATAGTAAGTAATAAATAATAAAAGGAAAATGGGCTATGTGCAGAGGCATTGAATCATAATATTGTACTGTGAGGTAGCTGATCTACACTCACCGTTTGACCGTGCGGTGTCTCTCGCTTTCTCTGTCGTATCTTTCTCTCTCGCTCCCCCCCCCCCCCCAGGTTCAGCATGGAGCAGGGCTGGCAGCTACTGTGGCTGTGCTGTGGGCTCTTCCCCCCCAGCAACATCCTGTTCAAACACGCCCAGCGCTTCCTGGAGACCCGCCGCAAAGAGCCCATGGCCACCGAATGCCTGCAGAGACTGCAAGCCTCATTAAGGTGAGAGAGGATAGAGGGAGATTAGGAAAGAAAGGAAGAAAGAAAGAAAGAAAGAAAGAAAGAAAGAAAGAAAGAAAGAAAGAAAGAAAAAGAAAGAAAGAAAGAAAGAAACAAATGAATGAATGGCCAGAGGAGTTTTTCCATTTCAATCATTAATATGGCATGGAGTTTTGAGACATTATTCATCATAGACGTGTCAACACAAGTGACCTTCTATCCGTACCATCATGGAGCTGGACATAAATAAAAAAAATGAAAGGACAGGATGGAAACTGCATAGTTTTGTGTAATATCTCATGAACAGAATTCAGAGTCTTGTCCAAGATATGATTTAATGCAGTGTCTTCAGCTATAATGTGTGCATTAATGCAGCCAGACTGGCTCTTAAATAGAACCCTCACACGGAACACAGAGCCAGCGACCCCTGGCCTGATTCCGCCAACTGTAAGCAGTTGTTCACTGGCAGTGCTACTTGAGTGGCCCTTGTGCTGCTTGGACACCCCTCCTTCCTGGTGGCATTTCCTCTGTGTCATCGACCTTTTGCCACAGACACGCGCGTGTGCCAGGAAACAGTCACTTTTTGCTTGATTGATGGCGGCCACATGCTTGTCCCAGCTACACCTCGCGTCTGCCTGAAGCGCGGCCTGCACAGTTGCGCTGCACCTCCCTGGCCATCAGGCGTGCTCTTCACAGGTTTTTTTTAACAGCTTAAAGATTTTCTTGGGAAGATTTAGAGCCCTTGCACAAAAACTTAACAAAACGCATAAGGTGCAGAGTATGTTATCTGTCATGTCAGAGTATGTTATGTTGTCTGTAACCCTAGATTTACATAGATTTTGTTGAAGAACTGAGTTCATTAGTAAGAGCTTGTGTGTGCAAAAGCAACTCAACAGGTATACTGTGCATTTATCTGGTCTGATGACAGTAACTCAACACGTATACATTTATCTGGTCTGATTACAGTAACTCAACAGGTATACATTTATCTGGTCTGATTACAGTAACTCAACAGGTACACATTTATCTGGTCTGATTACAGTAACTCAATAGGCATACATTTATCTGGTCTGATTACAGTAACTCAACACATATATATTTGTCTGGTCTGATTACAGTAACTCAACACGTACACATTTATCTGGTCTGATTACAGTAACTCAACAGGCATACATTTATCTGGTCTGATTACAGTAACTCAACAGGTACACATTTATCTGGTCTGATTACAGTAACTCAACACATATATATTTATCTGGTCAGATTACAGTAACTCAACACATATATATTTATCTGGTAGTAACTCAACACATATACATTTATCTGGTCTGATTACAGTAACTCAACAGGTACACATTTATCTGATCTGATTACAGTAACTCAACACATATATATTTATCTGGTCAGATTACAGTAACTCAACACATATATTTATCTGGTCAGATTACAGTAACTCAACACATATATTTGTCTGGTCTGATTACAGTAACTCAACACATATATATTTATCTGGTGTGATTACAGTAACTCAACACATATACATTTATCTGGTCTGATTACAGTAACTCAACACATATACATTTATCTGGTGTGATTACAGTAACTAAACACATATACATTTATCTGGTCTGATTACAGTTACTCAACACATATATATTTATCTGGTCTGATTACAGTAACTCAACACATATACATTTATCTGGTCTGATTACAGTAACTTAACACATATATATTTATCTGGTCTGATTACAGTAACTCAACACATATATATTTATCTGGTCTGATTACAGTAACTCAACAGGTACACATTTATCGGGCCCTGCACCCTGACTGCGGTTGTCTAGGTTGCACTTGGCAGGTTGATTTAGAATCAGAGTTGGCTGGGCATGGACATATGGATTCCTTTTTTATGTTATATGCTTGTGCATGTAAATGTGAGCTTTTTCCTCTCTTTCTTTCGGTCTGTCTGTCTCTCTCTCTATCTCTGTCTCTCTCTCTTTTCTTCTGTCTTTCTCTTCCTCTCTTTCTCTCTGTCTTTCTGTCTCTGTCTTTCTCTGGCCCCTCCCCCTCTCTGGACAGGGCGGAGCCGAGGAAGCTGCCCCCACATCAGGTGGAGGTGGACGCCATCCAGCAGAACAGCTGCCAGATCTTCCACAAGGTCAACTTCCCCAACGATGCATCCGAGGTAACGTCATTCCCATTTAGTGATTCCCATTTAGAATTTGAAGGTGACATCCAAGGTAAAGGGATTCCCACTTAGTTATTCCCATTTAGTGATTCCCATTTAGTCATTCCCATTTAGTTTTTCCTATTTAGTCATTCCCATTTAGTCATTCCCATTTAGTCATTCCCGTTTAGTAGGTGGAACTTTAAGGTGGCACCAAGCCAACAAATGAGGCCTCTAAACTGCCAGTCTAAGTGGAGAAAATTTGTTCACACTTCATCCTTGCAAATTGTTCATGTATTGTTTCAAGATTCTCAGCAAAAATGCAATTTGCTAAGCACATTAGAATGATGCTTTGTATATGTTTCTATATTCTCTTAGTTCTCTCAGCCTGATAGACCTATTGTACTTTTAAATGTACAATGGTTCCTACCTACTGTACTTCATTAATTTTGGATGTTTTGAAAGTTGCAGTGGGTGTTCGTATGAGTGCCTATATGTGTTGTAATGTCTCTCGATGCCCTGCACAGATCTTTGAGTGTTGAATGTTGTAGCGGGTGTTTGTGTGAGTGCCTGTACTGTATATATGTGTTGTGTGAGTGCCTGTATATATGTGTTGTAATGCCTCTCAATCCCCTGCACAGATCTTTGAGTTTTGAATGTTGCAGTAGGTGTTTGTGTGAGTGCCTATATGTCTTGTGTGAGCCTATATATACATGTGTGTTTTGTGTAAGTGCGTATATGTGTCGTCGTGTGTCTCGATCCCCTGCACAGATCTTTGAGGTGGGGGCTCACACCAGGATAAGGGAGCTGACACAGAATATCGCCACCAAACTGGAGCTGCTGTCTGCAGAGGGCTTTAACATCTTCGTGAAAACCCCTGACAAGGTGCACCTCTATAATCTGTACCTCTTGTCTGTCAATATGACCCGATACAATGGTTGAAAAGCCCTGACAAGGTGCACCTCCCAAATCTGTACCTCATGCCTGTCAATATGCCCTGCTACAATATTTGTGGTTCCCTCATTAAAACATCTGTAACAGGCCTTGTATGTTTTTGTGTAGGTTCTCAGCTTGAATGATACCGACTACTTCTTTGACAGCCTGAGGCAGATCACAGATTATTCCAAGAGGGCGAAGAGGGTCCGAGAAGGTAAGAGATTAGGACGTCTTGTGATCGCCTGTCAGCATTGTCTTTGGCGTCAGAAAGGAGAACTTCCCTTTTTGACTCTGAAATGGAGGAGATGCTAATAATGTTTACTTTTTCAAGATGGTGTCTCCATATGGCTCAAGATCTGTGTAGGGATAAGCGTAAAAGACTTCTGTCTGACTGTGTTATTTTAAGGTGCACTGAAATTAATTGAAACAATGTGACCTGACTGTAATGGGCAAGGACTAAATTTGTGATATTGTATATTTGTGACTTGTGTTTGACTTGAAGGAGAAGCAGTGAATGTGCAGTACCAGGTGTTCTTCATGAGGAAGCTGTGGTTCAATGTCATCCCTGGGAGAGACATGGAGGCGGACATCATCTTCCACTTTCCTCAGGTGCCATTTCCTGTTCCTACATTACCCACAATGCCACAGGCAGCCAGAGAATGATGGGACATGCATGTCTTCTGTGGGCCTTGCTTGACATGTGTATGCCTGTGTGTAGGAGCTGCCCAAGTACCTGCGGGGCTACCACCAGAGCTCCAGGGAGGAGATGGTGCAGCTGGCCGCGCTGCTGTTCCGGGTGAAGGTCGGCGAGGACAAGAGCCAGACGGCCATGATTCCCAAGATGCTGAAGGAGCTGGTGCCTAATGACATGCTGAAGGCCATGTCCGCAGACGAGTGGAGGAAGGTGAGCAAACGAGAGGAAAGAGCTCAAAGTGGGACGGACGTTGTGGTGAAAGTGTAGATACACAGAGATATTCAGCAGAGGGATGACCTATGACCCCACGGGTTCCCCAGTGCAGGGGGCCTGCCAAATGTTCTGATTTCAGATGTTTTTTTTCTTTCAAGAAGAATTACAAGAAGTATGTTTTCTCTGGCCATCTGAATGATTCTTTCATCAATGCAAACTTTCATGGCACAGTCAGCTGCCCTACAGTGCCACAACTCCACACACAGGAATTAAAAGACATTAAAGATCTCTGGTGTGGGGAAAAAAAATATTAAGGAAATATGCACGCTAGATTTTAATGTTGTCTGCAGTATTAGTTTCTCAGTTATAGACAGATCTTAACAGTGGTTAAAATATGTTAGTTTGTCAAATAGCATCCATGCTTTCAGCTGCACACTCCACTGGAACATAAACAATCTCATACCCATTGTTCAGTTATAATTGTATAACTTATGGAGATGGATCTCATGATGTATCTCTCATATCTGTTGTTCAGTTATAATTGTATGACATATGGACATGTATCTCGTTTTGCCCCTTTTCAGCAAATTGTGGCGTCTTACAACAAACAAGCTGCGCTGACAGCGGAGGAGGCAGTGGTGGCGTTTCTGAAAGTGATCTTCAAATGGACCACGTTCGGCTGTGCTTTCTTTGAGGTTAAGGTGCGGCACGTAACGCAACTAAAGACATGAGTTTTTGTTTTTCACAAGTAATAAAGCAAACTAAGTTTGTCATCATCGTCAGAAATTAACATATTTTCTCAAACGTAACAGCAAACGTCAGAGCCCAAGTACCCCGACATTGTGAGGCTGGCCATCGGCAGGCAGGGGGTCATTGTGATGCACCCCAAAACTAAGGTACCAAAGCTGTTAAAATGCCATTACAGTCTGTGATGCACCCTAAAACTAAGAATCAAGAATGAAGACATTTATTTGTGACATGCAAGGTACAAGGAGCAGTGAAATGGAGAATGTGACTAATACTCCCTTCTGTGCACGAAAAGAATCTCCACTTTTAAAAGTCACTCATTTAGTAATACCACTAAAGTCCAGTAACTGAATAAAAAGAAAATACTGTATCACTGTACAATTATCTTATGTACACATTGTGTGAGACAAATGGATACATTGCCCAACTGACCAAACTGGCTGCATGTGTTCAGGACATCCTGGCCACGCACTCCTACAACAAGATCGCCAACTGGTGCAGCGGCAGCACCTACTTCCACATGACGGTGGGCAGCCTGGTGGGCGGCAGCAAGCTGCTGTGTGAGACCTCGCTGGTAGGAGCCCTGCACCGCGCATACACACATGCACACTGTTCATTACACACTCCTCACACTGTTCATTACACACTCTTCACACTCTTCACACTGTTCATTACACACTCTTCACACTCTTCACACTCTTCACACTGTTCATTACACACTCTTCACACTGTTCATTACACACTCCTCACACTGTTCATTACACACTGTTCACACTGTTCATTACACACTCTTCACACTGTTCATTAAACACTCTTCACACTGTTCATTACACACTCTTCACACTGTTCACACTGTTCATTACACACTCTTCACACTGTTCATTACACACTCGTCACACTGTTCATTACACACTCGTCACACTCTTCACACTGTTCATTACACACTCGTCACACTGTTCATTACACACTCTTCACACTGTTCATTACACACTCGTCACACTGTTCATTACACACTCGTCACACTCTTCACACTGTTCATTACACACTCGTCACACTCTTCACACTGTTCATTACACACTCTTCACACTGTTCATTACACTCTTCACACTCTTCACACTGTTCATTACACACTCTTCACACTGTTCATTACACACTCTTCACACTCTTCATTACACACTCTTCACACTGTTTATTACACACTCTTCACACTGTTCATTACACACTCTTCACACTGTTCATTACACACTCTTCACACTCTTCACACTCTTCACACTCTTCACACTCTTCACACTCTTCATTACACACTCTTCACACTGTTCATTACACACTCTTCACACTCTTCACACTGTTCATTACACACTCTTCACACTCTTCAAACTCTTCATTACACACTCTTCACACTCTTCACACTGTTCATTACACACTCTTCACACTCTTCACACTGTTCATTACACACTCTTCACACTGTTCATTACACACTCTTCACACTCTTCGCATTGTTCATTACACACTCTTCACACTGTTCATAGCCCCTGCACCGCTTATACGCTCATATGCTGCATACACACTGTTCATTACACACTGTTCACACTCTTCACACTCTTCACTGCACACTGTTCACACTGGTAGGAGCCTCTGCACCCGCTCATATGCTGCATGCAGACTGTTCATTAGACACTATTCACACTGTTCATTGCACACTATTCACACTGTTCATAACTCCTGCACCGCTAATATGCTGCATACAGACTGTTCATTAGACACTCTTCACACTCTTCACTGCACACTGTAGGAGCCCCTCACCGCTCATACGCTGTACGCACACTGTTCATTGCACACTCTTCATTGCACACTGTTCACACTGTTCATTGCATTTCAGTGTTTTTACTGTGAATGGAGTTTTGTTGTAACTTTGAATTACAGCCTCTAGGTGTGTCCTTGTACTGGCCTGATGATGTATTGTTGACTCTGTGTCTTGAAGGGCTATAAAATAGACGACCTCATCACTTCCTACGTGAACATGTACGTGAAGGAGACCAGATCGGCCGCACGCCCACGAAACCAGCGCTATCGCTAAGCCCAGCTGGGACTGACTAACACACACACACACACACACACACACAAACACACCTAATACCACATACATGCACGCACGCACACACACACACACAATTATACACACACACAAACTGCTTCAATTACTAGCTTTTTAAACTAAGGGCCCAGATTGAGAGTATGAAGTGCATATACACTGAGTATCAAACACACTTGCATAAGGTGCCTGCATAAGTAAATGAAGGGAATTTAGTGGACGTTTGAAGTAATTCTTTGGTCAGCCATGCACTGTTAAAACAAATCTCATTGTATTTTAGAATGTATGATTGAAAAAGAAAATGCATCCATTGCATCCATTGCATGCGTGCTGAAAAAGACTTCACAATGCATTAATAACTTATTTAAAACCCTTCTGCCATTGTTGTGATCACTGACTTCACTTTAGCATCATTATTACATTTGTTTTACACTGCATTGCCTTCTTTGTCTGCCAAACTGTGTACCTCTTGGGGTATGTTTTCAACTGTCAAAGTCATTAGAGGAATCCCTGTCTAGCCCAGACTGTGGGGGTCCACTCTAAATGAATCACATGTTTTTAGTTTAAAAAGGGAAATAAATGTTCACATAATTTCTCACATTAAACTTTGCTTGTTGTTGATCGCTTTATTCTTTGTCTCATGCCTTCACTCATATTGTGTGTGTGGAGGTGTTGTCTAGCAGCACACACTCCCACACACACTCACATATTGTGTGGCCTTGAAGCTACATGTTGTGTTTCAAAAACCAAGGCCAGCACATCACATGTCACATGTCTAATCAGAGTGTTTACCACAGAGATAGTCCGTTTTAGAGCCAAACAAGTGCTCCAGTCCAGCAGTGCCTTTCTCTGGCCAGCAGGGGCACTCATATTGAACGGTGAACAAAAGCTCACCAAAACGAAGCGGGTGCGATACAAAAGCGGCTAGACGTCCCAGTCAGGAGCTGGCAGCGCGGTGGGGGGGGGCAGAGGAGATAGTGGGGGCATTCAGCGGGGCCTCGGCTCATTAGCATACCCCTCTGGCCCTGCCGTGAGACGTGGAGAAAGGGCCCATGTCTTTGGCACACAGCTGTTAGCGTTCCGTGTGAAGGATATATTATAGCCTCTGTGTACAACCACACCAGCTCTAAGCCACATCTGTCTGACATGGGGGGGTGGAGTGTGTGTGTGTGTGTGTGTGTGTGTGATTGTTTTTGTGGGCCCCGTCCCTTGTAGGGGTGAAAGCAGCCAGGGCCCCATCTTCCCCCCTGTGCCCATTCTCTGCCTCTCCCGCTGTTCGTCGTCTTGCTCTAACATCTCAGCAGGTTTCACAAAACCTTCTTTGCCAACAGTCCTGTTTACGAAGGAAGCATCCATGCCGCTAAGACCATGCTATGTTTGGACTGTGATGAAGGTTGACGTGGTTATATGCTGTGTTTCCCTAACCATTCACAACACTTTCCTCTAACAGAACAAAAATATTTGGACTCTTGCTGATCCAACCTGTGTGTGCATCCATTCCTCATTCCTCCCCTCCATCTCTTGTCACCGTGACCTTTTTAAGTCTCCCTCACTCTTTCTTTTCCCTTCCTTTCTCTTTCCCTTGTTTTTCCCGCGCTCATTCCCCCTCTCCTAAAAGAGACAGCACAGGGGGGGTCTGTCTGTTGAGCAGGCCCCCTCACAAAGGGAATGTGAGCCTGTATTCATAAACGCCGCTATTAGCTACACAGACCATCATCTATGTATTGATATGGGAACCAGGGTAGGGGGTGACTGAGGCAGGGGGCGGGCTTAATGTCGTAAAGGTCTTTCGGCCCGCCGCTGAGTGCCCGTTGCCATGGCACCCCCGCCCGGCAACCCACTGCAGGCCAGGCACGCCATTCTTCTCCTTTCCTCTTCTCTTCTCCTCTCCTCTTCTCTCCTCTTCTCTTTTCTCCTCTCCTTCGAGCACTTGTCCTGACTCGCGCCATTGTGACGCGCACAAGTGGCCCTCAGAGCCGAGGCAAGCCAGAGAGGGGCGGGACGAGCACGCGGGGTCAAAGTTCGGCATTGCAGGGACCCCCGCCGGGACCCTGCTCTCTTTTTGTAATCAAATTTGTAGACGGGGATACAAAAGGAGCCACAGTCCTGCTCCTCCTGGGAAACATCCTGTTGTCCCTGACATGCCCTGGGTGCTGTCAGCATCCTGCCCCTCCCTGCCCTGCAATGCTCTGCCTTGTCCTTACCCCTCCCCGTCTTTGCCCCTCCCTGCCCTGCAATGCTCTGCCTTGTCCTTACCCCTCCCCGTCTTTGCCCCTCCCTGCCCTGCAATGCTCTGCCTTGTCCTTACCCCTCCCCGTCTTTGCCCCTCCCTGCCCTGCAATGCTCTGCCTTGTCCTTACCCCTCCCCGTCTTTGCCCCTCCCTGCCCTGCTCTGCTCTTCCCTGCCCCCCCTCTCTGTACTGCCCTACCCGTCCTGGCCCAGTCCTGGCCCAGTTCAGCTCTGCACTGCCCTACCCGTCCTGGCCCAGTCCTGGCCCAGTTCAGCTCTGCACTGCCCTACCCGTCCTGGCCCAGTCCTGGCCCAGTTCAGCTCTGTACTGCCCTACCCGTCCTGGCCCAGTCCTGGCCCAGTTCAGCTCTGTACTGCCCTACCCGTCCTGGCCCAGTCCTGGCCCAGTCCTGGCCCAGTCCAGCTCTGTACTGTCCTACCCGTCCTGGCCCTGTCCTGGCCCAGTCCAGCTCTGCTCTGGTGGTGCTGCCTCTGAGCTTAGCCCTGGGAGAGGCCCCCACAAGACTTAGACGGCCACTCTGCTGGAGGGGAGGGAGAGAGAGAGGGGAGGGATAGAGAGAGGGGAGGGAAGGAGAGAGAGAGGGAGAGGGATAGAGAGAGGGAGATCGAGAGGGATAGAGAGAGGGGAGAGGGAGGGGAGAGGGGTGGAGAGAGAGAGAGAAGGGGGGGATAGAGGGTTCGAGGGGAGGGAGAGTGAGAGAGAGAAGGGAGGGAGGGTGAGAGAGAGAAGGGGGGAGAGAGGAAGAGAAGTGGGAGGGAGGGAGGGAGGGAGGGAGTGAGTGAGAGAGGGTAGGGCAAGATAGGGGCTGTTGCTGCTCTGATTAGACTACCGCTCCAGTGCGTGCCAGCTGTTATCAGCCTTGCTTTGCCAGAGCCACTTACAAGCTACAAACTTTCTCTCTCTCTCTCTCTCTCTAAAACTCTTCCTCTCTCTCACCCACCCCTCTTTTGCTCACTCTCCCTCCCCCTCTCTCTCACACCCTCTCCCTCCCTCCCTCCCTCCCTCCCTCTCTCTCTCTCTCTCTCTCTCTCACTTCACTTTCTTTTCCTCCCCTTCAACTGGTGCACCACTCCGAGAGGATCTCCTGTTTGGTAAGTTGCCCTCCAACTTCTCTCTGTGAAAATATTTCTGCATGTTTGTCTTTGATCCCCTATGTCTTTGCTGCTCATATGAATGCATGAGTATATTGTGAAACAAATATTACTTATCTTTTACTTGACTTATTTACCTGTTGGTTTGTGGTAACTGCACAAGGTTAATTGTTGCGTTGTGATACATTTGTTTCTTCAGGTGGCAAAGTCCTGGGTGAGAAATGTCTATGTTAAAGCCACTGTTTGAGCTGTGGGCAGGAATTAGGGTGTTTGCTGGTGGTGTTGTGCCCCAGTGATGGGGGAAGAGGAAGGACTTAATAACAACAACAACAACAACAACAATAATAATAATAATTATTATTATGTGTAATTATTATTATTATTATTAATAGTAATAATGCTGGGCTGGTAGAGGGAAAGTCTTGGGAGTGTTTGAGTCTTGGGGAAAGCCCTGTGAATGTGAGTGTGGGAAACATCAGGTGTACATGTATCTCTGTGAGGGGAGCCCTCATCACTGTAGCAGGAGATTGGCCTCCCTCATCACTTCAGGAGAGATTGGCCTTCCTCATCACTTCAGGAGATTGGCCTTCCTCATCACTGTAGCAGGAGATTGGCCTTCCTCATCACTGTAGTGAGAGATTGGACTCCCTCATCACTGTAGTGAGAGATTGGACTCCCTCATCACTGTAGTGAGAGATTGGACTCCCTCATCACTGTAGTGAGAGATTGGACTCCCTCATCACTGTAGCGTGTGATGGAGATTGGCTTTCCTCATCACTGTAGCGTGTGACGGAGATTGGCGTGTTTTCTCTTTGCCAGACACCATGAGTGGGGGGTTGGAGGTTTTTTCTTTTTTGTTGTTTTTGGCAGGCTTCAACTCCACACTGCATCCCCCCACGTTTCCCAGCTCCGTCCCCCTCTTTCTGTGTGTGCCGCCGTGCAGAGCTGGAGAGTGTGGCTACTGGAGAATGGGGTTTTGCATAGCTGCCGGTCCTGTCACACTCACACACACTCACACACACACACTCACCCTCTCCAGCTTTGGCCTCGTTACACTCACACTCACACCCCCTCCAGCTTTGGCTAATCTCTCAAAGGACTCATGCACGCAAGAATCCGGCATGCTCCTTTGTGTTTGGCGGCACCCTTTGCCTCACAATACTCTCGGAAGCTTTTATCCCCGCCTCTGATCCAGTTTCTTCGAAATCGGATCTCCGCGAGGCTTACAACATACATGCTTATTTGGATATGAACAGTTTACCTTCTGTACTTCCACACTTTACTAACTGGGTGATGTGTTGATGTGTTGTCATCATTTAGAAACCATGACAGCTACGTGTTGGTCTGTCATACTGAAACCATGACATGTTCATTTAAGTGTACTCAACAGAGTATCATTTCATGAAGGAAGTGGCTACAGTTTTTTCTGCTGGTAACTGGGTGAGAGGTAAGGGTGTGTGTTGATGTGTGTTTTTTCTCTATGCTGAGAAATTCTGCTGCTCTGGAATCCCACGGCGCCCTCTGAGACGTGTTTCACACCTCCGTGTTCGCAGGAAGAAGAAATGTCCTCTCCGCTCCTCACCGCTCCCACAGCTGGTGGGCTGTTTATGTGCGGAGAGGTTCCCAGTCACCCCGTTGGGAGGTGCGCTTTCGTTTAAAACAACTGGGTGAAGAGGTCTCGGCGCGCCTGTTGACCTGACCTGGGTCACATGTGTCTTGAGGGTGGACAAGCCCATTGGCTGCGTGGGCTGTCGGTGAATGATGCTTTGTCAGTTTAACTGCTTTCATCTGGGAGAGCTGATAATGGGACTGGTTTGCCTGTGGAGCGCGTAAAGGTCCTCCAACTGCGTCAGACGGGGCAGGGAGATGCTCTGACTGTGGAGTGCAGTAAAGGCGCTCCTACTGCGTCAGACGGGGCAGGGAGATGCTACTCCATGGCTTGGAGCTCCTGACCCCAGCACACACCCATGTCTTCTTGTTTGTCTTGGACGTTCTCAGAATGTTTTAGTGTTGTCCATTCCTATTTTGTTTGCCTCTGGGGGGAAAATGTCAAACGAAACCCTGTTTACTTTCGGCTGTGGGCGTTCATCATCAACTCCCAAACTAATAAAGCGCGCAGAGAAGTTATGATGGGGTGACTCCCATGTTGGGCCGTTGAAAACATTAATCAAATCAGGGCAGTCACTTCCACTCAGTGCAAAACATGTGCTTGCATGTGTCTTAAGCCAACAACTGTCCCAGACTGGGGTGTTGCTTTGCAACTGATACGCAAAGTGGAAAAACGTGTCACTTTGAAATGCCAAGGACCCGCGCATCTCTTTGGGGTCAACAAAGGCCACCACCACCCAGACGTCAGTGTCTCGGTCCATGTCCTAAAAAGGTTGACGCATCCACCGGGACGGGCAGACACACCTGTGCGAGCCCAATTATTAATAGCCGAGTGTTTACGAGCCTGCAGGGTGTGGACGCATGCCGCCACACGGAGATGGGCGTAAACTGTTTGCCTATCTAATCTGATCACCCCCGTGCCATCAACTAAGGGCCGTCTCAGAGCAGCCGACCCCGTGGCAGAGGGCAACAGCTGGCAGGGGGGGCTGAAAGGGGATAGCAGGGTGTGGTGGGCACCTCTGCCAGCGGTCCCATGATCGTGAGGAGGGGCTGGGTGAGGGGTTGCTGGGTGAGGAGGGGTTGCTGGTTGAGGCTGGCCTGGGTGAGTGGGGGCTGGGTGAGGGGTTGCTGGGTGAGGGGGGGCTGGGTGAGGCGGGGCTGGGTGAGGGGGGGCTGGTTGAGGGTGGGCTGGGTGAGGGGTTGCTGGGTGAAGCTAGGGATATACTCGCCGCGTGCAGAAGTGCGCGTGCAAACGTGATGTCACACCGCCGCGCGCCCATATATACTTCATTCGACACACTGCAATCCTCTCCTCGGTGTCAAATGCCACAGTAGTTCGGGAACCTTGCGTGTCAGAGGAGTGAAACATGACTGAATAGCAGGTTTACATCATGATTTGGGAATTAAACTGGATAAATCTGAAAAGGTTTGAGTCAGTGTGTATATTTACAGTGTTTTCAGCTTTATAAGACCTTATGAGTGATGATAGGATAAGGCAAAAAGTTAGCTTAATAAACGAACTGCAGGTTTGCACCTAAGTTGGTTTGTGGATAAAACCGAACGAAATCCTAAAAGTTTTTAGTCAGTGTTTGCATTTCTTGTGAGTTTCCAGTAACATTAGCTGATTTGTAGCAATGGAAAATACATGTTTAGGCTGGTAGTTACTAGGCTAAAGTTAGCTGAAACCAGACTAGCCATTGCCTATTGTTTTCAATGGGGCTGCCGCGCGCAAGTTACAAAAAATCGGAGGTGCAGACACGGCAAATATGCGCTTGAGAACGCCGCGCCAGATGTGCACTGACGTCATTTTGACGTCACTTTTGCGCGCGCACCACTGCGCGCGGCGAGTATATCCAGGCCTTGAGTGGGGGCTGGGTGAGGGGGGGCTGGGTGAGGGGTTGCTGGGTGGGGGGGGGGGCTGCTTGAGGGGGGGCTGGGTGAGGGGTTGCTGGGTGAGGGGTTGCTGGGTGAATGGGGGCTGGGTGAGAGGGGGCTGGGTGAGGAGGGGTTGCTGGTTGAAGCTGGCCTGGGTGAGGGGGGGCTGGGTGAGGCTGGCCTGGGTGTTGCCGGCCTGGGTGTTGCTACATTGTGCCCTCGCGTTAACCCGCCCCGCGGGACTGGGAGCAGGGCTGGAGGACGACGGTGTCATGTGCCCCCGTGCCATTCACACATTCCAACACTACCAACCCCATCCCACACACACACACCTCACCCCACTCCCACTCACTCCCCATCTTCAAGGACTCTGTCTCTGCTTACTGTCAGCACTTCACACACAGGGCCAAAACTATGAAACACTCCCACACATACACACACACACACACACACGCTGATGGTTCCAAGTAGGTTCCAAGCTGAATACAGCCAGTGGAAGTAAAGATGGAGGCCCAACATTACATTACATTACACTACACTACACTTAGCTGACGCTCTTATCCAGAGCGACTTGCTCAAGGGCATCTCAACCATGGGTAGGGTGGGATTCGAACCAGCAACCTTCCGATTGCAAGACCAACTCCCTAACCGCTAGACCACAGCTGCCCCCAACAGTAACAAAGGTTTTTCTGATGTGAGAAGCACAAATCCCACAGGCCGTATTACCAGGGCTTTACTATGGGGTATTACCACAGGCTGTGTTGTCAGGGCTTTACTATGGGGTATTACCACAGGCTGTGTTGTCAGGAGTGTACCGCGGTGCATTCTTGGTCATCATTGCAGGCCACTGGGTGAATGAATGAGCCCATTCTAGTGGTGGCGCGGCTGGCCTTATTGTGGGGCCTGTTTAAGAGAGTGAGAGCAGTGTGCTCTTTGCCTTGCACACTTATGAATATGAGCTTGTGAGGGCGATGTGTTTGCTGACAACCCTGAAAGTCTTTTGTGTGCCGACCCTCCGTGGGGGGGTTAATAGTTTCTCTGTGCTTTGCATGGCCAGTTGAATGGTACATGTCATTTCACATTGCTTAGATTGCCCCCCCCCCCACAAAAAAGGCCTTCTTTAAGCTGTGTTGCTTTGTGAATTATAGCTGACCTTTGTATGTGGTAGAGTGACATCTCTGACTTGTATCACTTAAAGTCACCCTTTGATTCGTATATTTCACATTCCTCATTCTTTTCACATTCTTCATAAAGTTCTTTGTGTGTGTGTGTGTGTGTGTGAGAGAGAGAGAGTCTGAATTTTAAGTGGCACTGGTCCATTTTAACACGTGTCCTCTTGTTCTCCTTTTAGCAATGGCCACGTTCAGCCCCCCTCCCAACGTCCCCCTGCTCCCCTCCAACGCAACATGCGCCCCCGTGGACAACACGGCAGAGAACCTGATCTTCGGCGGCTACTACATCCTGGTCTTCCTCCTGGCCCTAAACGGCAACAGCCTGGCGCTCTGGATCTTCTCCCGCCAGCGCGGCAGCTCCTCGCCCGCCAACGTCTTCCTGATGCACCTGGCGGTGGCCGACCTGTCGTACGTGATCATCCTGCCGCTGCGGGCCACCTACCACCTGACGGGCGGACACTGGCCCTTCGGCGAGGTGCCCTGCCGCCTGGCGGGCTTCCTGTTCTACGTCAACATGTACGCCAGCATCTACTTCCTGGCGTGCGTGGCGGGCGACCGCTACCTGGCGGTGGTGCATGCCGTGCGCTCGCTCAAGCTGCGGCAGGCACGCTACGCCCACGTCGCCAGCTTCTGCCTGTGGGCGCTGGTGACGGTGTCCATGGCGCCGCTGCTGGTGACGCGGCAGACGGCCGAGGTGAACGGCTCCACTGTGTGCCTGCAGCTGTACCGCGAGAAGGCGTCCCGTCGCGCCCTGGTGTCCCTCGCCGTGGCCTTCACGCCGCCCTTCCTGGCCACGCTGGCCTGCTACCTGCTCATCATACGCAGCCTGCGGCGCGGTTCGCGGCTGGAGCCCTCGCTGCGTCTGCGCGCCCTGCGCACCATCGGCCTGGTCATGCTCATCTACGTCATCTGCTTCCTGCCCTACCACGCCAGCCGCGCCACCTACATCCTGGGCTACAGCCTGGACCTGCCCTGCCGCACCCAGCGGGCCCTGGCCCTCGCCAACCGCCTCACCTCCTCCCTCACCTGCCTCAACGGGGCCCTGGACCCCCTAGTCTACCTCTTCGGGGCAGAGAAGTTCCGGGGTACGCTGCAGAAGCTGCTGTGCCGGGGCCAGGCGGCCGCGTCCAGTGCCACCAGCGGAGACCTCAAGGGCACGCACGAGAGCTCCATCAGCGCCAAGTCTGAGTTCTAGCCAATCAGCCAGCGCCAAGTCTGAGTTCTAGCCAATCACCAACTCAGATTCTGACTCAGTCAGCAGCAAGTCTGAGTTCTAGCCAATCGACGACTCAGATTCTGACGTGGTCATCGCCAAGTCCGTGTTCTAGCCAATCAAAGACTGAGAGTCTGACTCTGAGTTCTAGCCAATCAACCAGCACAACATCTGAGTTCTAGCCAATGAACCAGCGCTAGGTCTGAGTCCTACCCAGTTAGGGACTGAGATTCTGACTCGGTCAGTGGCAACTCTGCGTTCTAGCAAATGAACCTGCTCAAAGTCTGAGTTCTAGCCAGAGAATGACTGACATTCTGAAAGATATTTTTTTTTCCTCCTAACACCTGGATATTAGTAGTTTGGGCAGGACACCCAAACACAACTAAATCTCATTTTAAAGTCCTCTATTTACTCTGTTTTTAAATCTATTGGTGACAGTAGAAGTATCTGTGTCACAAAGCTTGACATGAGGCTCCATATTCATATTAGCAGAAATGAAACTTAACACAGCATGCATTATGCTGAAATTATGCTGTGATTTTATACTGCAAGGCGAAATTATGAAAGATGAGCCTTTTCATAATACAACACCAATGCTATTAGTATGCAAGTGAAACAGATTGACCATTTCATTAATGAACTATAGTTGTAGTGTATGTGTTTTACTCTGGACTGTGGTTTATGGCAATGGAGGATCATAACAGGTGAATGAGTACTGTGTTGATCTCATTATTACAGATGAATGAGTACTTTGCCACCGCAGACTGTGCCACAGGCATTCAGGCCTATAACCTGCCTCCTCTCTAAGTCCTTCAAGAGCTCATGCTGAACAAGAGTTCGAACTGAGCCAATCTCCTCTGGATGTTTGCTTTAAAAAGGTGATAAAACAAAATGAACTGTACAGTTTGCTTTATCTGACATGGTCAGAGAATTTTGTTCTGTGCTACCGGACATAATTGTTTCATATTTAACAGACTTTTTTTTATCTCTGTTTTTTCTCAAAATGAGTGACCCTTTCCTCATGTATCTCTCTCCCTACACACCATACTACCTTATTAGCTTGCAATTGCTGCCTTATAGCCTACCTATTTGCTTGGCCGAGACTGCTTATAGACACAGCACCATGCTTGTTCATTTCTCATGTTAGCCATTAGCAATTGTCAAGGATGTTGTGCCTTGGTGGTTCCTGCCTTCTGTCAATCACAAAGTCTACTGTAGGTTACCACAATATGTATTCATAGGTAATGAGGCTCACACTGACTCAAAGTCTCTTCTAGTAGATGTAAAAACAATAAGTTTTCTTTCTCAGACATTCCTTCTTTGTCTAAATTCGGCCACACGTCATCCTCGGTCGTCTAAGTGTTTTATATACTATGCAATCTTGCTTGTGTACGTAATCTTTTAAGCCAAATCCACTGTTTGCTGTGCCATGTGACTTTGACCTCTGTACATTCATCACACTATATTACTGCAATGTTTCTGAACTGTTGTCATGGCTGTTATTATGTTGAAGTTTAAGCAGCGCCTTTTTGAACTATGTTAAACCACTATGAAACTATTTACTGTTTGTATTTTTTATTTATTATCCTTCAGCTTACCTTTTTACAGTGTTCATTATGTTATATTCAATAAATCATGTTACAGTAAAGCATACATTTGCATACAGTACACTTTATGTTATGAGGCCAATGATGCTTGTGATGTCACGATTTCTCCTGAAGACTACTTTGAGTAATTGAGTAATATTTAAGTAAGTTACATTTAAAAATATTCGTAATGACGGGCATAATCACTTATGTTTGTCCTGTTATTCAAATGTTATTGAGACAGAGCCAAGCCTCCCCTTGAGCACTGAAGTTACGGCATTCTGGAGCGACCACTAGGGGGCAGAATAGCGTCAGACAAATTCAGGCAAACTCAGAACTCATGGCAATGAACCTTTGAGATTTTTATCTTCAAGTATGAAATTATTCTCAAATCACCTTTTTAAAATAATTTCATACATAAATGATATCGTTTCATCTTACAATTATTACTGACTGCTGCTAAAATCATCCAGTCTGGGCTTGTGGCAAAGCAGCCTCTAAAACACATTTACTTTACCTCGTTACTTTTGTAAATAGCAAAGGGACAAAGGGCATCTGGCAGCACAATTGTCTAAATATGAAGACAGAAGTGTGTGAAAAGTGTGACTGTGCAGACTCCTGACCACAGATGAAGCGGTTTTCCTCGCTGGCTCTGGCGGGGTATTTCTGCATCGGTGGTAGCCCACACTGCAGTGAGTGACAGTACTGCTCAAGTGTGCTCGTCTGTGTGTGTGTGTGTGTGTGTGTGTGTGTGTGTGTGTGTGTTCACTGCTCAAGTGTGCTCGTCTGTGTGAGAGTGTGGGAGATTTTGAGAGACTGAAAGTGGATGTGCATACACGACTGTGTGTGTGTGTGTGTGTGTGTGTGTGTGTGTGTGTGTGTGCTGAGGGGCAGACCGGCCTGTCTTACACTGAGAGGTAGGGCGGAAGCCCCGAGGCGAGAGAAACTTGTCACAGCTTTCGGGTTCTCTCTTCATGCGACGCCCTTGCGGCTTCTGTGTGTGTGTGTGTGTTTTTTTTTCTCGCTGTCTCTTCTTCCTCTTCTTCTTCTCATATTTTTTGCAAGACTTCCTGTCACAGCCTGAGCAAGGGAGGGTGTCCTCCCCTCAAGACAGATTAGAGGTTGGACCTTAACAGAGATGGCGCGTGGGTGTCAGTGTGTGGGAGTCGGTGTGTGGGCTTCTGTGTATGCATATCTTTGCATATGAAACATTTGCATGCATTTGTTCCTGGGTGAATATGTGTGTGTGTGTGTGTGTGTGTGTGCATGTGACTACATTTGTAAGAGCACAAATAATATCCTTAAAGATGTACACATCTGCATGTTTGTCTTCTGACTGCAGTTTTTATGATGTGCATCTACGAGAGGAAGAGACATAAAGTTGAGACATAAAGTCAGGCATGGCCACAGGAGGGCTGTGCCACTCTTGGTGATAGGGGCAAAGAGAACTGGGGTTCACTGAGGCCAACAGCACAGCGAGCGACTAAAGGTTGTTTCTTCCTTAGAACGCCGCAGACAGCTTTCCTCTTGATACAAGAAGTCGAAGCCCTCCCCCCCGCCCACCACCGGGGCAGATTAAATGCCAACCTGCTTCCTAACCTATCGCTGATCTGCAGACCGTGTACGGTGGATGTGAGCTGCCCTCCCCTCCATCTGCACACATCAACATTTCCACCGCACAGCGTCCTTCCTCAAAACCCAAACACACAGGATTGTTCTTCACTCAGTGTTAAGTTTAAAATGGTTAATAATTACTGGAGGCGTGCAGTCCTGGCCAACAACTTTGCTATAGCTTGTGTCGGGGAGGGGAGGAGTTAGTTTAAGCGACTATGAGCTATGTGAAAATGAAATGAACGGTAATGCTGTCCTGTTGGTCTTGGTAGGCGTTTTGAGCGCAGAATGAGGAAGTTCACAGCTGTATTTGTGGCAGCTTCCTTTTTGCAGCTTTCGCTCCTGTAACAGGAAGAGAGAGGCAGAGACAGAGAGAGAGACAGAGACAGAGAGAGAGAGAGAGGAAAGAATAGGCAAAGGAGCAGAGTGACAGACACAGAGAGCGTTAAAAGTGCAGGAGAGCCACCATGAGCCGGACCAAGAGGACGGGCTGAGCTTCCCTCCATGGTCCCTGGGGCGCTTGTGACAGCAGGAGCAGCAGCAGGAGCATAACTGCCCCGTGTAGCAGCGGCAGCGGGAGCCTAACTGCCCCGTGTCCCCCGTGGCCTGCGCTGGCAGACAGGACGGGGGGGTGCAACTAGAGACGGGAGGGGGGGCCAGGATGTCCACTCTCCAGCCATGGTACCATGGCAATATCACGCGATCCACGGCCGAGGGGCTGCTCTCCAAGGCGGGCAAGGATGGGAGCTTCCTCCTCAGAGACAGCGAGTCCATACAGGGGGCCTACGCACTCTGTGTGCTGTAAGTACACAGCGGAGGCACACACAAACACACACACACACACACACACACACACACAGAGCACAACAGCATGTGCATGAACACAAGACATTGGGCAGTTTTAGTACAGGCACAGTGGTTTGAGACTATGGAGACAGAAAGTGGGACTTCCAAGTTGTGTTGTGTTGAATTTACCTCATCAGACTGCAGAAAAGCATCTTGATTGAGCTGTGACTTGGAAATATCCATCTGTGGTTTCTGAACTAGTATGTCTGTTAATGCTCCTTTGGATGTGATGTGAGGGATATGTGTGCTAATTAGGCAGAGACAGTTATGTGTGTGTAAGTGCACTGCGTGTCTCTGCATGGGGTGCTGATATGAGCGTCGTCCTCACCCTGACACTCAGGCCATGCTAGGCCAGGGACAGAGGCTGCCCTTCAATTCTATTCAGCAGATCTGATTTACTGTGTCTGTGCTTCTGTGCTCCTTGGGTGTAATTCTGTTAGATAATTTGGTGCAATCAGATGTCTGCATGGCACCCGTTAGCCACCTAACACTCTCTGTAAGTGGAAATTTAATTCATCACAACCAGTGAATAGAGATATTGTCATGCTGGCTTCCTTTCTAAATGTCTGCTATTAGCTAACTACATACTTTGTGGCTATTTTTTGTCAAATTCTTTTGCACTATGCCTAAGGAGTTGGCTAATTAAAATAGGGAAGTAGCAATGCTAGCATCTTAGCATTTCGTACTTCAGACAAGACTGAAGAGTCAGAGACGGAGGACCTGAGGTCCCTTTGATATTTCATCTGTTGATAGTCCGAAAGCAAACCTGCCTTTAATATGATGCTTTTATGAAAATGTTGAGGTTGGGCAGAAGTTCAAGCATTAGGCAAGCATGCAGCTATCAAGCAAGCCTGTATTCTGCCCTTGACGACAGTCACTCTTTAGTAGACCACACTTTTTTCACTACATCTCCAATGAAGCACTTCTAATGTCCATATTATTTCTGTTTTCACCCCTGGCAGATACCAGAACTGTGTGTACACCTACAGAATCCTCCCCAACGAGGAGAAGCATCTCTCGGTGCAGGTGAGACAGGCACTGGTCCACGTATGCCCTAGTGTGCTGTGGTTATAACAGTACGCATGCCCTAGTGTGCTGTGGTTATAGTAAGAGTACGCATGCCCTAGTGTGCTGTGGTTATAGTAAGAGTACGCATGCCCTAGTGTGCTGTGGTTATAGTAAGAGTACGCATGCCGTAGTGTGCTGTGATTATAACAGTACGCATGCCCTAGTGTGCTGTGATTATAATAACATTGCGTATGCCCTAGTGTGCTGTGGTTATACAGTAATAACAGTATGCATGCCCGAGTGTGCTGTGATTATAACAGTACGCATGCCCTAGTGTGCTGTGGTTATAATAAGAGTACGCATGCCCTAGTGTGCTGTGGTTATAATAAGAGTATGGTCAGTTTCATCTCTATGTAGACTAACACACTCTACACATAGATTGTGGTATCTTTTGCTATTTCTTCTGTGGTTTAAAATATTTTAAATGCAGGTGTCTGCATTTGGCATTTCCACTTTCTATTTTCTGAACGATCTGCTTTGTCCCTGGTGGACTGGGTTTAAGTAAAACAGGTGCCGAAACGCAGGCTAGCTATTTCAGGCTTCATCTGCCTGAAACTTCTGCTTTTAGCATTGCAGGCACTGAGTGGCTCCATTGTGATGTTGTAATGTAGTCATGGTGGCATAGAGTAAGACAGTACACGCTCATCAGTGATGAGCTATGCTGAAGGCAGGCTGTACATTAGCTACACCCAGGGCTGTGCAAAATTCTAAACTGAATTGAGACGTCAGTTCTTGGATTTAAGACGCATTTTGGGGTCAAGGTGGCAAACAGGATGCAGAATTACAATTTGAATTTCGCACAGCCATGTCCCTGGCTTCAACCTAGCCTACAATTATGGGTTGTGGCATTGAAAAAAGTGTTAAAAAAAAAAAACCTAAATGTACCATATGAAAACAAACAAATGTACCATATGAAAAGCTTGTGCATTCAGTAAACTGCAGGAGCATGGGCCAAAGCCACACACACACCACACATTAACTATCTGATTTGTTTAGCTAGGTTGTCGTGAATGTGTAACAGGACAGACAGACAGGGGCCCACTCAGCTCCTCTATCTACTTGGCCCCAGCAGTGCGTGGGCGTCGTTTCCCCGAGCGTAGAACGCTGTCTTTGCACACGCTCTCTGCCCGCCTGACTGTGGCTAAGCTCACAAGACATTAGCGCCTAACTTGTGCCGTCTCTGACCGATTTGGTTTAGCGGTGGACGTGACCGGAACCGAGGCCTCCTTGTCAGCTTGTGCTGAACACCACGACAAACATGCCTCCCTCGTTAAATGAACAGAAATGGGCCCGTTGTCAAATGTGCATTAAACCCTTGCAAATTTGTGTCTCAAAATGGCCACTATGAAGAGGCACTTCAGGTTATGAGAATCACTCAGAACATCTAACCTAACATGGCTGACAGTGACCTATCAAAGCTTCCTTGACCTTCTAAATCCTTGTGTCTTTTTTTATTATGGTTGTTCCTCTTTCAATTTTTTGTTGATACTGTGAGTTTGTTTCTTAACAGTCCCTAACTGTAGTTGGAAGAAGTTCCTTATGTCTTCTACAGGAACTGGAGCTCATAAAACGAATATTTTATAGTCAGATCTTCAACAGAAAAGCTTTTGAAGACCATTTTGAAAAACATTTTCTATGTGAGAACATCTTCTATGAATATGAATCTTTTTTGAAAGAATGAAAAACAGCTCAATCATTGACTGTCTTAGACTCTGAAAGGAGGTGAGGGCCCTTCGCTCTGGTTTTTATCCTTCACCAGAGACAGTGTAGGGCAGGGGACAGAAAGGGTGACTCCAGTGTAAAGCAGGGGACAGATACAGTAGTGTCAATCCAGTGTAGGGCAGGGGACAGATAGGCAAGGGACAGATAGTGTGACCCCAGTGTAAAGCAGGGAAAGATAGGGTGACTTATAGGGTGACACCAGGTGCTCTGCACTGGCAGGGGCCCCTCACAGACCATAGTGAGCTGCACTACCATGCCTGGGGGCCCCTCACAGACCATATTAAGCAGCACTACCATGACTGGGGGCCCCTCATAGACCATAGTGAGCTGCACTACCATGCCTGGGGGCCCTTCACAGACCATAGTGATCAGCACTACCATGACTGGGGGCCCCTCACAGACCATAGTGAGCTGCACTACCATGCCTGGGGGCCCCTCACAGACCATATTAAGCAGCACTACCATGCCTGGGGGCCCCTCACAGACCATATTGAGCAGCACTACCATGCCTGGGGGCCCCTCATAGACCATATTGAGCAGCACTACCATCCCTGTGGGGCCCCAGGGGTAGCAGCCCTGTCCTCCACATACGCATGTAACAGGTGAAACGAGGAACAGAAACGACACCAGACTCAGCAACCATAGGCGCAGCCATGGGTGGGCTGGGATAGGCCTGTGGGCCTGCCCACTTGTCAATCAGGCCCACACTATCAGAAGGCTTTATAAGTTCCATTGACTGTTTAAGTAATGAAAATAACTTATATGTTTTGGGCTAGGCCCACCTGATTTTGTTCTGGGCCCTCATGTTTTATGATTTCTGGCTACGCCCCTGTCACCAACTTCTGAGAATATGGATTCCAAGCTTTTTGTAATGCTCCTACTGGCCTGTAGTAGCTTCAAAACAGCTACAGCGCATTCTGAAGTGGTCAGTCAGGCGATCAGAGGATTATGCACCAAAGTCCCTGCTAATACAGTGTTTCTGTTCTGAAACAGTTTCCATGAGTATTAAATGAAAAACAAGGCATCCACTCCCAGTCTGAAAGCGGTGCTGTTTGTTGAACTACATGTTACAGCTGGTCTCAAATTCACATGTGCGGTTTTCAGACTCTAGTTCTCGTCTATTCCTTCGCTGCCTTTAGGCATCAGAGGGTGTGCCTATTCGTTTCTTCACACTGCTGCCTGACCTGGTGGAGGCCTATCACAAGGAGAACATGGGGCTGGTCACACGCTTACAGTTCCCCGTGCAAAAGGAGGAGGAACCAGAAGATGAACCAGGTAAGACCTCTCAAAGTTTGGAACCAGCTGTACAAGGCTTAGTCATGTTTTAGTATGTTATCCTGAGGTGTGCTGCACATGGGTAATCCTCTGTGATGTGGGGGACATTGAGCATCACCTGAAGTACCCCTTTACTGTGAGGATTGCTCGAATGTCACACAGAAGTTTCTGTTGTCTGTTTTGACCCTCCTCTAAAGTGTTTCTCCTTCACACCTCCCACGCATGTAGTGATAAATGTCACTCGCGGAGGTTAACCTTGCCACATCCCCACCCAGAGTCGTGTGCAAATGCAGACATGCACACAATGCAAATGTGTCGCCCATCTGATGGCTAATTTTCAAGTCGCTCTGCATGTTTTATTACTGAATGGTTACTGAATGTATTTTATCACATTAGGCTATAGCAGAAATTTACAGCAAATTTCAGAGCAAACGCGCACACACACATCCACCAGCTGAGACGCACAGTTTCCTCAGAACATAAAATCTTGAGCGAGAGACCCCATTTGCAACTTACACGTTCGTATGTGCACATTCAACTTTGTTCATTATTTGTTTATTTTAAACTTACTTCTCTCTGCATCTGACCATCACAGAGCCGATGAGCCTGCCTCCACAGCTTCCACCCAGGAACTTCGCCGGCTCCTCACCGGGGAATGACAACAAAGAGGAGTCGCCTAAGGGCGGCGAGCTTACCCGCACCTCCATTTCAGACATCTTCCTCCAGCGGCTGCAGCATGTGGACATGTCCAGGTATGTCTGTCAAGCTGTCAGGCTACATAGAGAAGCGCCTCCCATCCTGTTACCCTCCCATCCTGTCCGTACCTTCAGGGTTTGAGAAGAGCTCTGTTTATAAGGTTCGTAATTCCTTTGCCAGCAAATACAACTGTGAAGCACTGGGAAACAATGAGGGCAAAAAGGACTATCCACTTTCCATAAAAATAGAATAATACTGTATTTAAAAGACGAACACTAGCTATGCAGAGCATTGGCTAGATGTTGATAGCTAATTTTGTGCAAGGCATATTGATTGTAAGATGCGTAACTATTCCATCAGTAAATTTGTCTGTGAACCATTAATTGGGAAACAATGAGGATAGAAAGGACTACTCACTGTGGGTGAAAAATAAGATAATTTTTAAAATTTTAAAGGAAAATAATAGCAATGCATAGGATCATACAGTATTTAGCTTGATATGGATAGCTTTATGAATTGCATAAAATAAAATAACTTATGTAATTCAACCACTGCACAGTTTGGAGGGCCAACATATCACGCTGTTGAGAAATTGAATGGGAACGCAAAAACAAAACTTGAAACTTGTTCAAGAATATATGCAATGAGCAAATTGTGGGCTGTCCCAAATTAGCCTGCTTACTGTATGTAGTAGAAGTCCACCATATAATCTTTACTCATAGTCTTTACGCTGGCACACAATTCTCTGGAATATTCCTTATCAAACTAAAGACAAGAATGTAGGCCATCTTCTAGATGTTAATGGTAATTCCCAGAAAGAAGGCGAAAAGGATGTCCTTTCCCGTTCTTTCAGGGATGACTAATTAAGTCAAATATTCTCATTGTAATAATATTTTTTACTTGTATAGCACAATTCATACAAGATGCAGCTTAAAATGCTTCACAGTTTGACAAGACAAACACAAGACAACATTTCTTGCAGTCCAGTGGCGCTGGAACAAAAAAGCCCATTATAGGCGCTGTCGTGTCGAGCAACAGGAACGAGGAAAGTAGCGCCGGGAAGAATACATGATATTGAGCTGTTACTTTGCATGTGTATGTTTTGTGTTTATTGTATTCTTTGTTTGTTTGTTTTCTTTGTTTGTTTGTCTTTTTTTCTGTCTGTCTGCCTGTCTGTCTGTCTGGCTGGCTAGTATTCCTGAGGACCAGCAGCAATCTATTCTGGAGTATTTCCATTACAATATCGCCGCTGATGCAGAGCAAGTCCAGAATGGAAACCCTACCCTGCCAAACCTGAAGATGCTCATCTTTAACCTTTGCAAAAATCTCAACAGGTGATCCTCTTGTGTTCTTGCTAAATAGTATACCTTTAATGTCCACAATAAGCATATCTATTTGAATATCACAGTGTAAGAGTGCATTTCATGAGCTGACATATTCATATAGTTTAGACTAGACTAATAGACTACACTAGACAATGCTTTTTAATATGTTGGCACAGATATGTAAAAGAAATCCACTCTTATACACTCTTAGGCCACCTGGTTTGGTTTATTGACAAATCTATGTGACCACAAGCAGCATGTGAAACAGCACCAATCATTTGCGTTAGTGTCCATCATCTTTGACACTCTCGTTAGTGTCCATAATCTTTGACACTTGTTAGTGTGTATCATCTTTGAAACTCTCGTTAGTGTCCATCATCTTTGACACTCGTTAGTGTCCATAATCTTTGACAGTATCAGTTGTGTGCAGTGTGTGATGTTGGCTTCCTGTGTGTGCAGCGAGATCACGCGGGCGCTGCCCAGCTTGGAGGCCCTGCAGAAGGTCCTCGAGCAGCCGCTTTCCCCCGGAGTCCGACTGAGGAGCATGGTGAGCACCGTCAGACTAGTCCCTCACACACACACACAGTTTTTAATTGTCCCTCACACACACACACACACACACACACACACACAGTTAAAGGTGGAGCCCTCACCATCAGACTACTCCCTCACACACACAGTTTTTAATTATTTTAGACTAGTCCCTCACACACACACAGTTTTTAATTGTCCCTCACACACACACACACACACACACAGTTAGAGGTGGAGCCCTCACCATCAGACTACTCCCTCACACACACAGTTTTTAATTATTTTAGACTAGTCCCTCACACACACAGACGTGGAGCCCTCATCGTCAGGCTAGTCCCTCACACACAGTTAGAGATGGAGCCCTCACTACCAGACTAGTCCCTCACACACACACACAGTTTTTAATTGTCCCTCACACACACACACACACACACACACACACACACAGTTAGAGGTGGAGCCCTCACCATCAGACTACTCCCTCACACACACAGTTTTTAATTATTTTAGACTAGTCCCTCACACACACAGACGTGGAGCCCTCATCGTCAGGCTAGTCCCTCACACACAGTTAGAGATGGAGCCCTCACTACCAGACTAGTCCCTCACACACACACACAGTTTTTAATTGTCCCACACACACACACACACACACACAGTTAGAGGTGGAGCCCTCACCATCAGACTACTCCCTCACACACACAGTTTTTAATTATTTTAGACTAGTCCCTCACACACACAGACGTGGAGCCCTCATCGTCAGGCTAGTCCCTCACACACAGTTAGAGATGGAGCCCTCACTACCAGACTAGTCCCTCACACACACACACCCAGTTAGAGGTGGAGCCCTGACCTCACCGTCAGACTAGTCCCTCACACACACACACACACACAGTTAGAGGGGGAGCCCTCACCGTCAGACTACTCCCTCACACACACACACACAGTTAGAGGGGGAGCCCTCACCGTAAGACTACTCCTCTACACACAGGCAGGGGCAGAACTAGTCCCTCCCTAAATTATGGAGTATATGGGGGGTGGCCCATCAGATGATCTTGTCCTGGGTCCAGCCAAGACTGTCAGGGGGCCTGCTTGTACATACATAGACATACAGAATATGCAGAGAGAACTCCTGGCACATCTATCTCCTTGTGTGTTCCCTCCTTGTGTGCAACCTAGGCTGCACCAACTTTGTCATGCCTTAGTTTACTCTGTGTTCCTCTACACCTCTGTTAGCTTGTTGTGTCCTCCTTTTGTAAGTCTCTTTGGATGAAAGCGTTTGCTAAGTGTAATGCAATGTAATGTAATCTTCTTTAGTATGCTAGCACACAGGAGTCTGTGATGTGATCATTCAGTGACATTAGTGAGCATGTCCCCAACCCATCTCTTCTTTGACCTTTAGCTCTCTGTGGACTCCAACCAGTCAGTGGCCTTCAAGCTGGAACAGCTGACCAGGTTACTGTACTCCATAGAGGACAAGGTGAATGCAGATCATGTACTGTACCCGTGCTATCTAATGCAGATCATGTACTGTACCCGTGCTATCTAATGTTCTGTACCTTAATTCTATAATCACGTGTTAGGCGTGGATGGGTGTAATGCTGAGGGTTTACATAATACTGCATAATATTCATGATATAATATGTAATTACCAATAATTAATAAATACATACATATACATGTATATGTATATGTATATGTATATGTGCATGTAAATTTATTCTAAATGTGTGTTTACCTTACAGACGAAGAATGCAGTGTTTGAATCTGTTGGATATGATGGAGGTCACCGGAACTCACTCATACCTCCTGTCACGTTTGAGGTGTGTGAAAACTATTTCATTTAAACCTCCATACTTATCTGTCGGATCGATGGATTGGTTTTACAGTCGTCTTTGTTCTCAAGTTTTCCTCTGCCACAAGACTTCACCATTTAATCTTATAATCCTGATTTTAAGGATCTCAAAGAATCCTGTATGGCTTTGAAAACATATTTAAAAAAATAAAACTTGACATTGTAATGGCTGTGCAGCCCCAGTCAAACTCATTCTCTCACAGTTCCTGCCTGTTATTCTGATAACAAATACACTTCTTGACAAATAAATGTCTTGATTCTTGATTGACAGCACAGACACATCTGGTGCACTGCAGCCTGCATTCTTAGCAGTGCACTCTGGACACGTTAGGCCACAGTGGTTGCTGGAACTTGCCACAGCAAATATGTGCAATAGCCTAATAAACCCTTTTGCATGAACAGGTCAAGTCAGAGTCCTTAGGCCTTTCAACTAAAATGTTCCTCAAAGTGGACGTGGAGAGCGGGAAACTGTTCTTCAAAAAATCCAAGGATGGACCAGAAGACAAGTACTATGTGCACAATAAGAGTAAGTCCTGCCTTCTCTTACTGTAAGTTTGAATGTTAATAAAAATATTGTGTATGTGTGTGTGTGTGTGTGCGTGTGTGCTTGTGTTTGTGTGTGTGTGGGTGTGTGTGTGTTTGTGTGTGTGTGTGTGCGTGTGCTTGTGTGTGTGTGCGTGTGCTTGTGTTTGTGTGTGTGTGTGCGTGTGCTTGTGTTTGTGTGTGTGTGTGTCTGTGTGTGTGCGTGTGCATGTGCCTGTGTGTGTGTGTGTGTGTGTGTGTGTGCGTGTGCCTGTGTTTGTGTGTGTGTGTGTGTGTGTCTGAGTTAGTGTTGACAGTTTCTTATTGGAACGTGTGTAATGTGTAGTCCTGCAGCTGGTGAAGTCCCAGAAGGTGCATACTAAACTGGTGATCATCCTGGAGACAGAGAAAGAGAAGACCTTGAGGAAGGAGTTCGTCTTTGATGACTCAAAGGTATTAAACTTTCACAAGAAAAGGAGTTTGTCCTTTGACAACTAAGGTATTATAATTTCACAAGAAAAGGAGTATGTCTTTGACGACTCTAATGTATTACACTTTTACATAAAAAAGGAGTATGTCTTTAATGACTGTAATGTATTGTGCTTTCACACAAAAAAAAGAAGGAATGTACTTTGCACCATGCTGTGAGTGTGGTGGCAGTGTTTGGACAACTGGTGATGCTAAGTCTGCTTTCTGTGCATTTATATTCTCAACTGGTGATGCTAAATCTGCTTTCTGTGCATTTCTATTCTCAGTGCAGAATGTAAGCAGCAGATAATGTCATGTGGCCTTATGTGGTTTACGCATCTTACTGATGTGTGCATTTTCCATTCCATTCCATCGTGTGTGTGTGTGCGTGTGCATGTGTGTATGGGCATGTGTGTGTGGTTGTGTGTGTGTGTGTGTGTGTGCATCTCCGTGTGTGTGCGTGTGTGTGCATGTGTGTATGCCCTTGTGTGTGTTTGTGTGTGTGTGTGTGTGTGATTCAGAAAAGAGAAGGCTTCTGTCAGCTACTACAGCAGATGAAGAACAAGCACTCAGGGAAGGCAGAGCCAGACATGATCACCATCTTCGTGGGCACCTGGAACATGGGTATGTGTGTGTGTGTGTGTGTGTGTGCGTGTGTGTGTGTCTGTCTGTCTGTCTGTGTCTATGTCCTACAACAACAAATACCATCTACACTCACAAGCCCCTGCCTGTACTTATGTCTCCCCCTTTCCCATAAACCCCTCACAAGTGCCAAGCATTCTGGGAATTGTAGTCCAACAAAATCAACAATTTTTTTTTTTTCAGATTTTATTTTCTTACACAATCACTGCAGTAGTCACATGTATTATTGCTCTCCTTCAGTTGAATGCACATGTTTATGTAGGTACATTTGCATTTGCACGTATACGTAGACATATGTTGCAAGACGTAAAGAACTAAAGAATTTCATAAGATGATGTGACCTATAGTGTTATCATATGATATATGTGTATAATGCATTTAGGCTAATAGGCTAACTTTGTTAATCTTCATTCAGTCCCCTTTAAAGTCAGCATAAATACTAGGGGGGTTTCAGAATGAAAGTATAGTCTCTTTGATGTTTTTATCCTTGATACAAAGCTAGACAGACACTGAGCAAAAATATCTCTGTTGGACTTTCAAGTTTTGATTTCAATATGCTGTAGAATGTGGTAACACTTTCTATGAAGCTTGTATTCACAAGACATGTTCATAAAGGCTTATAAGGCATTCATAAAGTTTATAAAGTATTCATAACTATTTATACATACTCATGACTGTACTCTTAAGGCATTATAAAGTTATGGCATAAGTCCTATTCCGTCAAGTGACACAGTGCATTCTTGGTTATAAAGCTTTACCTGCCTTACAAGTCCAGTCATGAGTATGTATTATTATATTAATATTATATAACATGAGTTATTAATACTAATTTCAACCATTATTAGCATCATAAAGGCATTACAACCCTTTATGAATGTGATTATAGTCCTATGAGTCCTATGAACCCAAGCTTAATAGAAATTGTTACCACCAATGCCAACCCACACGGCATTCTGAATTGTGTCACTGTCATCACAGGCAATGCCAACCCACCACCCAACATCACTTCCTGGTTCCAGTCGAAGGGCCAGGGGCGGACACGGGACGACACGGCCAATCAGATCCCTCATGACATCTATGTGATCGGCACGCAGGAGGACCCGCTGGGCGAGAATCAGTGGATGGACATCGTGAAGGGGGCGCTGAGACACATCACCAACATCAGCTTCAAGCTGGTGAGCAGTGCGTACCTCAGCTGCAAGCACCTGAGCTAGCAACACGCTGCCAACTCACCTGAGCTAACAACACGCTGCCAACTCACCTGAGCTACCAAAACGGCGCCAGCCAGCTCACCTGAGCTAGCAAAACGGCGCCAGCCAGCTCACCTGAGCTAGCAACATGGCGCAAGCTCACCCGAGCTAACAACACAGCACCAGCTCACAAGGCACCTCAGACACAGCTGTGGAGTCCATGTGAATAACAGGCATGGGCACAAAATGCAGAAACTGAGAAAATGCAATTTAGAACTTTTAGATGATTTTAGGTTGGATTTTATTGGTAAATGCTATTTAAAAATGCTTCTACCTGAAGACTATGCTCGTTTATTTGCAGAATTACTTTTCAAAAAGCTGGGGTTTCAATGCAACTTACGACAGCAGGAGTAACTTAAAATGTGCTTCTGTGACTATGCCCATTTTTCCCCTGGACTCCTCTGTCATCTGAAACACAGCATACATTTACATTGTAGTTCAAATAATTTCTCTGGGCTCTGTGCATTATGGACTAGTATGCATTTTAATCTGCTTTGAATTAATTAACTTCCTCTGTGGTATTCCTGCTTGTGAAGCAGTGTTTAATGGCGATTAGACCTGGCGCCAGTATTAGCCAGATTTCTGTGTAATGATGTTGCGATGTTGTTTGCGATGGTGTAGTGATGTTGCGATGCTGTGTGCGGTGGTGTAGTGATGTTGCAGTGCTGTGTGCGATGGTGTAGTGATGTTGCGATGCTGTGTGCGATGGTGTAATGATGTTGCGATGCTGTGTGCGATGGTGTAGTGATGTTGCGATGCTGTGTGCGATGGTGTAATGATGTTGCGATGCTGTTTGTGATGGTGCAGTGATGTTGCGGTGCTGTGTGCATTGCGATAGAGGCATAGGGGCAGCTGTTGTCTAGGGGTTATAAAGTTGGTGTTGGGATTGGAGAGTCGCAGGTTTGAATCCCGCCCCACCTGTGGCTGAAATGCCCTTGAGCAAGGCATCTGACCCCACACTGCTCCAGGGACTGTAACTGAAACCCTCTAAATAACTGTAAGTCGCTCTGGATAAGAGCGTCAGCTAAGTGTAATGTAATGTAATATGTGTGATGGTGTAATGATGTAGTGATGCTGTGTGCTGTAGTCTGTAATCATGTTGTGATGCTGTTTGTGATGATGTAGTCATGTTGTGATGGTGCAGTGATGTTGTGATGCTTTTTGCGATGGTGGCAGGTGGCCTCCCAGACGCTGTGGAACATCCGGATCATCGTGCTGGCCAAGCCCGAGCATGAGAACCGCATCTCGCACATCTTCTCCGACAGCGTGAAGACCGGCATCGCCAACGCCCTGGGTGAGCCCCCCCCCTTTGTCATCAGCCCCTCCCCTTCTCTGATGTCATAATGATTGTGTGTGTGTGGCATGGCTGTGATGAGTATGTGTTTGTGTGATGAGTCTGTGTTTGTGTGTCTGTGTGTGATGAGTCTTTGTTTGTGTGGCATGGCTGTGATCAGTCTGTGTGTGTGTGTGTGTGTGTGTGTGTGTGTGTGTGTGTGTGTGTGTGTGTGTGTGTGTGTGTGTGTGTGTGTGTGATGAGTCTCTGCTTCTGTGTCATGGCTGTGATGAATCTGTGTGTGTGTCATGGCTGTGATGAATCTCTGTGTGTGTCATGGCTGTGATGAATCTGTGTGTGTGTCATGGCTGTGATGAATCTCTGTGTGTGTCATGGCTGTGATGAGTCTGTGTGTGTGTGGGGGGGGGTGCGCCTGTGTGTGTGTGTTGAGTCTGTGATCAGTTTGTGTGTGTGTGGGGTGGATGAGTCTGTGTTTGTGTGACATGGTTGTCATGAGTCTGTGATTGTGTGACTGTGTGTGATGAGTCTGTGTTTGTGTGTGTGTGTGTGAGTGTGTGTGATGAGTCTGTGTGTGTGATGAGTCTGTGTGTGTGATGAGCCTGTGTGTGTGTGTGTGTGTGTAATGAGTCTTTGTGTGTGTGTGATGAGTCTGTGTTTATGTGACATGACTGATGAGTCTGTGTTTGTGTGGCATGTTTGTGCGTTTAGGAAACAAGGGAGCTGTAGGAGTTTCCTTCATGTTCAATGGCACGTCCTTCGGCTTCGTCAACAGCCACCTCACCTCGGGCAGTGAGAAGAAGCTCAGGTAGGCACAACTCCAACGACCTTCAAATAACATGCAGTAAGCAAGCTAATAAATAAAAGGCAAAATCTAGATGTAAACTGTAGTCCTAGTTTTCAAGCAGTTTTAATGTCTGCACCCAGTGATGTTGACAATATAGACCTATTGTGTAGGGGGAAAATAATTATGAATTCGGAGTTTCAGTAGCTATTTAGTACAGACTTACTTTACCAAACAGTTTCAGTTCCTGTCATGTTCTGTATCATTGCCACCAAGCTAAAGTGGGTTGGTGTTCCACGCCAGTGAAAAGATGTTCGTATTTTTACAATCGGTAGCTCTGTGGCTTGTGTCTGTCTGTGGAGTTCAGTATTCATACAGCACTGTAGCTGAGAGGTTTGTGTCGAGTATCAGTGCCTCTTGACGTACGCACAGGGGAGTTTGGTTTTGATGTAACGTGTAGACTGAACAGAGTACATTTTGATACTTGCTGTGCTCACTGATGTTATCTTTGTGCTCTGTGCCAGGCGAAACCAAAACTACATCAACATCCTACGCTTCTTGAACTTGAGCGATAAGAAGCTCAATCCCTTTGACATCACCCATCGCTTCACACACCTCTTCTGGCTAGGGGACCTGAATTACCGCATCGACCAGCCCTCCACCGTGAGATGAATGTCTACCCTTAGTCTACCCTTATTCAATGCAGAAACATACTCTTTAGATATCAGTGCATACTCCGTTTAACTCTACTCAGGCATTTTATCAGCCATGAAAAATAGCATTTTTAGCTGCCATGTAAAATGACATTTTATCAGCCATGAAAAATAGCATTTTTAGCTGCCATGTAAAATGACATTTTAGCAGCCATGTAAATTACCATGACTAGTCGTGGCAGACAGAAAGCCCCTGACACCACACACTCTGCAAGCTGAGTGCATCTTCTCTCTCTCTTAGCCCAGCATGTGCTCCTAAACAGCAGCATTGGCCAAAACTGCTATTTTCCACCAAGTGTTGGTGTTTCTGTACCCTGGGTGGCCTTCCACCCTTAGGCTCTCTAAAGTAACAAAAAAGACTAGATCCAGACCAGATCCCCACGCTACAGACTAGATCCCAATACTACAGACTAGATCCCTACACCACAGACTAGATCCCCTCGCTACAGACTAGATCCCAACACTACAGACTAGATCCCTACACCACAGACCAGATCCCCTCGCTACAGACTAGATCCCAACACTACAGACTAGATCCCTACACCACAGACTAGATCCCCTCGCTGCAGACTAGAGGCCTATGCTACAGACTAGATCTCTACACTACAGACTAGATCCCTACAGTACAGACTACACCCCTACACTACAGACTAGATCCCTACAGTACAGACTAGATCCCTACACTACAGACTAGATCCCTACAGTACAGACTAGACCCCTACACTACAGACTAGATCCCTACAGTACAGACTAGATCCCTACAGTACAGACTAGACCCCTACACTACAGACTAAATCCCTACAGTACAGACTAGATCCCTACGCTACAGACTAGATCCCTAAGCTACAGACTAAATCTCTACACTACAGACTAGATCCCTAAGCTACAGACTAAATCTGTACACTACAGACTAGATCCCTAAGCTACAGACTAAATCTCTACACTACAGACTAGATCCCTAAGCTACAGACTAAATCTCTACACTACAGACTAGATCCCCTCGCTGCAGTCCGTGTGGGCCTCCCTGCAGGCCAGCGCATAAAGCCGCAGGCACGTTCCCCTGCCTCCCCACAAGGGGTTAAATTCAGACGCTGCTGACATCAGCCGGACAGGAAGACAGACTGCTTTGCATTGTTGCCCCCCTGCAGGAAGCGGAGAGCATTGTGGTCAAGATCAAACAGCAGCAGTACCCGGAACTCCTGAGGAGCGACCAGCTGACCACAGAGCGCCACGAGGGGAAGGTCTTTCTGCACTTCGGTGAGGAGCCACACACACACACACACACACACACACACACACACACACACAGAGAAAGAAAGGGCAGACAGGCAGGCAAGAAAAGAAAAAAAGAATGAAAAAAGACCGGAAGAAAGAAAGAAAAAAAGAAAGTAAGAAAGAAAGAATGCAAGGAAAATAAAAGAAAAGAATTATTTTTTACATTCTTACTATCCATGTGTAGAACCCTGAATCGTCTCATCATATACTGACCTGTTCCGCATAGCAACCTGTTGCAGTGTTTTAGTCTCAGTCTCAGTCAGCCACGCTGGTCAGTGGCGCATGTATGCAAATGCTCCAGCGGTACGCCTCTGCCCATGCTCCAGCGCTCATTTGCATCCTGAGCTATATTTGGAGACCTGCACAAAGATGCACGTTAAGCTTTGGTACAACAGGCGTCAGGCGTCACTTTTTACAAAGACAGTGAATGGATGTCTTTATGTCAGAAATTTATTATTTATAAGTTATGTTTATGAAAGTTATATCTAGATCGAAAGCACTGAATCTGCAGTATAACCCATCAAGGTTTGCTGCAGGCACTCTCGGGGCTGAGAAATGTGTTATTTCCATATCTGCCCAGTGTTAACTGTATTGGTTTTTGTTTTTCAGAGGAGGAGGAAATCACTTTTGCACCCACATACCGCTTTGAGAGAGACACACGGGACAAATATGCCTACACGAAGGCCAAAGCCACAGGGGTAACTTCAGTGCCCACTACCTACATCAAAACAGAAAAGCATTTTAATGACAAACTCTGACACCTCTTTTGTATAAAATGCACAGTTTTACAACCTATAGTAAATATATGTTGTAAGCATATATAATTGTCTCCCATGCAAGACTTACATCCTCAGTATTGCTTCATGAGAGGACCTGTGGTAGCTGGTGTGTAGCTTCTGCTGTGATCACCTGTATGGAGATTAACCTGGTGGCCAGGGACAGGTGGGACAGGGGGACAGGTGGGACAGGGGGACAGGTGGGACAGGTGGACAGGGGGACAGATGGCCAGGTGGGGTGGGAGGTGGCCAGGTGGGGTGGGAGGTGGCCAGCAGAGGTGGGAGGTGGGCAGCAGAGGTGGCCGTGTGTGCCATGTGCTGCTCTCATGCGCCACCCTGTGGAGGCTCTAGAGGCAGCACAGAGGGCCATTCCCTCTTCCTCTTCCTCCTCTTCCTCCTCCTCCTCTTCCTATTCCTCCTCCTCTTCCTCCTCCTCCTCTTCCTCCTCCTCCTCCTCTCCCTCCTCCTCCTCTTCCTATTCCTCCTCCTCTTTCTCCTCCCCCCAGGGACTCACTGACTCGCTCTGCCTCTCTCCCACAGACCAAATACAACCTGCCCTCCTGGTGCGACCGCGTGCTGCGCAAGTCCTACCCCCTGGTGCACGTGGTGTGCCACTCCTACGGTGAGTCCATGTCACAGCTAACTAATGCATGTGTGTCACAGCTAACTAATGCACATGTGTCACAGCTAAATAGTGAACGTGGGTCAGAGTTAAATAGTGCACGTGTGTCAGAGTTAAATAGTGCACGTGTGTCACCGTTAAAGAGTGCATGTGTGTCACAGCTAAATAGTGCACGTGTGTCACAGCTAAATATTGCACGTGTGTCACAGCTAAATAGTGCACGTGGGTCAGAGTTAAATAGTGCACGTGTGTCACAGCTAAATAGTGCACGTGTATCAGAGTTAAATAGTGCACGTCTGTCACAGCTAACTAATGCGCGTGTGTCACAGCTAAATAGTGCACGTGTGTCACAGCTAAATAGTGCACGTGGGTCAGAGTTAAATAGTGCACGTGTGTCAGAGTTAAATAGTGCACGTGGGTCAGAGTTAAATAGTGCACGTGTGTCAGAGTTAAATAGTGCACGTATGTCACCGTTAAAGAGTGCATGTGTGTCACAGTTCAATAGTGCACATGTGTGAGAGTTAAATAGTGCACATGTGTCAGAGCTAAATAGTGCATGTGTGTCACAAATAGTGTACATGTAACACAGTTAAATAGTGCACGTGTGTGAGAGTTAAATAGTGCACGTATGTCACAGTTAAATAGTGCACGTGTGTGAGAGTTAAATAGTGCACGTGTGTCACAGTTAAATAGTGCACGTGTGTGAGAGTTAAATAGTGCACGTGTGTCACAGTTAAATAGTGCACGTGTGTGAGAGTTAAATAGTGCACATGTGTGAGAGTTAAATAGTGCACGTGTGTCACAGTTAAATAGTGCACGTGTGTGAGAGTTAAATAGTGCACGTGTGAGAGTTAAATAGTGCACGTATGTCACAGTTAAATAGTGCACATGTGTGAGAGTTAAATAGTGCACGTGTGTGAGAGTTAAATAGTGCACATGTGTGAGAGTTAAATAGTGCACGTGTGTGAGAGTTAAATAGTGCACGTGTGTGAGAGTTAAATAGTGCATGTGTGTCACTAGTATAGTGAGTCCATATCAGAGTGAAAAACATCGCCTCTGATGTCCTGCCTGTGCTCCATGCTTGCACGGTCATCTATTGTCAACTATTCTCAGCCTGGTTTGGTTCCACCACGTGTGTAATACTGGCTCAGCTAATGTTTGTATCTGTAGCGTGACTGATCCTGTGTAATCACACATGTGCGATACACCCCCTGTTCCATCTCAGGGTGCACCAATGACATCATGACCAGTGACCACTCTCCCGTCTTCGCCACCTTTGATGTGGGTGTGTCCTCACAGTTCATCTCCAAACATGGTAAGGAGCATTTCCTGCCCAGAGGGGCTTCACTAGGTCAGCTTGCTTGAGTGTATGCATGAACATGAACGTATGCCAGAAAACAAGTAAAGACAAATATGATGCACATCTTCAATGCAGCATCATCATCATTATTATGGCTGTTATAATGCAAAAAGAAATATGCATTCTGCATAATTTACATTTGTGTGTGTGTGTGTGTGTGTGTGTGTGTGTGTGTGTGTGTGTGTGTGTGTGTGTGTGTGTGTGTGTGTATGTGTGTGTATGTATGTGCCAACATGACCTAGACCCGACCAAGGACTCCCAGGGAGTCATTAAGTTTATGAACTGCGTGGCCGTCCTCACAACGAAGTCTAAGACTAAGTTCTTCATCGAGTTC